>JADMNL010000026.1:30805000-30902500 GCA_016271365.2 Neoceratodus forsteri | reverse complement strand
GCAGCAATCCAAAGGTCATGCCAGTTGCATCTCCTACCACACTACAGCGCAGTACACTGCTGACTCCCTTGCAGTGGGCTACCGTGCCGCTGTTTGACCTAATTGATCATGTGCATCTCGGCATCCCCTTCCCCTATTTTTTTATTTTTTTTTTTTAATTTGCAGTGAAAGGCTCCTAAATAAAATCCTTGGATCTGAGAGAAGAGTTTTCCGAGCGCCAGAACTGGCCCCCTGGCTCCTTATAGCCCCTGTACAATGTGTGGCTGCAGGAGGCGTAGGAACCCTTTCGCTGCTTGGGCTGCATGGGTTGCTGCAGCAGGATTTGGTTTGAACACAGGGCTTTAGCTGTTCTCTGGGTTATTTCCTGGATTAAGATACATATTTTTCCAATTGGGCACGGCTGCTCCTGTCTTTATTCTCGTTTGTGAATATTTTGTGACTAAAGCCAACTGGTTGTTTAGTAACGCTAGGGATCAGGCGATTAGGAGAGGGGAGATTGAACACGCCAAAAACATGTTGACGATTCCAAATTAATAGTTTGTCCCAGGAACCATTTTTTGTGGCTTTGCCACTTGCTCTGCCTAGTTGAGCACAGTTAATGACCAGAATAATCCCTTTGCTGTTTGTTTTTCTGTTTGCCTTTCCTGTGAAGAATCAAAAAAAAAAATACCCAGTTGGTTTATTTTACTGCTTATGTTGCAGTGTAGGGAAATAGTGACTGTGTTAGAGGGTCAGATAGTACGTCGATGGCTATGGCGGGATTTGAATCTGTGGTCTCCTGGATTTCACATCAATGCGTTAACCACCAGCCCGCATTGCATTTTCTTTAAAGTGGGAGGGAGGAATTTTATTTTTTGTTTTTACAATTTTTGACCTGGATAGGCAGGCCAAGCTAAAGCTGATTTCCAGGTATGTCCCAGGAGCACAAGGAAGTTACTCAGCGTCGCACAGTATGCAAGAGGAGGTTGTGGGAATCGATCCTGGATCTGCTGGATGCACCAGGCACATTCACAGCTCATTGCTCTAACCTCTAGGCTGTGCTGCCAGACAGTAACTTCAGCGTATTAGAATTGAGTGGAAGCGAGGAGGTCTAAAGACTGGAGCGAAAGGGCACTTTCAAATCTCAGTTTAGGTAGCGACCAACTGTGACCTTGGACAGATTGCACAACCTTCTTGCAGTTCAACCCTTCCAGTTCTAATTGGCGGGGAGCCCCCCCCACACACACACACACACAAACACACTGCAACTCTTGAGAGTGCACAACATTTTGAATGGGTTTACGGGTTTTGACTTTTAATAGTGGTCTTAGAGGGGGCTGTATTGGCGACCATGTACTGCCCCATCTGCATAAATGAGATTATTTGATAACCCTCTTCTGAACTCCACTGAATAGATGGAGATGAAACTCTGTCTATGTAGTGTTAGAAGGGATCGTACCTGGCTTCATAGCCACCGCCAGCAGATCCCTTCCAACTTCCTCGTATGCCTGCTCCGCCCCCGCGCTCTGAGGTTTTGTGACGTATTGGCGGGGAGAGCATGGGGGCACGCCCTATGCAAGTCTGTGGGGTGTTCTTTCAGTGCTGATGCTTGAAACACTAAGCATTCTGAGAGGGAGATGAAAGCCTCTGCTCATTAGTAGAGAGCGGTGGCTTTCATTTCCCTCTGATTGCTCAGTTTCGAAAACTGGCATTGAAAAAACACCCCATAGATTTGTATAGGGCACACCCCCGCGCTCTCCTGCTAGTATGTCACAAAACCTCGGAGCACAGGGGTGGAGCAGGCATACGAGGACGTTGGAAGGGATCTGCTGGCAGTGGCTATGGAGCAAAGTATGATCCCTTCTAACACTACATAGACTGAGTTAAAAATTTTACTTTTAGCACCAATCAGCTCAGACTGCCTTACGGTGTTGGGGCTTTGAAGCCCAATACCTTATCCCATTAAGATGGAAATTCACTTTAACTGCCTTCAGTTCTTGGGGCTCTAGAGTGTCTCTGTTAAGTGAAATCTGTAGATCCAGTGTACCCCAGTTTTTTTACCACCACCCTGTATTTTTTTGCCATCACCCTAATTGCTTTTTACTCCCCCCAAAATGGCCTTTTACCACCATTCTTTATCGTTGTTCTACCCCTGTTTTGATAGCAGTGCTCAATACCTTACTAAAAACCACTTATACACATGCCCAGTGCATATAGGAGTCCACAGAATAATGCACCCTTTGTCCCGATTACTACTGCTACCACCCTATGTTCCTAGAGAGTAAGGAACCCTGATATCTACAGAATACGAAACCAAATCCCCAACTGGATTAAAAGAAAAGTTGCAGGGGTCCTTTCCCCTCTGTGGGGTAGATTTCTTTTGAATCACGTTACAGTGTTCATTAGTAGGACGAATAGCACTTGGAGTTGAACAAGGACGTAGCTGTGCTTGCCGTTCAAGTTATTACAATTATGTTATTTCACTAATTATTCGTTGCCTTTTTTCCCCCCTGCTAAATAACTCCTACAGGAGGTTTGTAGGCTTTCTTTTCCAATACACGATTTACAAATTAAAGTAATAAACAGAGTGCTGTAGTCAGCTATAATGGAGCCCAAGTTCTGTTAAGAAGTTTGTAACTTGCATTCATCATTGTAACGGCATGCTGTACAGCTGGCTCTGATTAGTCTGTAAACTTGCGTTTCCTTGAGAGAGCAGCTGGCAAAAGCTGGGAGGGGAGAAAATGAAAATGTTAAGACCTTATGTGTGTTTTTGTGGTCCCAGATACCCCCCCCCACACACACACACACATTTTGTTTTTAATGCTTTATTGTTTTATTTAACATAAAAAGCACAGGGTACACACATAATTACAGCAGGCAGACCGAGAGAGGTGCATACAACAGGTAACTCAAGTTACTTTGGATATCTGTGTATAATATCGACCATAGTAAAAAAATGAATTAAGCAAGCACATCATAAAACGGGTAACCTCCGGGCTTGTAACAGTTTCAGGGCCAGGGCTTTTGGTAGGATTTTTGTTTTGAGGGCCCTGGGGATCCTGTAGGAAACATTAAGGGTCCTTCTATAGGAGTGTCCACCTGCGGTAAAAAGTACTGTGATTACAGAAAATTGTTACGTCAATTGTGGGAAACTGCAGCTTCCCACCTCTGACATACAGCTGGGACAACTGTGCGTCTCGTTGGAGGCACCCACATGCTTAAACTGCCAACAGTGCATAAAGCCCCTGTGGTATTGGTGTATGGAGAATAAAATATGGGTCAGGGTGTGTAATGAGATTTTACACACACCCGAGTTGTGGGATGCTACTTAAACCCTGAGGGCGAAGCCTGGGGGGTTTGTGAAAACATCCACAGCGGTGTGTGAAACTCGGTTTGACACCCCGACCCATTTTTTATTTTATATAATTGCTGGGTTTCTTTTTTTTGCTTCAGCAGTTGTATAAAATAAAGAGCTTGTGGTGCAGCCACAGTTTGGCTTAGTGTTAATGCGGTGCCAAAATTAGAATCCGTCCATGTCTTTTAAAAATGGGTTACCTCTGCCTGAGTGTCTTCAACATCTTTGAGAATAAGCCTTAGTAAGTCCACTGATGAGCCCAATAGATCTAATCACTGAGTTTTTCTGGCGGTGCTGGTTTTGGCAACACGGAAGCGGCGAGCAGTCGGGAACACTCGCGTTGCTCCGTGGGCATGCGCAGAGCGAGGGAAACCATGCGCATGTTTGCCGTTATAAACGCTCATTTATAATGGCAAATTACATCACTGTTTCCCTATGGGGGAAAAGGGGAAGCCAGTTGTTATATATAAATAAATACACGGAGTGCTGGCAGGGTACAGTGACAAGGTTCTGCCAAGTTTGTAATGGGATGTTTCAGAGATGCTGGTAGTGTGCATTCCCCTCCATTGACAGAGGAATCAACAAGGGTAGAAATGTATGACACGTGAAACTTACCACAGTCAAGGTGTTTTCTTAGGTTTGTGGTGACCAGGAAATGGTAACCCACAATAAGCACCAGCATATTACAGGGAATGGATTCTCCTTGGCTGTAGTCTCTCTCCCCCCCACAAATGTTTGTGCCGCTGCAGTTGCATCTTATTTTTCCATGTGTGATGGTGAGTGGGCAGCTTTTGTTGCTGAAGCCAGAGCAAAGTGCCCTTCCATAGCCGGTCACTTCCTTCCATGGGAACCAAACACCTCCCCCTCCTCCCCAACTCTGCCAGTCCGAGGTAAGGAGGCACCTGCATCTGCCATATGGCAGTGCTGTGTAGCTAGTAAGAAACATAACCCCTTGTTGGTTACCACTATTATTAACATATCTAGGACGTAAAACCCCTGGTGCGGAGTATAAGATGGGAGTATTAATAGACACTAAACAAGATAGAATAACCCCTAGATCCCATTCTTATCTGTGGACCTCAAGGTGGCAGGGCAGTGTGACAAAGCAGTGAGACTAGTGGACTGCTGGGTTGCATAGAGAGGGGTCTCCCCAGTCAAAGGAGGGAGGTAGTTTTGCCATTATATCGCTCACTAGTGTGACCACACCTGGAGTACTGTGTACAGTTTTGGGGACCACACCTCAGTAAAGATATAGACAGAGTAGAGGTGGTATGGAAGAGGCCTCTCAAACAGTGTATGGTTTGCATGAAAAGCCATGCGAAGAGATTGTGGTATCTGAACATGTACACCTTAGAAGAAAGGAGAGAGTGGATATGATAGAGACCTGCAGGTATCTCAGAGGAGTGAATAGGGTACAGGTGGGGGAGTCTCTCTTTCAAGTGAGGCAAGCACCAGGACCAGGGGGGGGCATGCAGGGAATCTAGAGATGGAGAGTTCAGGAGTGATGCAATCTCTGCTAAAAATCTCATTCTTGAGTGTTGGAAACAAACTACTGCACCCTCTTTATCTGAGTGGCTTGAGGATATAACTACTAGGTCATGTTATGAAACATTAGATATGTGTGTAATGATAGAATAGAGAAATTCTTAAGATACCTGCAGTCCCTTTCTACATTCTATATTCTGCAAGTTACCACCCAAGTAAAGGCATTTGTTACATATTGTGTTATTTATAGGTTAGTCGATTTGTATTTACTAACTAAAAGCCAGCAGAATAGGCCTAACGGTCTTTTGTGTCTGCTAGTTAGCCAGCCCAAATTGGGCTCTAGCTCCTCCTCCCCGCCTGGCCCCTGAGAGGGTCAACCTTGACTTCAGTATACCCATGCATCTGTCCCACCCCTTCTTAAAGCCCTTCACTGTGCCCTGTTCGACTAGACTCCCAGGCAATGCATTCCATGGCTCCACCACCCTCTCAGTGAAGTAATGCCTTCTACGTTCTCCCCTGTAGGTTCCCCCCTCCAACTTCCACTCATGCCCCCTTTCCTTAGCCTGAACATTTCTTAGACAGTGCCCCTGTTAATCCCTTTCACATATTTGAATACCTCAATCATGTCACCCCTGTCTCTCCTCCTCCAGGGAGTACAGCCCATGGAGTTCCAGCCTGTCCTCATAGGTCCTGTCACTCATGCCCCGGATCATCCTGGTTGCCCTCCTCTGAACCCCCCCAACAGTGCTATGTCCTTCATAAGGTGAGGTCTCCAGAACTGCACGCAGTACTCTAGATGTGGCCTGACCAAGGCATTATACAGAGGGAGGATCACCTCCCTCCTCCTGGACGTTATTCCCCGGGCTATGCAGCCTAGAATCCTGTTTGCCTTTGCCGCAGTTCTTCTGCAGTTTTCAGTGTTGCTCATTCTGGTGTCTACCACCACCCCCCAGGTCCCTTTCGCTCATTGTGGCTTGCAGTGAGACCCCCTCCCATGGTGCATACATGACCCAGGTTTCTGACCCCCAGATGCATCACCCTACACTTCCCTGGATTAAACCCCAGTCCCCACCTCCTTGACCACCCCTCCAGGGTATCCAGATCCCCCTGGACTTTCTCTCTCGCTTCCTCCCTGTGAGCCAGTGCTCCCACTTTAGAGTAATCCGCGAAGAGGCTCATCCTACTCCTAACCCCCCTCCCTATATCGGAGACATAGGCATTGAACAGGAGTGGCCCCAGCACTGAACCTTGGGGAACCCCACTGAAGACCTTCCTAGGGGAGGATACTATCCCACCAGCCACTACCGTCTGTGTTCTATCTGTAAGCCAGTTTTCTACCCATCTAAGCAACTGTCTTCCCACTACCATTCCTCCCCAACTTAGTCAACAACCCAGTGTAGGGTACTGAGTCAAACGCCTTACTGAATTCCAGGTATAGGATGTCCACTGGTCTTTGTCTGTCCAGGGTCCCCATCACCGAATTGTAAAAATCTATGAGGGTAGTCTGGTACGACCTCCCCGGGACAGTATTTAGTTAAAGAATTTTCAGTTTGTGGCTATAAATGAAAGTTGCACTGAATTTTTGAATTTATGTATATCTTAGATGTTTTATGGGACTGGATACACTTTTATTTCACCTTACATGAATTGTTAGTTACAGTGTGTGTGTGTGTGTGTATATATATATATATATATATGTGTATGTATCTATCTATCTACACATGTGTACGTGTGTGTGTGTGTGTGTGAGCGCGCGCGCAATGTTGCTTGCTTTCGCTCTTGAATTCTCAAAGTTTTAATTTATATAAAAAAAAATATATATTTCTACACTGAAAGGGTAGTCCATGCCTGGAATAGATTGTTGACAGAACCTGTGAAGGTCAAAACGGGTTTTTTTTGGGAGGGGCATCGAGCATGCAGGGAGGGGGAAAGGGTCAATGGAGACCAGACCGGTGGGGGGAGGGTCAATGGAGACCAGTTAGAGTTTGCAGAGAGAGAATATGTAGGGAACATCTAGGTAGACTAGGTGGGCTAAGCAGTGCTTTTCTGCCATCAGATTCTGTTTCCATTATGCATAGCATGCAGAAATCATTCTTGGGCTGTGGCTACCAACCTGTCACTTGGGCTACTGAAATGTCCAAGATGATAGCTCAGTTGGGTGAGACACAGTGGGCCAAGTGACCTCTTTCCGTCGGCAAGTTCTGTGTTCCGTGTTTCTGTGGATGCTTGTGAATTCAAGTCCCTAGTGTAATCACGTTGCCCACTAACCGGTTAACATGTCACTCACCTTTGTGAGAGCTTTATAACAGGTTTATGATCTTAGCCGCAGTTTTCGAACCTCTGCAAGTCTGCTGCTGTCTGGGTTCCAGTAAACAGTTGTCACTTCGAGGCGCATGGGGAACAAAACCAAAGTTCCGTGACTACTGGTATGACGTTCTCTTCCCAGTATGCACTGTTCTAGCACTTGCATCAACCCTTGAGTTTAGACTGCCCCCCCTTCTGAAGTCCAGCTTTGATATGTGTTGTTTTCCTGCCCCTTTTTTCTCTTATTGGAAATATCGAAGATCCATGCTGTCCAGTAAACCTGGAAATTAATATATCCCACTCAGTGCTTCTGTAACAGTAAAGAACTGAAATACTTAGCCAAACGTCTGTTCATGTCTTATCTAGGCTATTATTTTTATTTGTGATAGGTAGCCAAATGGATAGATATTTATACAGCGCTCCTTCTCTGAGGCTCAGAGCACTGCACAATTCACAAAACATCAAATAAAAACAGCAATCACCTTGCAGACAAACAAAATCAGACTAAACTCTAAAAACATTATACATCACATCTATTCAAACAAGACAGTCTGTAAACATACAGTAATTTTCAATACTGTAAATCTACAGCTCATAGGCTTGGCCAGACAAAAATATTTTCAGGCCCTTTTTAAAGGCTTGCAGCGAGGGTGCCTCTCTCAAATAGCATGGCAGTGAACTCCACAGAGCTGGCGCGGCCACAGAAAAGGCCCAATCACCTGACTGCTGCAGCCTAGCCCTGGGAACCACTAGGAGGCAGCCCTCGGAGGAACAGAGAGAGTGGGTCGGGCAATAAAGAACCAAGAGGTCTTGCAGGTAGTCTGGTCCCTGGCTGTGTAGGGCTTTATAGGTCAGTAATCTGACCTTGAAGGCAATCTTCTATCTTATCGGCAGCCAATGCAGTCCATGGAGAACAGACGTGATATGATCAGATCTTACTGCACCAGTCAACAGATGGTGGATATTGCCTCCAGATAGCCCTAGGTAGAGAGCATTGCAGTACTCGAACCTCGATGTGACAAAAGCATGCACTAGGGTGGCAACGTCCTCAGCCAGTATCAGGGTGGATATTGGTACCCACTAGATTTGACCATTTACCCTATGTGCCGCCTTTTGTTCTTTTTTGTTTGTTTCAATTCCTTATTAGAAGTAATCGAGAACTAAAGGCTGTGAACAATCTTTCAGTGATCTCTCAATCTGGGAGAGCCCCAGCCCTATCACCCTGGCATCCACCAGCCAGCGCAGTACCCAGGGATTACCCCCCCCCCGGCAGGGTCGGCAGAGGGAGCCCTTCCCCCACCAAAACCAGATCCATTTGCGCTGTGGCTAGCCAGGTGCAGGGCCTGCGAGCTCCCCCTTGTCATCCTCTGGGAGCTTGCTTTTTCTCTGTTTTTCTCCCTCTTGCGAGAGAGTGGCGTGCAGTGACGCCAGCGACTGAGCCCGTGCATTCACCTGTGCGCAAACCAGTCAAGCGTCTGCCGGCCCCTGTGATGCAGCACCATGCTGTCGAGACCCAGCCTCCGCTAGGAGTCAGGCAAGCACCGGCTGCTGTACTGCCCCCTCTCCAGAGATGGAGAGCAGTCCACAGGACACTCAGTCCATCTCCTTCCAGCCGACCCACGGCAACCAGTGCTCGTTTCTGAACACGGGTCGCCGGCGTGGTGCGAGGTGTGGCGCTCAATGCCTCAACCATCTGCGCCACCAGGCCTGCAGCAGTGCCCCCTATTTTAACTTTTAACTCAGAGTTGTTAGTGTAGCCCTCTTGAGTTCCAAGGGTAGAATAACTATATGTTAGTATTGTCTGACCTCATTCCCCCCCACCCCAAAAGACTAAGGTCTTGTACACACTAGGACTTTTAACCTGATTTAACTCTGTTAAAACAGTTTAAAAGTTTTGCGTATACACTGTAGCATGGCTGAAACTGTGCTACAGCTGTGTTCTAAAACCATGTTCAGACCTTGATAAGGGGGCTGTGAATAGCACAGTTTTAGACAAACAGTTACTCTAACCTGTGTCAACAGCAGTGTGGGCACAGTCCATGCTGTAACGGGCCTTTCTGATCTTCCTATGGGGATTACTGTTGGTGCGCAAGACTAGGAAAGCTAAAATGAGAGAGCACTGGTACCCTTGCTGCCCCCCGCGACAACTCACAGGCATGCACACACGTATTTTCAGAGGTCAAACCATACCTTTCTGGAGAGTCCCCACTTACAGCACACACCTTGCCTCTGCAGACTGCTGGAAGTGGAGAAAGCAGTCCACAGACAGAGCAGTGGTGGCAACTGCGCAGAGGCCAGTCTGATTTGGGGCAACGTTAAAACCAGCTAACCTCCTTTAAAAAAGGACTCAGAGAGCTACCGAGGGAACACCGGCAGTGCAGATGTCAAGAACAATTGGTGACTCGCTGACTCCTAGTAGACTAGCCTAATCTGGGTACATTGCCCCCTGTGGCCTATACCCTTGGTTACGGGTGCTGGCACTCTACATGGGAAGGTGACCACGTGCAGACTATAGGAATGTGCTACATGGGAAGATGACCACATGCAGACTATTGGAATGTGCTACAATAAAATATCTTTTTGTCCCATAAAAAGTCTAGGTCTGCCCCCTGATGAGTCTGCTTGCTGTAGTGCTGCATTTTGTCTGTAGTGTACAGTGATTGTACCTCAGAGCTGTCAAGAATCTGCATTGTATTGCTGTATTTACGTCTGCTATATATTGTGATTGTACCTAAAACTGTCATGTATTTAAAATGTCCTGTACCCCAACATTTCTCTAACTCTGGGTCGCCCCGGAAAAGGGACCTCTTGGGCCCAGTGGGCCTACCCGGTGAACAAAATTAAATAAGCTGGCCCTTCAGGCAGGGGAAAGCTGTGCCGTTTTTAGTGTAGCACGTGACAATTCCTCAAGCAAAATCACTCACTTTGTGCCAAATTCATGGGCAAAGAGCCCACTTAGTACTTGTGTTTTTTTTGTTTGTTTTTTTTTTTTTTGTGACAGACAAGTTGATTTGCACTACATAGGGGAAGGGTGAGAAACAGATTGGGCCAACAGGAATTGGCCGTTTCCGAACATGGAAAATCGGTGACCCTGCCAATGCGTGAATCGAGATGAAGACGAGCCTCCAGGCTGGGTCCCTTTGGTGGAGTTCTTCAGAACTTTGCCAGTCTGCGCTCTAGTCTGAATACACACTATCAGCGCTTTTCTTTGGGTGGCTCACAAGTTCAGGACACCACTGCCAACAGTGTGGTGGCCCTTCCTTGCCTACACAATGTCCAGGAGGTTCATGTGAGGAGCCTTTCAGTGCTGCCAAAAAAGTTTCATTTTACGTCCTGTACACACTGAGCAGGACATCAAAAAACCTTACAAATCCAGTTCCCAACACGTCTGTACAAGCATCCAGCACTGTACTTGGACACCATACTAGCCCAAGCTAATTCCCAGACATGATTATTGCACCGGCACAAAGTGCTGCAGGTGCCGTAATGCATGCTGGGATACTTGCGATCTGGCATCTGTGCTGATCATGGTAAAAACCCATAGCTGGAATCAGGGACTTATTGTGAGTGCAGGCATATGTGTGATGTAATCTCTTTAAGGATTCGTTTAAAAAAAAAAAAAAAAGTTCTTTTTTACAACGGGTTATCGTAACCCATGTTCCCAGAGCTTCACCTCAGCTAGTTCTCAGTTCTGCAGTGCCCACTTTGGGTCCTGTATTTGACTTTTTATACCATAAATAGGTAGTCAACATAAATAGGTGATCAATTTGTTAAAAAAAAAAAATAATAAAAATAAGAATACACATTCCTTTAGCATTAAAAATTTGGAAACGCCCATCACAGTGGCGCTGAGGGTTGAGGCGCTGGATGCCACACCTCGCAACACGCTGGCAACCCAGGTTCAGGAACGAGCCCGGGCCTTGGGGCGTCGGCAGGGGAAGGAGAGGGTTGAGCGTCCGGAGGACAGCTCTCCTCTCTTGGGAGGGAGGGGGTTTGCGCTCGGCACTTGATTGGCCTCTGGCGGAGTCCGGAGGCACAGCGAGTGCTGAGCAGAAGTCTGGGGATGGGAGTGGCGATGTCGGTGGTGATGCCTTGATGTCTGGCATGCGCCACTCCCCCACGATCAAGGGAAAAACACTCCGCAGGCTCCGGGTAGACGGAGCACCGAGGCACTCTCCTAATGGCTCCGGCCTGCCTGGTTTCAGGGTCCCACGATGATATCTGAGTAGCTCGGAGTGTTAGCCTGCCCCACTTCGTCCCACCCTGTGGGGAAGAACCGCAGCTCCATGGGGAGTCTACCATGGTGCCAGGTAAGTGACTGGAGCGGGAGCAGTCCTTCATTGGTGCCCCCAAAAATGCGGAGTTAACGGAGAGTAGGAGTGGATAAATAGAATATTTATAAAAAAAAAATTGGAAACCTTGCATCTGGGAGACGGCTGCAGTTCAAACACAGACATGTAAATATTAATCTTTTTTTTTTTTTTTAAATCTTTGGGGTGGGGGACCTTATGAGAACAATAAGTCTTTACCTGTGAATAGACATTCAGTTGTCTAGTGTGCTTACCCGATTAACAAAAATAATAAATAAATAAACAAGATTGGTTTCTAGAGATGTACTGGGGGATATTAAGGTGAGATATCAATATAGGTGAAAAAAAGGGATATTGGGTTTATTTTTAAATCCTTTACAGTCCATATTGTGGTTGTCTCATAAATTCTTAAGTTTTATTTGGGGGCAGGAGTAAGTAAGATCCTTTCATATTCACCTTTATTTTCACCCCATGCATGCAAATGGCAGCAAATTCACCATGGTTTACAAACATGGTAGTCACTTGTTGCAAGGATGGCTGAAGTGCAACGCTGAAATATTTACCTTTTCATATTTCAGTAATACATCCCAACCCGCACCAATCAGCAAGGTCTGAGATTTGTGCTCCATTTCAGAAACATTGACTGTGCTCAAAGAGCCTGTCTGTGCTGGTCTGTAACAGTTTATCTAATCAGCCCTCTGGGACAGGGAGACAATTCAGAGTTCTTCAAGCATAGCGAAGAGGGTGGAGGGATTCTCATGCGAAAGGGGAAGGGTTTGGGGGGTGGGATTGACTGGGACCCCACAGCTGATTGTACCGGCTGCGTTGCTACACTGGCAGTAGTTGAATGGCTATGAATAGACCCATTCAGAGTGACTGCTGAGGGCTGAAAAACTTTAGACAATGCCAATGGGGTAGTCAATGTAGCGCATGGCTTGGGGATTTAGCAGGAGGACGGGCTAGTTGACAAAGGGTGTGGTGTGAGCTGAATTCTTTCGGGGTTGAAGGTGGAAGGGGGATATGAAAGGTGCAATATTGGTGTCTTTTTTTTTTTTTGTTTGTTAACAAAAATTACTATGGTGCCATGACCTGTGTTTCAGCTGCTGCACTCTTTTTTTATACACACAGTCTTAAAAGGTGCTGTGTCAGTTTTTTTCTTTTTGTATTTGTGACGACCAACATGGCTTGGGTCAAAAGTGAGAGTAAGGCGGTCAGATTTGTAGTGTATTGCAGTTCTGGAATTTGTCCGTTTCTTGAAGCACAAGTCCACTGATAATTGACCGTTTACAGTTATTTGGGAATCGGATGTGCAGTGCTGCAGGGGGTTAACCAGCTTATTGGGGAGGACTACCCTAAATGATTGATGGGAAGTGGCATTGAATCATGGGAGGTGATTGATGGAGACTGGTAGTGAGTCATGGGAAACTTGCATCTGTCTGAAGCGAGGGGAGTTAAGTAAAGAGAGAAAAGTCTTTCGTTTCAGTAGGATTATAGATATTTGTGTGTGTGTGTGTGTGTGTGTGTGTGTGTGCGTGCGCGTGTGCATGCGCTTGTTTTAGGATCATTGAGGTGCCAGTCTTTCCTTTTGTTTAACAGTTGTATGTCTCTGTGCAAGTACGATGTTTGATGCGGTAACAGAGTAACAGTAGTGCAGTAACTTAAAAGGCTGGTGTACTGTCTGAAATTGATATTAAATTTCAGAAGTAGTGAAACGCAACTCCTTACATTGGAAGTATTTTTCTCCTTTTCCATTTGTTAAATAGATTTATAAAATGGGCAAAGGATTTCAAGCAATCTGATTGGTTGTTAGCCATGCATTAGATGTGTTTAATGCACAGCTAAAACTAGAACCCCCATTTAGAATAAACAGGCACATTTTATAAGTGCAATAAGCCACTTCGGGGATGTGCATTAGACAGTTCTAATGCACAGCTAGGGGACTGGACGCACTCGGCCTGTGGCCTCGTGCCTCACTATGTCCCCCTAGCCATGCATTAGAACTGTCTAATGCACACCCTGTCGTGTCGTATTGCTTATGTATGGAACAATACTGACTCTATCCTGGAGGCTGACATAGCTCGTTCTATTCCTCATACATCATCAGCACTATGACCTCACTGTCTGTGGCACCACACAACTGACCAAGAACAGCCAATCACCTGCTGCCAGACTGGTCCCTTGTGATGTCACATGGAGTGAGGTCACAGTGTTGATGAGATATGAAGAGGAAAAGAACTAGAAATGACAGTCTGCAGGTAAATTACTACTCTTCACATTACACCCAATACTAGCTGGTTTAAAAAAAAAAAAACTCTTAATGAGTAAATGGACAAAGAAAAGTAACTGCCTGTCTGCTGTGTTTTGGTACTACTAGCACTATGATCAGACAGGACTCTGGGTCCATCGGGTCCACCACCCCTGCTTATTTTTTTCTACTGAAAAATTCTGTTTGAGCTGCATGTGGGAAAAGAAGACAGGGAGAAATGAGGACCTTTTGGATATAGATAGAAACTTTATCAAGAAGAAATAAAAGGAAAGCAGAAAGCTTTGCAATTATGCATTAAAAACCACTAAAGCTGTGTTTACACGGTCATGTTTGCAATGGAGTAACCCGTGCAGGGGTTAAAATAAAATTTAGCAGCCACTAGCCAGCAGGGCTAGTGACCGGGAAAATCCTCTAGCCCCACAGACTTTACCACTAATCCAGCTGGTTTACTTATTGAAATGTTACCTTCTCCAGTGCAAGCCCGCTGGGCTGGTTAGAGGAATATCTTACTAGCCCGATACAAAGTCTAGCAGTATTTGGCTAGCGGGCTGGTGCCGGTTTCGACCCCTGCCGTGCGCTCGAGTTGCTCCAGTGCAAATGTGACATGTAGACATGTAATCGATCGGGGTATGCCGTTCGCCAAGACGCTCCCAGATTCTCTGATAAGCTGGGGACAATAAGAAGAGTGAGTGGCTTAGAGCGGTGTAAGTGGCAGTGTGGACTGCCTGCACCACAGCAACCCAGCAGATGTCCGTCTTCCCCACGATGCGTGGCCCCCTCATCAGCACAGATTGCAGCAGTGCAGAGAAGGGCCAAGTAGACACACAAACCACAGATGGCAAGTGGTCTGGGCAGTTTGTATTTCCAGCGATACTGCCCTGTAAACACGGCTTAACTGTGTTCATTGTAAACGAGCCTCCCAGACTCCACAAAGGAGCCTTACCGCCCCTTAAGTCACCTGCTTCAACATTTAACATTTTATAATCTCTGGATTTAGGAAGGGAGAAGGGATCGTATTTGGGCTCCGTGGAACTGAGAGCCAGATCCTTCCCCATCCCTATTGTGAGGCATAAATTTACCTTTTAGTTGGCAGGGTTGACACAAATGGCTCCGGTGTGTGCCATGTCTGATTCTACAGTCAACAGATTTGGTCCTAATTAATTTGGGGGCAGAAGGATAGACTTGCTCATGCATCCCTCCTGCCCCCTGCTGATGTTATGCAGTGCTCATTTGAGAGTGTCATGCTCACGCAGTGTTGTCCTACATGAGGGAACTGGCTCGCTGGTATGTTGCAGGGGGTTCCACAGTGTATCTCACACCTGGGCTTGGGATGCACTACTGATGGTAGGGCTCTTCTGCAAGCCCTGGTTGCCCGAACGCAAGCTCCTGGATCCGTCCTCAAACCTTGAGTTGCTTGCATGGGAACATGACACACCATCATTGGGCCACTGTGTGCCTGCATGGAAACATGATACGCTATCGCTGGGCCACTGTGTGCCTGCATGTGAATGTGACATGCTGTCGCTGGGCCACTGTGTGCCTGCATGGGGAACGTGACACACTATCGCTGGGCCACTGTGTTCCTGCATGGGAATGTGGCACGGTACTGCTGGGCCACTGTGTTCCTGCATGGGAATGTGACACGCTATTGCTGGGCCACTGTGTGCCTGCATGGGAATGTCACATGGTACTGCCGGGCCACTCTGTGCCTGCATGGGAATGTGACACGCTACTGCTGGGCCACTGTGTGCCTGCACGGGAATGTGACACGCTACTGCTGGGCCACTGTGTGCCTGCATGGGAATGTAACACGCTACTGCTGGGCCTCTGTGCGCCTGCATGGGAATGTGACATGCTACTGCTGGGCCACTGTGTGCCTGCATGGGAATGTGACACACTGTTGCTGGGCCACTGTGTGCCTGCATGGGAACATGACACATTATCATTGGGCCACAGTTTGCCTGCATGGGAATGTGACACGATACTGCTGGGCCACTGTGTGCCTGCATGGGAATGTGACACGCTACTGCCGGGCCACTGTGTGCCTGCATGGGAATGTGACACGCTACTGCTGGGCCACTGTGTGTTTGCATGGAAATGTGACACGCTATTGCTGGGCTACTGTGTGCCTGCATGGGAACAGTACAGCTGACCATATAAATTGCCTAGATCAGGGACTGTAATCTAAGATGCAAAATCTGTGGTATTAATACAGACTCTACCTGTTGCTATTACACAGGTTGTTAAATGCCAAAATATGTTCAGTCTCTGTGGGGAGAATTTATTCACTGCCTTTGCAGTAAAATGTTCTCTAAGCAAAGCAGGCATGCTTATTAGAGACTAGTATGCCAGCAGTCTGGGCTTTGTTGAACAGTATTTTGAGATACCAGGGTTCGGATACAGTCTAGAAATGTTCTATTGACTGAATAGTGTCACTTCCCATTTTATTCAGTTTCAGCCCTTTAGAACTAAAATAGGAATAGATGTTTTTTTCAAACATACAAAACGAGCAAATAAATACAGTAAAGTGTATATACATTTTGAAAATCTTAAGGCCCATATTGATATGATTTAAAGCGCCGTGTGCAAATATAAATAATGGCTTCTATGTACAGGAGTGCCCTGTATTACAGTCCACTTAATACAGTTCCTAATAGTCCTGTAGAATATGCAATTAATTTTACATTCTTATTATTTATATTTAGTCCACATCTGCCATGATAAAGTGTTCTCTGATATGAAACGTTGGCAGTTTCAAGTTGAATTGGATGTGGGCAGTGGTGAAGAATACACTTTAATGAATTTACAGAGCTGAGTTTGGTCCTTCATTGCATTTTCTCATGCTTCTTGCAGTCCCCACCTTCTCAAACCCAGGCTGCCTGTGGCCACGATAGCTGCAATAATCTTTGTTTCCAGACTCCCGATTCCTGCTCTGGACTTGAACATGCTCAGAATTCCTTGCCATGAGACAAAGCCTATATAGAAATTTTATAGTCTGGTTTTACAACAATGTACCACACATTTAGGCAGCTGTGGATGTACATCTGGTTCACATTATTTGGGGAGGGGGGGATGGATGAGGAGGAGGAGGAGGAGGGGGGTAGTGATTTATAAATTGTTTCTTTGGCTGTAAATCCCAGCTGTAATTGTAACTTCTCCATCTCTAATTGTTTGCAGGAGAGCAGGGCACTAAATGGCCCATAGTCCTTGGCAGCGCCAGCAAGCTCGGCCTGCAGCGGTGAGAGGGCCCTGGGGGGAACCCGGTTGCTAGGACACTGCCGTCTTTGTTTTGGTCCCGCTGTAGCAGTGTTTAAGGCCCTGTATACATTCCTCTGCATTGTTAATGTAATTTGTCCCGGCAGTGAACAGCCAAGTTCAGCTGAAGGAATCTGATATTCATAACACAGATACCAGAGGCCAGGTTTTTGTGGTCAAATTAGGGGGTTCTGAGGCCTAGGAAGAGAATTAAATGTTTGAGTTTTCAGTTAGAGGCAGACAATATCCCCCTTTTTATTCTTCTACTAACATTGGCTTTGTTTCAGCTCTTCCGAATCGTAGTGCTGTTGGGAAAACTGTAATCGTATATTGGGAGCAGCATCACATTTCATGATCTTTTTATCGGCAGTGGAAAAAAATCGCTGTGGATTTTACAGCAACGTTTGCAGTCCCAAATTATTCCCAGGCGTGCCCTCTGCTATACGCCACTGCATACTGTGGATATAACACGCCCCCACCAGCTCCTGTCACGAGTTAGTGGCCCGAGCCGAAAGAACAGAACTTACTATGCAGATGCCAGACCAGATCAAACATAGGTGGCTTGTCCGTTTTATAACCTGATGGCCCATCGCGTACTGACATTTTTCTTCTAACATCTTGGCATCCCATCAACAACGGAAATGACTGGGTACTAAGGCAGGTTGGCGAAGTAGGTAGTAGCCCCCTCTAAAATTATAATCACCCTTTATTGCCTGACCACCAGGTTAACTCCTGTGCAAAATTTCGGAATTGGTATTGGTGTAGATTGCTTACGTAATGGCAAACGGGGACCACCAGCGACTCCAACCTGCTGTCTTTTACCTTAGTTGTCTTATGTTATGTCACCATTGTAATTTCAGACAGCAAGCATGAATTCGGATTTTGATTACCCAGACACTTTGAGATGGCCTTGCACCCCCTCCAAACCAAATCTGATCCCCCTCAGTCCATAGTGTTTACATTCACCCAAGGAGTGCATGTATTCCGCAGGGAGCATGTACCCTGGAAACAGGGTTGATGTTGCACGTTGAGCTTTGAGAGCTGTTTAGTCCCTAGGGGCAGGTCTTTAAAAGTGCCCCCACTTTTGTTAGTGGTGGTGACGTAAGAGTCTCGCTTCAGTACTATGGTGGGCTGGGGCTGCACAGTGGCAGCCCCCCTTCCCCCATTGTAATTCCAACACTGCCTGGGAGTGTTTTGATGGGCTTATATAACGCCGTAATGTTTGAAGAACATTTGGTGACCACTATATTTCCAGGGAAGTCTCCAGACAACGTCTGCCAGCCAATCAGTTTGCTTAAGTTATCCAAGTCGTGTTATGATTAGCATTGTAACATGGTTTGAAGAAGAAAAACAATTTCCTACAGGGAAGCTTGGTTGGGGGTACTTGGATTACAAAATATAGCTTTTGAATTGGAAGCAAAAGTTTACTTTTGACCAGCTCAGCGGCCACTAAGTAACATCCTTTCACTGCTGGCCAGACTGGCACGTCCTACCCCTGGAATGTTTTGGAGCATATTTCTTGGAAATCTCAGCAGTGCATGGTGTGTGCTTGCCTCACATGCATTTGGGGGTGGGTGCATGCTAGGGGTGGTGCTAGACTGATGAGTACAAGCTCTCGTTAGCACTGTTGACCAAGGGCTTGTATCTGAATTGACAGGGTGCCACTGTTGGAATGAAGCAACAATATCACACCCTAGACATCACTAGTGGCTGTCACTGAGCACTGGGAACAGGGAGTCTGGCCCATAGAAGGGAAGGGAGTGGGGGGGGCATTGCATTAATAATATTGACAGATTTACAGCGAGAGAGCTGCTTGCGTTGGAGTAGGCCTTCTTCTGTTTCAACATTTTAAATAGATGTTACACTCCAATATCTGTTTCACTGCCATTTTTTTTCTCTTAACGTCTTCCATATGGTATAGGAAAAAGGAACCTGATCTGGGAGCACTGGTGGTGGGAAAAGGCCCAGGGAAAAAAAATCTGGGGGAGGGGAACCTCGGAAAGCCTCTTGCATCAACCCAGGTGTCTGTGCGTTCTGTAGCATACAGCACACCAACATTTTCTGATGCACGTCCTGTATTACTAGAACGTCACACCTTCTTCCATGACAAATAGGGGTGTGCAGTGCAGGGCTCTGGGATCCAGTTTCCAGGGATATGGGAATTTCTCTTGTGAAAAAAGACATGAAGGCTCTGTTTGGTGTGGTAGCAGCTGTGTGGAATATGTAGTTGAAGCGCTGGCTTTAAAAATAATTCTAGATCAAAAACTGGCAAACAAGCACATATATTTATTTAAATTTTTCGCCATGAAGGCACACTGAACAAGTTGCTTGTCTCCCGGTGCGACCGGGGGGGGGGGGTACAATGGGGATTGACAGCAACAATTACAGATACAGAGAACAGATACAATATATAGCATTTGATACAAAACAATACATTGTATACAATAGTGAGCAGTTCAGACCATGAAAGCAAAGGCAACTGAATGCACCAGTAGTTGGACACAGAGTACAGGAGACAGTAAGCCCGTCAGATAGTGATGCAGCAGTACAATCATAGTGCAAGATATTTACAAAGCTGCGCACTGAGATTGGCAACAAGTGCTAGGTGCAAGCAATGGCAGGAGTAGGCAGTTGACCAAGATTTGGAAGACCAGGATGAAGCTAGGTACCTCTCCAGGGTGTTTAAAAACCCTGCCGGGGGATGGGGGGACTGAGAGGACAGAACAGGAATTTAAGAGGAGAGGGAGGAAGACTGTCGAGACCAAGGTAGATCTCCAGGGTGAAGGGAACCCTACAAGGGGGGCAGGCCTCAAAACAAGGCAGTAGACAAGAACAGTGAAAGTAGGATAGCTGGCTGCAAGCCACAACTAGTTACCCCCTCAGAATGCATGATCCCTGCAAGGGGAACAGGTATCGGTGAGCTGACATCTTTTTTTTTGTCTCAATCTGTCTTTCTTGCAAAGAACATCGATACGCCAGCGTTGCAGAGCCACAAAAGGAGCGAAATGTGTGGTTAGGGTTATCCTAATGCCTAGTCCCTACTCAGCTGGCCCAGGGCCAAGCTTGAGGTGCAAGGCTGTACCCCAAGGATTTGCTGCATACCTTTCCCCTGTGGGGCTCCAGACCTATAGCTTGAAGCAGCAAACCCACTGGAAAAAGATCACCATTTATTTACCCAGTTTATTCACTGTGTGTGTGGTGGGTGTGTGTGTGGGGTGTGTATAAATATAGAGCGTTGGATAGAGATGTACTGTATGTCTATGTATGAGCATCTATATTATGTGTGTATTTATGCACAACAGGTAAGTGCAGTGTATAGGGAAATATATCATCGAGGGGGCTAATGAGCTCAGTAACCCATGATCCTGAAGACTTGAGGGGTTACAAACTTATTAGTCCTCGGAGATGGTAGCTCTTCCCCATGGCACACTTAAGTGTTATTTTATATAGTAGAATATTTTTACCTTAAGATCACGTTTTGTATCATTTACATGTTTTCCTTTTTCGCTTTTGGTCCTGGTGTTTTTCCATAGTGGAGTGGCATTTTTGTTTTGACCAGTGACACGCCCTGACAAAGACCTAGTAGTTGTCGAAGCGCCGGGGTGTAGTCCGATCCTTAACCTGTTTGTTTATTCTATTTTTTTTTTAGCTAGGCTTAACTCAGTAAATACCTTTGGCCACTACGTAGTAGTGTAATCCTGTTTCCTGAGTGCAGGTTCTTCGAATCCAGCCAGTGTTTTGTCCCTGTTTGTTTTCCATAGGCATAGGGTCCCTCTATATAAGTAGGCATGGCTGGGTCAGTCTGTCCTTCATCGTGGTGGCGTGATATCTGCAGTTGGGTTCGCTGTGTCTCTGGTCAGGAGCGTGAGCTGAAGGAGCTCTGTTTCAGCAGCAGCGTGGTGGGCATGGCAGCAGCTGCAGGAGGCCGGCGTTAACGGCATTGAAGCAGTTGCAGAAGGCTGGGGTTGGCAGCATGGTGGGCATGGTAGCAGCTTCAGGAGGCTGGCATTAGCAGTGGCAGCATGCTGGGCATAGCAGCAGCTGCAGGAGACTGGTGTTGGCAGTGTGGAGGGTTTGGCATTAGCTGCAGGAGGCTGGCATTGGCGGTAGCATGTGGGCACAGTAGCAGCTGCAGGAGGCTGGTATTGGCGGCAGCAGCATGGAGGGCATGGAAGCAGCTGCTGGAGGCTGTGGGCATGGCTGCAGCTGCAGGCATTTGCGGCAGCAGCATGGTGGGTTTGACAGCAGCTGCAGGAAGCTGGCATTGGCAGTGGCAGCGTGGAGGACATGGCAGCAGCTGCAAGAGGCTGGCGTTGGCGGCAGCAGCGTGGAGGACATGGCAGCAGCTGCAGGAGGCTGGCATTGGTGGCAGCAGTTTGGGCATGGCAGCAGCTGCAGCAGGCTGGCATTGGCAGTAGCATGGTGGGCATGGCAGCAGCTGCAGGAGGCTGGCGTTGGCGGCAGCAGTGTGGAGGGCATGGCAGCAGCTGCAGGAGGCTGGCGTTGGCAGCAGCAGCGTGGAGGGCATGGCAGCAGCTGCAGGAGGCTGGCATTGGCGGCAGCAGTTTGGGCATGGCAGCAGCCACAGGAGGTTGGCATTGGCAGCAGCATGTGGGCATGGCAGCTGCTGCAGGAAGCTGGCATTGGCGGCAGCAGCAGCATTGAGGTTGGTGTTGGCAGCAGCATGGAGGGCATGGTATTTGGAGAGCTGCAGCTTTGAGGGAACTGGATGTTTAGTGAGACACAGGGGAACCGTTGGGGTTACTGCTAGACTTATTTTATAGTAGATGATTTTCTGTGATACAGCACCCTTTCCTGGAGGGCACTGTATAGTGGATGAAACAATAGGGTTTTAGGGTTTTGTAGGTCTGAGTATTTATTTAGTGCATGCTGGCTAGTGGTTTAATTGGTATGGGAGTTGAAGTAATTAGTTTAGAAGGTATGCTTGTGTCAGTTGGTCAGTTGATTTGGTAATTGGCTGTAATTAGAATTTCTATAGGGTTTTATGCACTGTAGACACAGTATATATTTTCCCCTGTAGCTTTTTTTCCTCCTGGGCAGACAGGCAGGCTCTCAGCCCTGTCCCCACCCCCTGTGACTGCTCACATCTTTTGACCCACCAGGGTCCAAATCCTTAGTGGATTTTCCCCTGTGGTGGGGCCAGGAGGGGGAAGTGCTGTCCCCCCCTTTTCCCACTGAACAGTCCAGATTCCCCTGGGCAGTCAAGTGGTGGTGCGGGTTGTGGAGGGAGTGGGCAGGGGCTTCATGAAGTCTCTGCCTCAGCGACTCATCAGTGTGTGTGTGTGTGTGTGTGTGTGTGTGTGTGTGTGGGTGCGCATGTCCTGCAGAACTGCGGCCCCCTCCCTTTGAGTTGCTCACTGACCTGCACTATCACAGGGCCTTCACCCGGAGGCAGTCAGAGGCTGAGATGACTGGCCACTCCTCCCAGGGAGAGGAGAGCAGTCCCGGGGAAGTTTTATCCTTTCCCACCCTGCCAACCCCCAACAACCTGTGCTTGTTCCTAAACACAGGCCGGCAGTGCTGGATGTAAGGCATTCGGTGCCTCAGCCCTCCACTCCACTGGGGTGGCTAAAAGTATATACTTGTGGTTGCTATGTTACTGACAGGTGAGAAGGGCAATAAATGATGGTCATTTGCATGGGGCAAAGGCCCCATCCATGTATTTTATTATAAGGACACAGTAGTGCCCCTGTTAGGGTTACAAGTGCAGTGCTAAAGCCACCTCAGTAGTCCTGAAAATATGATAATCGGTTCAGCAGTTTTAAAGTAGTAGAAGGTTGAAATGACGTAAAAATAACTTTAAGAATATTTTTTTTGCTTACTGATGGCACAGAAACAGCTACAAGTTTAAGCCTGATTTTAATTTTAGTTAGACCTAGGCCTAAGGATGGTTCTTTAGCTGGGCGGTTTTACTGTGAACTTTAAAGAGCTCTACCAAGTTAAGTCCATTCAGTATATATACTGAAGCCTTACCCCTGCAAATAGTAATTGCTGCACATGGTGCCAAAAATAGTCTGGTCGTTTTCCAGTAGAAACGCTCTTAAAATCGTCCTGACCGGGTTTAGCTTACTTCTCGGTCTCTAGTGCAGCCTTCTCTCCGCCCCCACGCACAGCCACATTATGATGCAAAGCCAGGGAGTGCACAGGGAGCGCTCCATAATAGCCTATGGGGGACAACTTTCCAAGTCTTTCTATATATTATAGTGACCAGCTGGTGATCCATCAAGGGCACCGAGCGACTAACAAGGGCCTTGACATCCATTTTTTGTGTTCAGTGTCGGGAGTCCTGCCTACAACATTCGATCCAGTCATCCTTGCCAAGAATTCAACCACCTGTCGACTGCTTCCTCCTTGGGTCACTCGTCAGTGGCTCAGGCCTCTCCCACTCCCATCAGTCCTGGATCCAGTCCAGGCCCCCCCCCCCCCCAAATTGATTCTTCGAGACTCGTCCCTCCAGCATGGAACTGGGTCCTTCGACTTCTGCTACAGGCTCGTCAGCCTGACATCGGTGGTGGGCTAGGTGATGGAGGGCATTGTCAAGGAGAGGCTGGGGGGGGGCCTGTAAAAGTCAGGGTGCCTGGACGATGGACAGCATGGATTCATCCCGGAGAAATCGTGTCGGACAAACCTTGTGGAGTTCTTTGACTGGGTGATGAGAGCCTCGGACCTGGGTAGACTGGTGGACGTCCTCTATCTTGACTTCAGCAAGGCATTTAACTCTGTTCCTCATGGGGGCCTGTTGAATAAGCTGGGAGAAATGGGGGTTGGGAACCAGATGATCAGATGGATAGGCAGTTGGCTTCAGGACCGGATGGTTGACGGGATAGTCTCATCCCCAAGGAGGGTCATTAGTGGGGTCCCTCAGGGATCAGTCCTTGGGCACCTCCTGTTCAGTGCCTATGTCTCTGACATAAGGAAGGGTATCAGGAGTGAGATGAGTCTCTTCGAGGATGACTCAAAACTGGGGGCGGTGGTGGATGGGGAGGAGGGGAGGGTGGCCCTACAGGGGGACCTGGAGGCTCTGGAAGGGTGGTCTAGAAAGTGGAAGCTGAGGTTTAATGCAGGGAAATGCAAGGTACTGCACCTGGGAGCCAGAAACCTGGGCCAGGAGTACATCCTGGGGGGGAAATGCTACAAGTCTCAATAGCTGAGAGGGACCTTGGGGTGGTGGTGGATGTCAAGATGAACAGCTCTGAGACTTGTAGGAGGGCAGTGACCAAGGCCAGCAGGATGCTGGGATGCATCGCTAGGGGGAATCACCTCCAGAAGGAGGGAAGTGATACTCCCCCTGTATAACTGTTTGGTGAGGCCGCACCTAGAGTACTGCATGCAGTTTTGGAGGCCACACTTAGAGGGACATTGAACTCCTGGAGAGGGTCCAGAGGAGGGCAACCAAAATGATCTGGGGCTTGGGGGACAGGACCTATGGGGAGAGGCTCGAAGAGCTAAATATGTACACATTGGAAGAGAGGAGGACCGGGGGACATGATAGAGTCTTCAAGTACATTAAGGGGTTAAATAGGGGAGAAGCAATCAAGGTGCTCTGAAGGAAGGAGGAGGGGGCAACTAGAGGGCATGGGTGGAAGCTGGAGTGGGGGAGATTCAGGAGAGAAAGGGAGGAGGTGCTACTTCACTGAGAGGGTGGTGGAGTCATGGAATGCGCTGCCCAGGGGGCTGGTGGAAGCAGAGATGGTGGAGGGGTTCAAGAGGGGGTGGGACAGGTACAGGGTAAGGGTTCTAGACACGAAGTCCTGTGCAGTGGGAATATCCCGGACTGAGAAGGGAGAAGCCAGAGAGGACGAGGAGGGGCAGCAAGGTCGGGTCCCAGGGTGGGGGCTGACCAGATGAGCAGACACGAAAGACCATTAGGCCTATTCTGCTGGCATTTTAGTATGTTAGTATTCGGCATTCTTCATCTCCGTTTTCTGCCCATTCTAGACCCTCTAGCATGGGTTAGGGTTTGACCTCAGTGGACTTGCTGTACTTGCCTCCACCGTCGTGGCTCATCTCTCATCATGGCCCTTTGGTCCAAGCCTTGGGCATTGGTTCTCATGCTATGGGCTCTCAGCCCTATCCATGACCCAGGCCGATCCCCTCAGTGATGTCCCCCGCCCCCATGGTGTCCACAAGGGTTCCTCCTCCTTCCTCTTAAGCTTCATTGATGACTGTCACAGCCAAGGTTGCTTCTGTGGTCCAAATGATGTGGGAGATCAGGCAGGCCTTAAAACAACCTCCAGGACAAGGGCTTGCCATGAGCTTCTTATTCCTTCCTGGCCGTTGAGGAGAGGAGGCTTTGTACAATATGGGTGAGGACGAAGAGGACCCAGCTGACAAAGATCGGGGGTGTACCCCCTCTAGCGCCTCTACTCTGTCCTCGGTGGGGGAGGATCCCGGGCTCTATGATCCCTGCTCTCCTCCAGATGTCCCCATTTTCTTAGACATTCTGTCCCAGTTACAGCAGGTCCTGGGGTTCACAACCACCACACAAGACCAACAACACTGAAAATTAGCTGAATATTCGACCTTCCTGGAGTACCCAACCACGGTGTTCCTTCTACTTATCCAGGCCTATCAGGACACCATCTCTATAGCTTGGCACCATCCTTACACAGTCCCTCCAATTTCTAGAGAGGCGGATCGCCTTTACCAAGCTCCTCAGGTGGATTCTGTGGTCATACATGTTGCCCATGATAAGGCCTAGGCATCCCAAATACCTTAGTACTTTTCCTCAGGACTCTGAGAAATCTGAACATCTCCATTCAGAATGGTCACTCTGCAAGGCCTGCTGCCACTCCTGAAACAAGGAGACTGGATATGTTCCCTAGACATGCAGGATGCCTTACCTGCATATCACAATTTGCCCCACCCACCCCACCCCACCACAGGAGATACACACGTTTCTGTTCCAGGGGGAGCACTACCAGTTCAGGGTATTGCTCTTTGGCTTGACATCTGTGCCATGGGTATTTTTCAAATGCTTGGCGTTGTGTGGCAACAGCCCTCAGGAGAGAGGGTGTGTACATCTTCCCGTATCGGGACGACTGGTTGCTCAAAGCTCACTCCAGGGAGCAACTGTTTCAGACCCTAGCACATACCACGCAGCTGTTCAATGCCCTAGCGATCACTGTCTCTCTGTTAAAGTCCATCTTGACCCCTTGTCAATGTCTGCAGTACATAGGGGCAATACTGGACCTGGCCCAAGGCTCAGCCACCCTGCCCAGAACAGGGCGGAATACCTCCCAGCTAATTTTTCAGAGCAGATATGTCACGGCCAGGACATTCCTGAGACTGTTGGGTCTGATGGCAGCAGCCATTTTCATGGTATTCCTGACACAGGCTGCACATGAGAACCCCTCAGTGGACATTGAGGGTCCAGTGGGATCAGCGCACTGATCTAGAATGGCAGGTTCTAGTAACCTCTTCTGTCCACAGTGTGTTACAGTGGCAGATGGAACCCAGCAACTTACTGAAAGTGGTTCCCTTCCTCGTTCCCACCCCTCGGCAGATTCTCACTACAGACACTTCGGGCTGGGGGGCACATCTAGGTCCTCACCAGACACAAGGAACGTGGACCAAAGTGGAGACCTCCTTCCACATAAATGTCTTAGAAATGCTGGCTGTTCTGTATGCCTTATAAACCTTCCAGAACCATCTGCCACTGCGCCCCTCTGCTGGTGCAAATGGACGTCAGTGTGGTATACTACATAAACAAGCAACGGGGGACTAATTCTTACCCCTGTGCAGGGAGGTGATGAGAGTTTGGTACTGAGGTCTAGAACATAGTTCGACCATCCATTTTTTCAGGCATCCAAAACATACTGGCAGATGGGCTAAGCAGGTCACAGTTCAGTACGCAGGAGTAGGGGCTGCTGACCTTAGTAGTAGAAGACCTGTTCAACAGGTGGGGTTGTTCAGAGTTGGACCTTTTTGCATCCGTGATCAACACAAAACTGCCATTTTTCTGCTTGCTCGTTCCAGGGCCTGGAGTTTTCTGGTGAGACGCATTGTCCCTCTCCTGGAAAGGGAGGTCCCTTTATACCTTTCTCACTTTCCTCTAATCAAACTCCAGATGGAGGCAGCCACTATGATTCTTGTGGTCACCTTCTGGCATTGTCTAATATGGTTTCCATTGCTGCAGCAGTTATCTGTGGAAACACAAATGCCCCTCCCCCTGTGCAAGGGCCTGTTGTCACAGGAACAGGGAACCCTAGTCTGTCCAGACCTCAAGTCACTCCGTCTCCATGCTTGACTGCTGAAAACATGGCAATTGTGAGATCTGGGGTGTCTCCTAAAGTGGCTGATGTTCTGGTGGCTGCCAGAAAGCCTTCCACCAGAGCTACATATTCCGTGAGGTGGAAGCAGTTTGCTTTGTGGGCCACTTCCCGTTATCTGGATTCCTTCACTTGCCCAGTGAACCAGATCCTGGAGTGTTTACTGTCCTTGTCAGATGCAGGACTGCAATATTCCTGCATCAAAGTACACAGAGATGCTGTCTGCTTTCCATGTGTCTGTTGAGGGTCATACTGGTTGGACGTGGCCTGTACATTTTTGCAAGGCATTCTGCACTTAAAGCTTCCCACCTGGAAACCCAGTCCCGACTTGGGACTTAAATTTTGTGTTGCAAAAGCTTACCTTGGCACACTTTGAGCCAGCCGCAACTTGCAAGCTATGCTTCCTGTCGTGGAAAGCATTATTTTTAGTTGCTATTACTTCTACTCTAAGGATTTTGGAGCTTCAGGCTCTTACGTGTCAGCCTCTTTATTTGATTTTCCACAAAGATAGGGTGTGCAAGGTGGTGGGGAAGGCCACTGGAATGTTGGCATGCATTGGCAAGGGCATTACTGGCAGGAGGGAGGGAGGTACTGGTGCCCCTACAAAGCCATGGTAGGCCTCACCTGGAGTTCGGAGTTCAGTTCTGGAGACCACACCTACGAAAGGACATAGAAAGGGATAGAGAGAGTTCGGAGAAGGGCAGCCAGGGTGGTGCAAGGCATGCAGGGGAAGATATGCGAGCAAAGGTGCGAGGAACTGGATCTGTACACGCTGGAGACTGGAAGGGAAAGAGGGGACATGATTGAAACTTTTAAGTATGTGAAGGGGATCA
This sequence comes from Neoceratodus forsteri, assembly GCA_016271365.2. NCBI lineage: Eukaryota > Metazoa > Chordata > Ceratodontiformes > Ceratodontidae > Neoceratodus > Neoceratodus forsteri. The sequence goes on along the minus strand of JADMNL010000026.1, from coordinate 30,874,421 downwards.
ACAAGGTAAAGGAGGGGTGTTTACTTAAAAGGAAGGAGGGGGCAATAACTAGAGGGCATAGCCTGAGACTGCAGGGAGGAAGATACAGAGGCAACGTGAGGGGCGCTTTCTTCACGGAGATTGTGTTGCAGGCCTGGAACAAACTGCCAGAGGAGGTGGTGGGGGCTGAAATGGTGGAGGGGTTCAAGAGGGCATGGGACAGACATATGGGGCTGAGTAGTAGGGGAAGGGGGGTGAGTAAGGGGGGGTAAGGAGCAGACTAGTTGGGACGATGGGGACCTTTTCTGCCGCCAAGTCTCTATGTTTCTGTGGTTTTGCAGGCCCATGTGCAAAACAAGCTAAAGGTCTGGGGCAGTGCATGCGATGATACAGCTGCTTTGGACCCCTCACGAACTCGGCTACAGGTATGGTGCAGGTTGCGCAGTGTGTGCAATGATGCAGCTGCCGGTGTGGGCCAATATGTGAGATGATTAAGGATTTTACAGCATGAACAGGCCAGGGTTGTAGGAAAGGCAAAAACTAATGGTGTCCGTTTTTACATCTTTGAAAAAGTAAGACAGTTAATTTCAAAATCTTTGCTAAGGCATTCGTTGGGGTTACAGCGAAGTAGGAAGATGAAAATGTCAGAGATCAAAGTCTCTGGAACCTTGGCAAATCGGTGGTGTGATGTTCCTTGGGGTTTGAACAGTCATGTGTGATGCAGGGTACTGTAATTGGCTCTGTCTATGCAAGTATTTGTGTCATTTACTTTTTAAGACAAGACCGTGCTGATATTAAGGTAACACCAGTCTTTCATCGTATGATACTAGTGTGTCTGCTTCTCTAGGCATTGAGATGGTATTTGAGGGCATTGGTCTACTGAAAGTGTATCTCACCCATGGCTTTGCCACTAGTGACCATATAAGTAGATCAGAGCCCTCTCAGGAAGATAAAAATGATATCTTGGGTCACATCATATCCTACAAATGACATATACAGACATGTGATGGCCTCACTCAGAATATGCATTTTATCTTCATGTTCCGTGAGGGGGCAGGACCATAACACTCAAGTGGCAGAGCCCCAAGTGAGTTATGAAAGTCCTGCTCCCTTGCAAGTAAGAAATAGCCCACATCAGGGTATGCATTTCTAGAAATTTAGTGCACATCCAGGGTGAATTGGGAGGCAGTTCCAAAAGTACAAACCACGAACACATGGTGTTGTGAGGTGCAGAGAGGGGCCTGTTTTGCCCATGGTAACTTACTTTATTTTACTTTTGAAAAGTCTGCAATCCCCAAACATGGCGGATCCTGCAGGTTTGATTGGCTCTGAAAGCGGCGCCGGACCGCTCGCCTCAATACATTTGTATTCAGGCGAGCAGCGCGGCACCGCACTTTCAGAGCAAATGGAACTGCACAGCATCCGCCATGTTTTGGGATCACGAACTTTTCAAAAGTAAAATAAAGTAAGTTACCATGGGCAAAATATATTTTTTCTAGACAAAAAACCTAATCTGGGGGGAAGGGGTTGTTACGGTTAAGGACAGCTTTCCTTTAATTCTCAAGAAACCCACACCCTGGAGAGAGGTTTTGCACTTATAAAATAGACTTTTTTTTTTTTTTTTTTTTTTAAATGAAAAAAGATTTTATTTTCCTTTTGTTAGATTGTTGCTAGGTAGAATATGTGGATTTGACAACAAAAGTCAAGTACTTGTATGCTGCTGCCCCTAGTTTTTGACTCTTGATACCATGAATATCTCCTCAGCTTGCCTCACTGTGCATGTCATTGAACCTGTACATTCTCTGTAAAGTACTCATCATGTTTACATTTATTAATGTATGTATTCTGTATTTTATTTCAAGTGGTGATGTATGCTCAGGTTACCCATAGGTAATGCTGTTTCTTTTTTCCCACATTAGATCCTTTCGCTCTTTATTTTAATGTATACTGTATTTCCATTTGTACAACTGCTTACTATTGTATGTAATCTCATCCTGTACTGAATCTGTGTACCTCTCCCAGGTCGTGCCTCAAACTAGGCAGTGATAACCTAGCGCACTTACCTGGTTAACAAAAAATAACTAACCGGGGAAGTGCGCTTGTTTGAGTCCTTTGCCCTGTTGTGGTCTTTTGTGTTTAAAAAGTCGAAATGGTTTTATTTTAATGGGAAAAGGTTTAATTTTTTATTTAATTGGGTTGTTGCTAGATTGATTTGGGCAGGTTAGTTACGATTCTATAAAATATTCATATACTGGAGATTAAATGGTCAGGTGACGAGTTTGGACCAATGAAGTTGCTAGGATTCTGAACCCCATTTTGTAAGTGATGATACTCTGTGTACTTTGAGTCTGGGCATTGCATAGTTTGATGTACACATCAGTTTACTAGTTACAGCTTTTAAATGTTTTATGTGTGAAGATTTGTGTTTTTCATTGATTGCAGCTGCTGACTTCGGTGCTGCGCATGAGTGAGATGGTATCAGTATTGGGAAAGCTGCTCTCTGATTGGTTTCTTATACATTGTAATGTACCCAAAAGGGCAAGACATCTATGACCTACACAACTTGCAAGACAATATGATTTTTTCTGAACTGAGTTTAATATATCGTTTTTTTATTTTGTCCTTGTATCTTCACTGGTGTAGATAGAAGGAAGTTGTGTGTGTGTGTGTGTGTGTGTGTGTGTGTGTGTGTGTGTTTATAAAATTTGTACAGGATTCCTGTACAAATTTTTTTAATTGGATATATTAAATATTTTTTTTAAACATAGTGTCTTATATTACCCCTTCCTTATAAACACTAAACTGTCTCCCTTGACCCCTTTTATACGTACTTCAATAGAAAAAAAAAAAAAATAGTACATCAAAAAGCATTTCAAGGACGGGTAGAATACATCAGAAATCATTACACATAACTGTCAATAAAGCATGGGTACCTCTAAAGAGCATCTTTCTGGCTCCAATTTTTTTTTTTTTTTTAAATCTTCCCCCCACAGACACTATGGGAGCCTTACCTGCTCCAAAGTTCGCCAATGCAAAAATTATAATTTTTCTGTGGCCATAACTTGGGAGGGTAGGGATCATAATTTGACCCATGGAGCTGAGAGCCCGATCCCTTCCACGTCCCGATTTTAGACACACACCCCTGCGCTCTAATGTTTTGTGATGTAATAGTGTGGAGAATGCATGGCACGCTTCATAGAGTTGCAGAGGGACCCTTTTTTAAAGTTTTTTTTTTTTTAAATGTTTTAAGGTTCAACACATCAAGGCAACCACTCAACTAATAACACTCCCACCACACTGACTGATGATCCCTGGCACAGGAGTGGTCAGAAATTGGCTGCGAATCAACCGATCCACTGTACTTTTGACTGAGACACTCTGACACAAAAGCGGGTTGGAAATAGATCCAGCCATCATACCCCCCCGTCACCACAGGCTGGGGCCCCTTCAGTCGACCTACCTGTTCTACTCCTACATGAAATCCTCCCAGCTGTCCCCGTTTCCTTGGCACACCCCGCCACACTTCATGGAGCAATCCCTCCGGAATCCACCCTTGGAGTGGGGCCGCCTTCTGCTCCTCTGTGCTTTCTTCTGGTGCTTCCACTGGCTGAGGTGATGCCCAAACCAGGTCCACAGTGAGCAGGATCTGGTGCTGGAGGTGGGGGCGGATGACGTCTACCCCCCAGCCAATGGGTGTTTTTTTCCCTGTTCTTGCAGAGCTCCCCCTAGGAGCACAGACGTGCAATGATGTCCACTGCTGCGGGCACACTTCTGCAACCTGCCCATGGACGTCTGCTGAGGCTCCTCCTCTTGCATCAGCGTGATCCCCAGACTGTAGCACTCCCAGCCTCCATTGGGAGCTGCTTACGTTGGAGAGTCATCCACCTACCCTCCCCAGAAGAAGAGAGCAGTCCTCCGGACGCTCGATCCTCTCCTTCCCCGTCGACCCAAGCTCACTCACGAATCCGGGTCACCGGTGTGTTGCGAGGTGTAGTGCCCAGCACCTCAACCCTCCGCGCCACCGGGCCGGCTCTCAGCCATCATACTCTTACCAACACAGGGGCAGTCTGAAGCTAGCTGGGAGCAGACCCACTGATCATACTTGGACTGACACTTAACAGTAGAGTGGTCACAAGTGGACTGGGAGCAGAGAGCCACCCACCACATTCTGACTGACACTTTCTGGCACAGAAGCATTGAGAAGTGGGCCAGGAGCAGACCCACCCACTACACACTGACACTGCCTGGTACAGAAGGCTGAGAAGTGGTCCGGGAGCAGACCCACCCACCATACACTGACTGGCACTCCCTGGCATGGGGCAATCAGAAAGTGATCTCCCCAGTGGAGAAACAGTGAGAGGTGGGCTGGGAGCAGACCCACAGCACACTGACTGGCACTTCCTGGCACAGGGGCAGTTCGAAACTGGCTAGGAGCGGACTCCCGTACCATACGCTGATGCATCCCAGCACTGGAGCTGTCAAAAGTGATCTCCCTGATGGATGTTAATTTAAAAAGTAATTTATTCCAAGCTGTGATGGTATACTAGGGATATCCTCATGGCTGGGAAAGGTCTCGGCCAGTCCGGATTTGGATTTCATTGCAATCCATCTATATGATAGTGGATTAACTATATGAGACAGCAGTACGATTTTGAAGTGGATAAACTTCCGAGTACATTATTTTCACAAGACATTCGTATTTTTGCCGAGGATACTGAATTCACTTTATTTCAGTACTGCTGTTTATTTTGTATTTTTATACACATCTTCCCCCAATAAAACAACAAAATAAATGTTTACAGGCATTTTTATTGAGCATAAAATGGCTCTTGTGAGTTTGCTGTAGGGTAAAAGGTTTGTACCTTTGCCTTGTGACTGGAGGAGCAGGTCCGCAGTCATGTAATATTATTCTTAGCACAGCCCTGTAGATAACTTGAACAGATTCTTATTTAATGACTCTGATAGGTTGAAGTGAGCCACTGAAAGTATTTCAGAACCAGGAAAGAAGACACTGAACATTGGTCCTACTGTTTGTTTGTTTTTGGGGTTTTTTTGGGGTGAGGGGGGGTTGTGACACCTGGAATGGCAGAGATGAGTTAAATTTTTGTCTCGCATTCCACAACTCCAAATGTTGTAACTCATTCCAGTTTGTTTTTTGGAAGTCAAAAAAACTTTGCGTCCCAAATTTTGTAAGGCAGTATTCTGAGAAACAAACTTATAAGGATCTTAATAACGATCATTTCTTGTAAAAATACCTTTTCTTTCAAAAAATCAACCACTTCTGACTTCCTTGCCTGCCGAATTCGATGCCATCTGATTATTATTCTTCCCCATTTTGGGAGTCAAGTATTTCTTCCACCTTTTATTTTTGAAGTTTTTTGCCTTATTTTGGGAAGTTGGACACTGCGTGCTCCCAGCTTTCATTTACTCTGCAGCAGTGAAATTAAGATGCTGGAATGTTATCACTGTTTGTAGAGTTTAAAGAGGAGGTATCACAGTTCATCTTTCAGTATTCACTTAGTGCACTTCATGACCGTATTTCCAAGATGGCATCAAGGGCACGACAGACAAAAAGGTTATCCTCGGAATTCTGCCTTTTTATTTTCAGTAACTTTTTTCCCCTTTGACTTTGGCATATATTATGTCACCTGTGGTCATCGTACAGTTTTTGATGTCGATATTCCCCTTGAACAATGTTTATAAGTAGTTTTTGTTATTATAATTTATTTATTTAAAAAAAGATTTACCAGGAAAGACATACTGAGCTACAAAGCTGATCTCCAGGTGTGTCCTGGGGACAAAAACAAAAACAGGGCTCCCAGAGCTACAGGGATTCCTATATTTTACAGGGAAGTGGAGCCATCTACAGGAAAACGATTCATGTAGCCTTGCGTTGGCTATACAGCAAAAAAAGCACAATTTGTCTTCCGTATGAAATAATGCAGGCTACAGGAAAATTGCTATGGATTTGCATGGGAAATGGCACATCAGTCTGGGAGCACAATAACAATTTTAAGCCTGTGAAGTTAAATATAATTTTTGTTAAGCACTCCAGTAAAATACCCATAAAATCTGCGGTTCAGCATGTGAATTGTTTCTTGCCTCAGTGAAGCTTTGCTAGGATGGCTGTCCCTGTGTTCTAGATCCCCAGTGTTACTTTCCTTAAACTCCAGTGAAGTTACTTCAAGTCAACAGTCAAGTGTCAGTCCTTCATTATTTTTCAGTGGAAGTATCTACATCAGCAGTGGGGTTGGGGGCGGGGCTGGGGGCTGAGAGACAATCAGCCCACTGTTTTCCCAAGGACAGCGGCATGTGTGTGTGCATGAGGGTGGGGAAGGGGGAGGAGAGGATGTACGTGAAATAAGTGAGCAAAGTGATTTTGTTTTCTCACTGCTGCTGGGCTCTTTAAAGTGAATTCCCAAGTTTATGGGAAAAAAGATATGCCTTACACTTTTTTTTGTAGCTTATATCTGCGAAAGTCCATTTCTGTAACTTTTATATTATTCTGTGCTATCATTCTGGAAGTGAAAGGGGTCGTATTTTGGCCCCCCGCTGAGGTGGCCAGCAGATACCTTCCACATCCTGGTTGATCGATCTGGCCGTGCGCTCAGGCATGCAGTAACATGTGCCCCTGGAGAATCTGGGTTAGGGGAGCTTCATTAAAGTCTGTAGGGGCAATTTTAAGAATGTCTTTCTATACAACATTGGCCATTTGGTGATTAAGGTACCGTTCGACTAACGGGTCCCTTGGTAATCGACTGGGACCCTTGATTAATAATCAAATGTCCATTATTATATATAAAACCTTCTTAAAACTGCTCCCATAGACTTTAGTGGAGTGTGTCTCCCCCCCGTTCCCCGCTCTCCCTGGGCAAACATCATTATGTGCCTGAGCATAGGGGTGGATTGATAGACTGGGAGGTGGAAGGGTTCCGCTGGCTACCTCAGCAAGGCCAAAATATGATCCCTTCCACTTCCAGAATGATAGCACAGAATACTGTAAAAGGTACAGAGATTGACTTTTGCTGATGTAAGCTACAAAAAATGTAACTTGTACAATAATCCTCGAAAATCACTTTAAAGACGGAAGTATAGGGGAGAAAGCATGGTAATAGGCAAAAGACAGATATTTGGGGATATCTCTTTCATCAGGTCACACCTATGGAACTTAGCCATCAGGCACCAGGATCACACGGAAGCTTTTTCCACAGCAGTCTAGTAGGGTCCGCTGCCGATATCTGCCAACATCCCTTGCCGTGCATAAGCATGGGTGGCCCCACTCCCTTCTCAGTTCTTTCCTGCCATTGACCTACTCGCATGGAGTCCATGGAAGCTTTGTTGTTCAGTCGACCGCTAAAATTTATTTATTTTTTTTACTATACACACCATACCAAGGACTGTAGAAAGTCCTCTCAGTTCTTTGTTTCCTTCGCCCCGAGAAACAGGGCATTCAGTTTCTAAACAGTGCTTGTCCAAATGGTTGGCTAACTGTATTACTTTTTGTTACAGGAAGTACAGTAAGGAACTTCTTGGGGTTGTTCATTGCCACTCAGCCAGAGGCATGGCTACTTCTGTTGCCTGTTTCAGTAATATGTTTGCTGCAGACATCTCTGCTGCCGCTGCTACTTAAAGTACTGTCCACACTTTCACAAAGCACTGCAGTCTGGACATTGCCTCTAGAAGGAGGGTAGACTTTGGCTTAGCTGTGCTACATGGCCTTCTTTCTTAGTCTCTTGTCCCTCTGCCACCCAGACTGTCTTACTCTCACAGCTGCTTGGGACTCGCTCCATAGGTGTGACCCGATGAGAGATATCCCCCAAAGAAGACTGAACAGCTACATAAGAACTTAGCATAACAGTAGATCTTTGAGGGAATCTCTTTCATCAGGTCATGCCGTCCCAGCATCCATCCCCCTGACTCTGTCTCCAGCCAGGCTGTATTTGTTCCAGCCCCTCCTTATAGCAGGGCACCTTTCTTTCTCCTCGGTTCCGTGGTGGGAGGCCTAGCTCATCTGGTCCCTGGCAGAGGAAAGAACTGAGGAGGGAGTGGGGCGGACCCTACTAGACTGCTGTGGAAAAGCTTCAGTGTGATCCTGGTGCCTGACGGCTAAGTTCCATAGGTGTAACCTGCTGAAAGAGTCCCTCAATGATCTAGCGTTACATTAAGTTCTTGCATAACTGTTCGTTTTTCCTTTTCTCGCCCATCCCCAGCCCCAAAGTGTTTTTATTTATTTATTTATTTTTTTGCAATACATTTTATAGCAGTGACTGTGTGTGTGCGTGCGCATGAGAGTGTGTGTGTGTGTGTGTGTGTTTATAGTTCAGGTTCGGTTTATTGTAATACGCTCCATCATTTTTGTGAGGTTACTGGAAGTGAAATAGCACGTGAAGCTAAAAAGTTTATCGTACAGGTCTCTGTTGCACACACATAAATAAGTATGATACAGATACTGACAGGAGTTGAGGTCTGTAGTGTGAAAACCTTAATGCTGAGGAATGAACTGCTGTGTGGCCATTGTTGCCTGAAGCCGAAGGCTGAGTGCAGCATGACCATTGGAAGGCAGCAGTTTATCCTGAGGGGTCAAGGTTTTCACATTATGGCCACAAACATTCCGGTTAGTATCTATTTTGTAAAACCTTGCAGCTTGATTGGTAATGAAACATCATGATAACAAAATGCAAGCTTGAAAGAGTACAAAGTTTGATTTAACAGCTAGAGGTGGTCAGTTCATAGTACTACTGACCAGTTTTGAGAACTGTCGCCCAGTCTGAGAACTGTTGGCAAGTGTTGGTGCCAAACTGGTCAGTAGTTCAGAAACTTTGTGTCATGTGACTGGGTCTGGACCAGTCACAGACCAGGATTTTTTGTAAGGTTTTATAAATATGTGTTTGGTATATTTATTGAATAAATAATGGTTACGTGTAGTATCCCATGGATCGGGCTTGTGGCTTTATGATCTGGTTGGCACCCTCGCTAGGTTTATTCTTTGTATATCACACTTACCCATAATATTTTATATATCTCGATTGCTACTTTTAGATTGAATCACAGTTGTGTACACAGGGAAATATCTGATAACCACTTCTATAGGGAAATGTTCCATCCATGTACGTTACATACCTGTATATACTTGAGTGTAAGTTGACCTCGCGTACTGGTCGCCCCCCACCCATGAATTTTAATAGATTTAAAAGCTAGGCTTCATGTATAGGGCGGCCTCTCCCATAGGAGTTGCATTTACTGGTAAAAGCAGCTTCAAGACATTGGTCGTTTCATTGCCATCTCAGCACCACCTCTGATTTCCTTTGAACTTGCTCTGTGCCAATGTCCTCAGAAGATATCTTCTTACTTTCATTAGTGGTTTCAACCGAGTTGTGCTCATTGATTAATAAACTGTGTTTCAGTACCTGTTGTTTGTTCTGCAGTCTGTTGTCTTGTCTGCACTGTGCCCCCAAGTTGAATGCGAAGACGTGCAATTTTTTTTTTTGATCTGCAATCCATTGTGAAGCCAGAGTTCATTCATATTGTTACGGTAAATTTCAACTCTCTCGCCTGTATTTGTAAATTTCAACTCTTCCGTGGTGTCTAGCAGGCCCCCCATCCCCAGTCGCCTGTATTATTGTATTTCAACTCTTCCCTGGCAGACCCCCCCATCCTCGATCACCTGTATCTGCAAATTTCAACTCTTCGCTGGTGTCCAGTGCCTCTGCCCCCCTTTCCATCCCAGAGACAGCAACCGGCGCAGCCCTCCACTCTGCAACATGGCCGGCTGCCGACTGAGTTCTAATGGAGCACATACTGTAGAATCTGCGGTTATGGTACACGCTCACTGAGAGCTTAGTCGGCGGCCGGCCATGGTGGAGAGTGGATTGCTGTGCCAATTGCCGGCTCAGGGAAGGGAGGCGGGGTGGTGGGGTGCTACCTGCCAGGGTGTGAGGTCCGTTAGACACCAGGGAAGAGTTGAAATTTACAGATACGGGTGGATGGGGAGGGGGGTTCTGTTAGACACCAGGGAAGAGCTGAAATTTAATAATATGGGTGATGACTCGGGCTTCACAGCGTATCGGAGATCAAACAAAAAAGAATGCATGTCTTCGCATTCAACTCGGGGGGGGGGGGACAGTACAGACAGGACAGCAGACTGCAGAATAAGCACAAACAACAGATATTGAAACACAGTTTATTAATCAGTGAGCGCAGCTGAACTTACATTACCAGTACTAATGAAAACAAGTAGATACAGTGACTGCTGTTTGAGTGCCCAGACAGCAACTGAAACTACGCGTATTTGTCAGCCTTGCATATAAGTAGAGTCCCCTTTCTTCAGTACCTATTTTTGGCACTGAAAACTCTACTTATATGTGATTACATACGGTATATTTTTTGCAAACAAAGTATTTTATTGCATCTGCTAGGGTGAAGCAGAAAGCACACAAAGTAGGGGAAGAAGTCCCCGAGACCTTGGCAGATATGTGGTTCGGTATTCCTCAGGGCTTGAATGATCTTACAGCACAACGTTGGTGTTACCCTAGTATCGGCACCCTCTAAATCTATGCAGGCGTTGCTGTGTCACTGTTATTGTCTCACAAGACAGTGCTGATTTTAGGGTAACGCCAACACTGCATCGCATGATTGATTGTTATACATCTAACACTAAACTTTCTCGGTACTTTCACGGCCCCAGACCTGTGATATAAAGCAGCAGGCCCATGTGGCATGATCTTGGGTCTGTAGCTTGACCTTGAGTCACAAGTGTTGGGGATGCGGAGACGGGGATAGGCGTTAGGGTTGAAAACCCTAGCGCCACATTACCTGACTTTTGTTTTGTGACCCTAACCTATGTGGTTTTTTTTTTTTTTTGCAGTGAATAGATGTGCATGTTGATTCAAATCGCATGCAGTCTGTGTATCTTACAGAACCAGAGAGCACTGACCAAGGGTGCTTCTTATCATGACAGTTTCATAATTTGCAGTTTAAAACATGTTCTTCAGTACAGTGTTTTTTCGGGTGTCTGGTGGTGCAGATCATAGAGACTTCTCAGGTGACCTCACAGTGCACCTGTAATGTCTGTAGCAATCTAAAAAAACATATGGGTCTGATGCTGAGAACTGGTGTTTGATGGAATGCAGCACTCTGAACAGGCAAAGGACTGCTTTGCTCAGAAAGAAGCCAGCGGTTTATTACTTTTGATCGGCCAAATTTGTTTAATTTTTGTGGTGCCCTTGATGCTCTTGTTTTCATTGAGAAAAATCCCACACTTAAGTAACCACACTATTAGTAGCCAGCAGGTAACACTGTGCATGCTGGAGATGTGCGCACAAGAGGACGTTGATGTTTCAACGTGCAAAACCTGTAATTGCCTTGTTGAGTGTTAAATGAATTCACTGAAATGGTGATGGCTGAAGGCAGGCTCTGGGTCCCCTGAAGAAGCATTCAATTGGGAGTGTTAGGAAGGATTTGCTACACGTTAATGTTCAGAACGTCAGAGGTCCACCCTCCCATCAACTGGTGTAGTCTGCAGAGAGGTTCTGTTATTATTACAGTCGAGATTTTGCAACCGCCAGGTGATAGTTTCGGAAACTTGGTATGGCATTTGTCTTGAAAGAATTAATAGTCCAGTTTGTTTGGTGGTGGGGAGGGATGTTTCTTCCTGATATTTGCTGACCCGTAGTATTTGAAATGGCGTTTCCAAAAGAAAAGCCATAGCATTGTGTGGCCATATTTAGAAGTTGCAGTGTGAGGCAGTGCGTCGTTTTTTTGTTGGACTCGCTGTGTAAATTTAGAGTTTGCTAGTGGGTGGTAATTGCAAGGACTGTAGCCAGGCTGGTTCCATGAGCAACATTCAACGACTCTATTAAACCCAACCAGAAGAAAGCACCCTGCGCATTGCACTCCAAGAAAACAGCCCTCCTGAGCTTTTAGTAATGGCTCAATTGTGTGTAAGTGGATGTGAAGAGGTCTCTATGTGCTGTCTCAATAGGCCACGTAACCATGGAAATCGGGGCAGGCGAGCTGGCTGACCTTTGACCCACTTGTTGCCACTATAAGGTTTAGAGGGCCATGGATTGCCTTACTAATTACTTTGTCCATCTCTGGTGTGCAGGAATAAAAGCTAGCAAAGGTCAGAGAGCATAGTTTTTAAAAAATTGCCCCTTCCCCATCTCACACACACACACACACACACACACACACACACACACACACACACACACACACACACACACACACCATTGTCAACTGGAACATTACAAAAAAGTTAATTCTTAGAATCTGTTGCTTCTCTGCTCCTTGTTTTGAATGTGTTGTTCGTGAGCTCTTTTCAGATGATTGTGTCGCACTAAGGCAGCAAGAGTTTTCTACTCTTATTACCCCACCCCACACTAGATCCAAGTTTTAGTTGTAGTAACTTTATATATTTACACTACATCAGGGCGAAATTGGCACTGGTCCACTAATAAAATTTTCCTTTAACTAACCCTGGGGGTTTCTACTGAAGAAGGTAACATTTCAATAAGTTCACCAGCTTGGCAAGTGGAAAACGTCTGTGGGGCTCATGGGTTTTCCCCAGTCACTAGCCCTGCTGGCTAGTGGCTGAAAAACTTAATTTCAGCACCTGTATGTAGACATGGGATTGCTTCTTGCGCAGCTGTAAGAGTATCTGCCAGTCTGTTTGGGTGAGAGAAACACATACTGAAATAGATTGGTCCTAACACCGTAAAGACACAAGAGGTGACAAGCTTACAACCATGACAGTCTGGGCCAGGTATTCAAAACTTAGCACCAGGGCAAAATTAGCACTGCACGGCATGCAAAATTAGCCCAGAACCATTTGCACGCTATATTCATAGAAACATATTCAAATCAATAGCCCCGGGGGCTAAATCAGCTGAATATAGCATGCAAATGAAGCCATGCAAACAGGGCTGTGAGAGTGCAGTGCAAAAATAGCCCAGCAAATAAGACAGCTCTGAATATAGCAACCGGGAAGGCCAAACTGTAGTAGCAGCGTAGTGCACACAGGGGTGGAGTAGGGCAGTGTTGCAGGAGGTAGCTAGTGTGAATGTGAGCACTGAAGTGGTGCACAGCAACTGCACACAGTGCAGAACTGTGCTATGTGTGTGAGATTTGCCTGGGGCCAACTCATTTGCACGGTGCTAACACATTAACTTGGAGCAGAAGTTTGCTATATACAAAGCCCCTATGCAAATGAGCCTACTCAGGCAATCCATGGACACACAGCCACATTAGCATCTCATTATGGGCTGCTTTGCATGCACTCCCATGTAGTTTGCCCGGCGCTATTGCATGGAGCACACAACTCCACCTATAGGTCAGACTGGAACTACAGGTCAAAAATTGCAGTCTGGGAGGCGCACACAGCTCCACCTGTAGGTCAGACTGAAACTACAGGTCAAAAATTGCAGTCTGGGAGGCGCACACAACTCCACCTGTAGGTCAGACTGAAACTACAGGTCAAAAATTGCAGTCTGGGAGGTGCACACAGCTCCACCTGTAGGTCAGACTGAAACCACAGGTCAAAATTGCAGTTTGGGAGGTGCACACAGCTCCACCTGTATGCCAGACCTGAGAACAGCTTGGTAGCTGTAGGCAGTGGGTGTCAGCAGGCTTACACAGTGCATACCTCTCAACCAGTCAATACTGTAATGAGGAACACAGACGCTCGGACTGAGGGACCCTGATTCCCCCATAATGAGGGACACTGCAGAGGTATGTCTACTTGTACATGTGTGTGTGTATGTATATACATATATGTGTGTGTGTGTGTGTGTCTGTGTGTATATGTATATGTATGTATGTGTATATATATATATATGTGTGTATGTATATGTATGTGTGTGTGTATATGTATGTGTGTGTGTGTGTGTGTGTGTGTGTGTGTGTATATATATATATCTGTGTGTGTGTGTGTATATGTATGTGTATATTATATATATATGTGTGTGTGTGTGTGTGTGTATATGTATGTGTGTGTATATATATATACACATATATATATACACACACATATATATATATATATATATATATATATATATATATATATAATATACATATATATATATATATATATATATATGTATGTATATTATATATATATATATATATATATTGTGTGTGTGTGTGTGTAAAGAAACTGTTTGCCGTGGTGGTCTAGTGGCACCCCCAAAAAGCATGATTGCTGACACAAGTAAACACACATCCCTATCTCTAGTGGTCTGGTTGTCGTTTTCCCACCTCCCCCACCCGTCCACCAGTAGCTCTCAGCTGCTATGAATCTGGCATAGCACTATGAATTGTACAGCCACAGTTACCTTGCTGTGTGGAGAGTTAGTGCTGTTACTGATCATGTAAAGGCTCTATCTGGTCATACACACTGCTAAATAGTAACACCAACTTGATAGAAACTGTACTGTATATGGTGGCAACTGTTCTTAACCATCCCATCCCGGTCCTGCAAATACAAATGTGCTAAGAATTCTGGCCATGTGCTCCTCATTTTGAAAGCCCAGTACTTCACATGTTAATGGCGAGAGGTTGAGAGGTATTTTTTTTTTTTTTTTTTATTTAGTTGTTTAACCAGGTATAGCACACTAACATACTAACATACTAAAATGCCAGCAGAATAGGCCTAATGGTCTTTCGTGTCTGCTCGTTTGGTCAATCCCCAGCCTGGGTGCTGACCTTACTGTCCCTCTCGCCTTCTCTGGCTTCTCCTTTCCCAGTTCCGGATATTCTTGCTGCATTGGATTTTGCTTCCAGAACCCTTCCCTGTACCTGTCCCACCCCTCTGAACCCTCCACTGTCTCTGCCTCCACCAGCCCCTCAGGCAGTGCATTCCATGGCTCCACCACCCTCTCAGTGAAGTAGCACCTCCTCTTTCTCCCCTGAATCTTCCCTCCAGCTTCCACCCATGCCCTCTAGTGGCCCCTTCCTCCTTCCTTCAAGCACCCTACTGTTCCTCCCCTATTTATCCTCTTCATGTACCTAAAGACCTCTATCATGTCCCCGGGTCCCTTCTCTTCCAATGTGTACATATTTAGCTCTTCGAGCCTCTCCTCATAGGTCCTGTCCCCAAGCCCCAAATCATTTTGTTGCCCTCCTGACCCTCTCCAGGAGGTTAATGTCCCGCTTAATGTGGCCTCCAAACTGCACGCAGTACTCAAGGAAGTGCCTCACCAAGCAGTTATACAGAGGGAGTATCACTTCCTCCTTCTGGAGGTGATCCCCTAGCGATGCATCCCAGCATCCTGTTGGCCTTGGCTGCTGCCTCCTACAAGTCTCCGTTGTTCATTTGACATCCACCACCACCCCAGGTCCCTCTCAGCCTTGAGCTGTAGCATTCTCCCCAGGGTGTACACTTGGCCTGGGTTTCTGCTCCAGGTGAGTACCTTGCATTTCCTGCATTGAACCTCAGCTTCACTTTCTAGACCATCTTTCCAGAGCCTCCAGGTCCCCCTGTAGGCACCTCCCTCCTCCCCATCCACCACCCTTCAGTTTGAGTCATCTGCAAAGAGACTCATCTCCTCCTGATTCCTGTCCTTATGTCAGATACGTGGCGTTGAACAGAAGGGGCCCAGGACTGATCCTGTGGGACCCCACTAATGACCCTCCTTGGGATGAGACTGTCCCACCAACTACGACCCTCTGGGTCCGGTCCTGGAGCCAATTGCCTATCCATCTGATCATCTGGTTCCCCACCCCCATTTCTCCCAGCTTATCCAACAGGCCCACGTGAGGAACAGAGTCAAATGCCTTGCTGAAGTCTAGAAAGAGGACATCCACTGGTCTACCCAGGTCCAAGGCACTTGTCACCCAGTCATAGAACTCCACCAGGTTTGTCTGACACGATTTCCCCGGGATGAATCCATGCTGTCTATCGCCCAGGCACCCTGACTTATCCAGGTCCCCCAGCCTCTCCTTGACAATGCCCTCCATCACCTTGCCCACCACCAATGTCAGGCTGACAGGCCTGTAGTTCCTCCACCTCCCTTGATCCCCCTTGTGGATAGGCACTATATGTGCCACCTTCCAGTCTTGGGGCACCCACCCTGTCCTCAGAGAGATGGTGAAAAGCTCTGCCAGGGTTTTGCCAGGACATCTGCAAGTTCCTTCAGCACTCTGGGATGTAATTTATCCGCCCCGGTGCCTCTTCATCTTAAGGGAGCTGAGGGCCTCACTCTCTGCTGTGATTTCCACTCCGTACCCCTTCTCCTGCTTAGCCCTCCCCACCTGCCAGTGATGCCTCCCTCCCCAGACCTGCCGATCGGTAAGGGTCCCCTCCTCAGTATCTCTGTCTCCTCCATGTATGATGCAGCACCCCATTTTCCCTGGTGAAAACTGGAGGTGAAGTACTCATTTAGTACCTCAGCCTGCTCTCCCGGTCTTGTGCCCATCTCTCCCTGATTTAATCCTGCTAATCTGCCCTTTCACCCTTCGTTTTCCCAATGTATCTAAAGAACCCTTGTTCCCTCTCCTGATTTCCTGGCCAGGTTCTGCTCCTTCCTTGCCTTAGCCGCCTCACCACTCTAGTGGTCCTTCAGCCATCAGCTCTGCACTCCCTCGATCCCTTCACCCTTGAGCACTTGAATTGCTTATAGGCTGCTTTTTCCCCGCACCACCTCCTGGACCTCCCTGGTCCACCAACAGGGTTTTTGGGCCCTACCGCATTTTCGTCTTACTCTTGCACAGGTGCTGGTAGCATCCTGCACCCCTCTCCTGATGATTTCCCACCTACTATCAGCGTCCATGTCTGACCCAATCCCATCCAAATGCTCCTTAAGGATCCTTCCCATTTCCTTAAAATCCGCCCTGGAAGTCGGTTATTCCGCCTTTGTGCAGCCTTCACCCTCCCAGGTCCAGGCAGAACCAGACCGTGGCATGGTCACTCCCCGCCAATGGGTCCCTTACCTCCAGGCCCCCAATCTGGTCACTGTCTGCCAGGACCACATCCAGTACCCCGTGCCTCCCTGGTCGGTTCCCTCACCTGCTGAGTTAGGAGCGCGTCTTGAAAGACATCCAACAACCTCTGTTCCCTGGTCACAGAGGATGTCATAGTCATAGAAAGCTTTTTTACAGGAGCGACCTGAGAGCACAAGGAGGTTAAGTGACTTGCTCAGGGTCACACAGTATGCAAGTGGAAGTTGTGGGATTCAAACCCAGGTCTGGCCTGCTGGATGTCACCAAATTTGCAGCTCAGAGCCTTAGACCACTGCGCTATACTGCCTCCCTAAGTTGAGCGACTTCAGGAGCTAATCGGCAGCCCATACGAATGGAAGTGACCCACACTAAAGCGAAACTGAAAACAGATGAGCACAGTCCCAGCCAGGTGAAATACTGAGATGACATCTAGATGGAATAGTGACTGGCTAGCTCTGTTCGTGTCTTTATTTGAAGAAGAGGCTGTTTTGTATTATATACGAGTAAAGGGTTTCCACCGAGTGAAGAAGAGCTCGTTCTCACACCTCATAGGTAAATGCCATCAAAGAGCAGCTTTGTGCTTTATGACATCACTTTACCGACTTAGTGCGAGAACCAGCTTGATCTTCACATGGGGGGTTGGGGAGAGAGCTGTGCATTATTTAGATTTTTAATTCTCCAGCATCTAAGCAGAAAGTGTAATAAAATAATACACTACAAAAAGGACAGACACCCCTGTTTCACAGACAAACATTTCGTTTTTTCAGTCCCACCTTCTTCTTATGATTGTGGTCATCGCATGCAGGCAGTCTGTGGGACTCTTAAGCACACCACCTTGCATCCTTCACACACGGGTAGCCCAGCCCATTAGAACTGTCCATTCATTTTGTCTCCATGAGACAGTGCCAGCACTTCAGGACACACCAGGTGCTGCCTAGCATCTACCCACACTCCAGTAGGGTGGAAAATGATGGACGTATAGAATTTTAATCAGGACGCCTGTCATTTTATTTTGCGTACTGGACCCCGGGGGAGTGTTCAAAAGCTACCTAGATCCCTGAAATCCTCCGCCCCGATTGGTTGATTCAACACTGAAGGTTTATAGAACAGATTAAAAGTCTTGCTTACCAGTGTGGAAAAGTGGTGAGAATAATCTGAGAATCAATAAGATTCTTGTCCATGGCCTTGCAATAACCTGTTTTTGGTTTTAAATTATAAAAATTACTTATTTAATATAGAATTTGTTTAAAAAAAAGTTTACTGAGCGGTACATATTTTATAAATATGTATGGACAGCTGTGGCAAAATATGAAAATAAGCCCACTTCTGTGTTTCACTCGGCCCTTATAAAACTGGTCCTGGAATGTGCAGTGATTTAAGTGATGTGATTGACTCTGGACTTAAAATTCAAGGGGGGACAGCGTGTTTTTGCACTATTATGGAAGTACCCCTTTAATTTTGTCAACCCTAGGCGGGACAGTCCCGCACATTTGCTTTCTGTGTACTTTGTGGCTTTAAAAAGTACGTAGAAAGTAATGTGGCACCAAAGTGGAGCATTCCATCCGTTTTGGGCAGCTTCCAGCGTCTGGGATGCGCAACTCGTCCCGCTCGAGACTGACATCACCTTGTGGCAGCTGCAAGAATGAGGAAAACACAGATGATCCACGTTGTACAGCCGAAGCAGGCACCACCACTAAGAGCAGAGACGCTATCTGGGAAAGGAAAGCAAAGCAGCAGAGCCCAAGGGTGTAGTGGGTTCCTGTTGACAGCACTATGGATTTTGAATTTTGTTGACGAAAGGCATCACTATTTATTTCGGCAACATGTGCTGCTTCTTTGCTTTCCCAGCTGCAAAAACGATCTTCGTCAGAGTCCGCACAGTCAAACCACCCAGGGGCCATGCTCACAGATCCTGCAAACAAGAGCATACTGCACTCAAGGAACGGTCGCTCAAGGAATGGTGAATGATTCAAAAAAATAAATGGCACAAGGGGCCGCCCAGTAGCGTAGTGGAAGGGCATTGCACTTGCATGCTAGTAATCCAGCTTTGGTAGTGAGCCTGAGTTTACTGGGATAGGGTGGCCAGGCTGGGGTGTTGCGCGCAAGAGGAGTGTGAACCTGGCAAGGAGGGAGCCATCTGGTCTCTGATGCAACAGCAGTGCCGTGTGACAAGCCAGGGCGCTAACTCCCTTGAGAGGGATGGCATCTGCTCAACGTGCACTGCTGGCATTGAGGTTGCCAGAGGCTGTGCCTGACATCACAGGCTGGTGGTGGGGGGTGTAGAGGGAGAAACTGCACAAAAGATATGTGCCTCAGACGCCATGAATAACAGTCCCTTTAATCCTTGGGTCTTGCTCCGTGTCTATGTCCATCAGACATGACTGGGGGTGTCCCAGAGTCAGCCAGGAACCCAAAGTAAGAAGTAGGTGGTGCTCAAGGGACAAACGGCTATATGGGGAAAAATAAATGAAACAAAAGTCAGTTTTTTTTTTTTTTTTTTTGTCCTGAAATCCCCACCCCCTGCTAGTTGTGTGTCTCTCTCTCTCCTCCCCCGCAAAAAAAAGTTTGTGGCAGCCTCGCTTGTTAGATCCTGGGGAAGATTTCCCTCCTGGAGCTGAAACCCAGTTTTAAGCCATAGATTGACTGAGAGTCCAGAAGGCATATGAAACCCCTAGCAACCCCGCGTCTTACTCATTTGCATATCTGTGCAGTCATTGACCAATGTCAGGGCAGCTTTACCATTGCTAGTGACTTCATAGTTCAGCTCTGCTGTGTGCAAAATGAAACTTGCTCAAACAGTTGAACACACAGTACAAACTGCATTTCAGCAGTTATTGATGGGCTTTTTCCTGAAATGGCTAAACTACAAACGATATTCATTTTATTAGCTAGATAAGTCACTCCAGGTGCATCATTGTGCAGGTTCCTCATTCTGTGAAGTAAGGTCAAGGGAATGAATGCCCACTGTTCCACAAATGGGAGCTGTTTTTCTGTGTGTGTGGGTGTTGTGTTTTTTGTTAATATGTCATTTGCTCCCCCTGGCCACCTACACTTGCCATCGGGCCCCCCCCCTCCTGCCCCAACCCGGTCATCCTCTGCCCCACTTGGGGATCGACGAGGAGTGGAATTAGAGGGTATCAGGGGCCATCACAATCAGCTATGTGAAGACCTAGGATTTTCTTTTTTTTGTTTTCCCACCGGAACAGGGGTGCGCAGGCGAGCGCACATACGTGGAGGCGCACGCATGTGTTCCTGCAACTCTCCTGACATTCGTCAGTTCCCAGACTTCCCTTGGTCTGACATTCAGCCTCCACCAGGTGTAGGCATAGAACGAGGAAACTAGCCTCCCCAATCCAGGAGATGAGAGCAGCCTTGTGGCCACTACGATCATCTCCCAGCCAACTTCCGGTGGCCTGAGCTCACCTCCAAAGATGGGTCACTGGTATGGCACAAGGTGTGCCATCCAGTGCCTCAACCCTCAATTCCACATGACTGGCTCGTTTTTCATACAACTTTCTACATTTTTTCATCTGTTTCTTCTACCGCTTCTGTCTCATCCCTGTGCCCCCCCCCCAGCTCCGTCACCAACCTTGTCATAGACAGACTTGATATTAGCCATTTACCTGGGACCTCACATGGTGGTGGGTAACTTGCCGTGTCTGTCGTGAGGTGCCGGGGGATTCTTATGGTGTGTTCTCCCGGGGCACTAGTATGCAGTGACATGCATGCACATTGTGCGCCAACATCTGTCAGCAGTCCTTCCCCTTTCTGGTGCATGCGCCAACATCTGTCAGCAGTCCTTTCCCTTTCTGATGCACGCGCCAGCATCTGTCAGCAGTCCTTTCCCTTTCTGGTGCACGCGGCAACATCTGTCAGCAGTCCTTTCCCTTTCTGGTGCACGCGCATGTGCTACCACCTGGACTCCCCCAGGTGGCAATCTTGTAATGAGAGACAGAGCCCCCCCCCCCCCACTCCAGAGGAGGAGAATTATCCGTAGGATGCTCAATCCTCCCAAACACTGGTCGCTGGCATCATGAGTTGCAGAATTGCTGCTGCATGGATGGGCAGTCCGCCATATAATTTTTTAACTGAAAAGTATGAACTGCAGTGTGCCTAACAGCATGGCTTTAGAAAACGCCACAGCACCCATATAGCACTGGTAGACTATACACCAACTACACGCACAAGGCCCTTGATACTGATATGGTGGGAGCCATTTCCATTGACCTAACAAAGGCCTCTGATTGGTCAGTCATCAGCTGCTACTCAGTAAGCTGTTTAGCCTTGGCCTGTCTATATAGACTCAGTGGCAGAGTTCCAAAGTTATCTATCTGAGCAGACAGAGAAGGTGAAAGTTGATGGGCCGCCTGTCTGAGAGCTGGAGAGTATCCATGGGTGTGTCACAGGGCTCTGTTCTAGGCCCTCTCCTCTTTGGCCTGCCTGATGCCTGCTGGTCAGCTCATGTTCTCCCATATGCAGACAATGCAATCCTCTACATTAAAGTTGTGTTCGCATGTGCTCCCTTTATGCAGTCTCAGCGCTCCAGCATTTGCACTGCTCCCTTTACACGGTCGCAGCGCTCCAGCATTTGCACTGCTCCCTTTACACGGTCGCAGCGTTCCAGCATTTGCACTGCTCCCTTTACACGGTCGCAGCGCTCCAGCATTTGCACTGCTCCCTCTCCGCTGTGGTGGCTACTGTACCACCAATCCACCATTTACACAGCCCACCCTCATGGTGCTGCCGGTTACTCTGGGGTGGGGGGGGTCTGTGAATGGCCAGAAGGATGCCAGGAGACGCTGATAAAGAAGCGGAGCGAGCACAGCAAAGTGCCCACACCGCCAATTGCTGCTCTTGCTCTGATATAGGTACTGACAACCGAGTCAGTCCAGAAAATGGATCGGAGCCACACTTGCAGTGCTCTGGAACGTGTCCACACACCCGACTTTGCAGCGCATCAGCCAGTGCGCATGGGTTCATGTGCTGCAAAGTCGGCAGTGTAAACCTGGCTTGAGAACGCTAACTTTAGCAACCTCACCTGTAACATGTAAGGAAACTTTGAGTCCTTAGAAAAAATGGTTTTCCAATAATAATCTAGACCTCAACTACAACAAAAAAATAAAATCTCAAAAACCACGCTTTTTGCCAGCAGTTACATGAAGAAAAAGGCGCCCAAACATCCTCAATAACAAAGGTCTAATACTGAATCCAGTGGAGACATTCAGATGTCTCCTTAGAGTGCTGGACGACACTCTATCCTTTGCCCTCCATGTGGACAATCTGGTGTCCACTGTGACTAGAAGGCTGGATGCCCTACTCTGAAATTAAAACAGCCTCGCTGCTGAAGTCAGGCAGCCGATTGTGTCTGGCTCCATCCTTTCCACCCACACCTGTAACCTTTATTCAGTGACCAACTGGCTACCCCTTCCCAGGAGAATAAAGTTTCAAACCTGGCAGATAGCCAAGAGAGCACAGCTAGGCTTAACAGCCCCTGTGTGAAAAAAAACATTCTCTACCCAGTGTCGAACCAGTGTAGCACAAGGAGCATGGCCAGGCGTGCTCTCGAACTACTTTTCTGGGGAACTCTGCTGGCTAAGCTCCCTTACCATTAGGCTGGCTAAATGAATCCGTGTTTTTGTTGTTTTTGACTTTATTTACCTCACCTTTGCTGGTCCCAGACTCTCCAGTGGGGAATCTTGGCAAACCTCTCTCCCACCCAGTCTGAAGGCTCAGTCCTGTCTCCTGGTTTGCTCAATTCCAGCTCCGCTTCTCTGGCACCCATTCCCCCAGCTTTAAGCCCCCCGGGGCGGGACTACCACTCTCCTATGACGACCTTTCTGAGAATCTGGATGGGTGTCCAGGGATTGGAGAGAGCACCAGTGACAGCCAACACAGTCGATGTTTGGGTGTGGGGTGGCTCCTGGACCCCACCTTCGCCTACCAGCATCGGGGTTTTCCTTGTTCTGCGTTCCCTGAGCTCGGACATGCAATGACGTCCTGCAAGCAGGGTGCACGCTCCCATGCACCCTCTTAAGATGTCCGCAGCTGTCCTCTGCAGTGCTGCAAGATACTGAACCTGTGCCCCCCCCTCCCCAGCTGCCGCTAGGAGCCACCAGAAACAGTGGCCTGTCTAATCCCCCCCACCCCAAGAAAGGAGAGCAGTCCTCCAGATGCTCAATCCTTTCCCGCCCCTGCAAACCCCCGATGACCTGGGCTCGCTCCCGAACCCAAGATACCGGCGTGGCACAAGGAGTGGTGTCCAGAGCCTCAACCCTCAGTGCCAACGGGACGGCTTTGGAATCCATGTTGAACCTCCCCAGGTTTGCACAGTTCAAATAAAAAAAAACCTGCAGGTTGCCCTGGCAGGTAAGAGAAAGTGCAGCTCGTCATTGAGCTGGTCGTAATCGTCACTGTTATGTTCTGCTGTCTCTCTAGCTGCTGCTGCTGGACCCTGCTCTTGTTTAGTCAGCTTTGTACTTACACAACTTGATGTGTCTTGTTTTGTTGACAAAGCTTTCCGTCCGGAATGTGCTCTTTCACCCTGTCTCTTAACTGTAACATCTACTGTAATTCTGTTGTCATTTGTTCTAAAACTTGCAACTCTGATGTGGAACCTTTGTAAAGGAGCAGTTGTGCTCAAAGGTATCATCTTGAATCTTTTAAATAAAATAACCCTGGAGCATCTGCCTACTGCTTCATTTGGGGTCTTTCTGACAGCGGTCTTCTAGTTCTGTCTGTGCGCCCCCCCCCACCACCAGGGATCAACTTGGAGCTGGTCTGCAAGTGCCAGTAATGGTCATTCAAGACTGCTCGTGGTGCGAAGTACTTCTTCCCCTACTGTCTCTCATCTATGTCCCTCCCACCTTCCCATGTTGTGGGCAGAACCAATCTATTGGCCTTCACTTGCATACAGCTGGGTGGGGTGGGGGGCCACTGATGACCTGTTCTGCAGGGTGTCACGTATAGCACAGATCTGCTACCAAATCAGACAGCACACCCAAGCCGCATGTATTGGGGTGCTGTACTGCAGGGGTATACCGCCCTTCAGATGAGAGGTTAGACCAAGGTCCCATCTACCCATCCTGGTGCTGTCATGGTGGATGTCCAGGTGGAAGTAAAAGGACCCAAGGCACTCTTCAAAGAGTAGGGGACATTACCAGTGTCTTGGCCAGTATTCCCCTTCCCATAAAACCTGTTCATGCAATCGTCCAGGCTGTGTGTGGGTGTTGATGTGCAATATGGCCGCCACTACACATTCAGTCACTTCACTAAAAGTCTAACATTGATTGTAAAGTGCTTTGGGATACATTGTGTATGAAAAGCGCTATATAAATACTAATTCTTCTCCTCCTCCTCCCTAACCGAGATCACTGCCGAGCAGCAACTATTTCATAGAAACATAGAATCTGATGGCAGATAAGGACCGCTTGGCCCACCTAATCTGCCCATTTCCCTACCTAATGGATAAGCTGCAGATCCTAATTAACCAACTGCCTACTTCCTCCTACCCCCCACTAGAATCGCCTTATGTCTGTTCCTTGCATCCTTGAATTCCCCCACTGTTTTTGATTCTACGATCTCTTCAGGGAGGCTGTTCCATGCATCCACAACCCCCTCTGTGAAGAAATACTTCCTCACATTACCCCTGAGCCACCCCCTCTCTTATCTTCAAATTGTGCCCCCTTGTTTTTGCACCTTTTTTTCTGAAAGATGCCACCCTCTTGGGCTTCCTTGATTCCCTTGAGGTTCTTGAACGTTTCAGTCTCAGCCATGGCACAGCCTCGCCAAGCTGCCTGCTGAATCCCGGACGGCAGCATGTTGGCCAAACAGGTCGCCCTAACCAGGTTTCTCCAACCCATTATTGGCAGACTCATGGAGAGTATGTGTTTTTTCAATAGCAATTACGGAGTGCTAATCCATAGAGAACCTACACATAAGCAGCTTTATATAATGCTCCAGTCGTCGAAGGGCACTGTTCAGTAGAAATCTACATACAGAAATAAAATACAGTGAGTAAAACATGATTGAAGTATTAAAATGATTAAAAAATAATAAATCTGCTTATTAAATAATATTTCTAAGTCATAGTTTGCTGAAACTGAAAAGTTTTTAACCCTTTTTAAATGCCTCTGGGGGTGGGAGGGGCAGATCAGATGAAGGAGAAGGACATTTGGAATTACTGGTGCCACCACTGAGTAAGCCCTGTCCCTGGTTCTTATTAACCACAACCTTGCGATAGTTAGTTAGAAAACCTGCCTCTGTGGAGTGAAGATGGTGATCGGGACCATATAAGACTCGAGAGATCTTGGAAGGTACCCCCGTCCACCTCCATATTGAAAAGAAAAGCGGACTGACTAGGTGCTGACATACTAAAATGCCAGCAGAATAGGCCTAACGGTCTTTAGAGTCTGCTCGATTGGTCAGCCCCCACCCTGGGTGCTGACCTTGCTGCCCCCCTCGCCTCCTCTGGCTTCTCCCTTCCCAGTTCCGGATATTCTTGCTGCATTGGATTTTGCTTCCAGAACGCTTCCCCTGTACCTGTCCCAACCCCTCTTGAACCCCCCCACCAGCCCCCTAGGCAGTGCATTCCATGGCTCCACCACCCTCTCTCAGTGAAGTAGCACCTCCTTTCTCCCTGAACCCTCCAGCTTCCACCCATGCCCTAGTGGCCCCCCTCCTTCCTTCAAGCACCCTGACTGTTCCTCCCCTATTTACCCTCTTCGTGTACTTGAAGACCTCTGTCATGTCCCCCCGGTCCCTTCTCTCTTCCAGTGTGTACATATTTAGCTCTTCGAGCCTCTCCTCTTAGGTCCTGTCCCCCCAAGCCCCAAATCATTTTGGTTGCCCTCCTCTGGACCCTCTCCAGGAGTTTAATGTCCCTCTTTAAGTGTGGCCTCCAAAATTGCATGCAGTACTCAAGATATGGCCTCACCAAGCAGTTATACAGAGGGAGCATCACTTCCCTCCTTCTGGAGGTGATCCCCCTAGCGATGCATCCCAGCATCCTGTTGGCCTTGGCTGCTGCCCTCCTACAAGTCTCCAAGTTGTTCATTTTGACATCCACCACCACCCCAGGTCCCTCTCAGCCTCAAACTTGTGTACTCCCTTCTCAGGGTGTACACTCTGGCCTGGGTTTCTCAGCCCTCAGGTGGAGTAATAGTGCAGTGGTCTGAGGCTCTGAGCTGCAAATTTGGTGACATCCAGCAGACCAGACCTGGGTTTGAATCCCACAGCTTCCACTTGCATACTGTGTGACCCTGAGCAAGTCACTTAACCTCCTTGTGCTCCCAGGTTGCTCCTGTAAAAAAGCTTTCAGCTTAGTGTGCTATACCTGGTTAAACAACTAAGTACCTTGCATTTCCCTGTATTGAACCTCAGCTTCCACTTTCTAGACCATCTTTCCAGAGCCTCCAGGTCCCACTGTAGGGCCACCCTCTCCTCCTCCCCATCCACCACCGCCCCCAGTTTTGAATCATCCGCAAAGAGACTTATCTCACTCCTGATTCCTGTACTTATGTCAGAGACGTAGGCATTGAACAGGAGGGGCCCAAGGACAGATCCCTGTGGGACCCCACTAATGACCCTCTTTAGGGATGAGACTATCCCGCCAACTACGACCCTCTGGGTCCGGTCCTGGAGCCAATTGCCTATCCATCTGATCATCTGGTTCCCCGCCCCCATTTCTCCCAGCTTATCCAACAGGCCCACGTGAGGAACAGAGTCAAATGCCTTGCTGAAGTCTAGAAAGAGGACGTCCACTGGTCTACCAAGGTCCAAGGCACTCGTCACCCAGTCATAGAACTCCACAAGGTTTGTCTGACACGATTTCCCCGGGATGAATCCATGCTGTCTATCATCCAGGCACCCTGACTTATCCAGGTCCCCCCCCAGCCTCTCCTTGACAATGCCCTCCATCTCCTTGCCAACCACCGATGTCAGGCTGACAGGTCTGTAGTTCTCTGCCACCTCCCTTGGATCCCCCCCCCTTGTGGATAGGCACTATATGTGCCACCTTCCAGTCCTGGGGCACCCACTCTGTCCTCAGAGAGATGGTGAAAAGCTCCGCCAGGGGTTTCGTCAGGACATCCACAAGTTCCTTCAGCACTCTGGGATGTAATTTATCTGGCCCTGGTGCTTTCTCTGTCTTAAGGGAGCTGAGGGCTTCCCTCACTCTCTCTGCTTTGATTTCACTTCCAGTACCTCTTCTCCCTGCTTAGCCCTCCCCTCCTGCCAGTGATGCCTTCCTCTCCCCAGACCCACCGATCGGTAAGGGTCCCCCATCCTCAGTATCTCTGTCTCTTCCATGATGATGCAGCACCCCATTTTCCTCGGTGAAAACTGAGGTGAAGTACTCATTTAGTACCTCAGCCTGCTCCACGGGTCTTGTGCCCATCTCCCTGATTTAATCCTGCTAATCTGCCCCTTCACCCTTCGTTTTCCCCAATGTATCTAAAGAACCCCTTGTTCCCTCTCCTGATTTCCCTGGCCAGGTTCTGCTCCTTCCTTGCCTTAGCCGCCCTCACCACCCTAGTGGCTCTTCTAGCCATCAGCTCATACTCCCTCGATCCCTTTCACTCCTTGAGCACTTGAATTGCCTATAGGTGCCTTCTTTCCCTGCACCACCTCCTGGACCTCTCTGGTCCACCAGCAGGGTTTTCGGGCCCTACCGCTTTTTCATCTTACTCTTGCACAGGTGCTGGTGGCATCCTGCACCCCTCTCCTGATGATTTCCCACTTACTATCAGCGTCCATGTCTGACCCAATCCCATCCAAATGCTCCTTAGGGATCCTTCCCATTTCCTTAAAATCCATTCTCCTGAAGTCAGTTACCTCCGTCTTTGTGCAGCTTTCTAACCCTCCTAGGTCCAGGCAGAACCAGACGTGGCATGGTCACTCCCTGCCAACGGGTCCCTTACCTCCAGGCCCCTAATCTGGTCACTGTCTGCCAGGACCACATCCAGTACCCGCGCCTCCCTGGTCGGTTCCCCCACCTGCTGAGTTAGGAATGCGTCTTGAAAGACATCCAACAACCTCTGTTCCCTGGTCACAGAAGGTGTCATGTCTCCCAGTCTGTTCCTGGCATGTTTGTCCCCCAACACCACCACCGTTCCTCTGCCCAGTCTGCAATGTCTCCCACTCTGGTGCCTCTGGTGCTGACTGAGAGAGACATTTTCACATTGTATTGCAAGCCTTTTCAGAGCAGTGAGATTTTGAGCTTTGGGCATTTCGCCTTTTTTTTATCGGGGGTCCTCTTTTCCCAAACTTTCATGCATGTTCGTGCTGGTGTGCAAAGGCAAAGCTGGTGATGTAGTTCTGGGTCACGGATCTAGTAAACATAGAATTTGGACGGCAGATAAGGACCGCTTGGCCCACCCAGTCTGCCCATTTCCTTACCCGATGGATAAGCTGCAGATCCTAGTTAACCAGCAGCCTACTTCCTACCCCACCCCAGAATTGCCTTTATGACTGTCCCATGCATGCTGAATTCCACCACTGTTTTTGACTCCACAACCTCCTCTGGAAGGCTGTTCCATGCATCCACAACCCTCTCTAGAAAAAAATACTTCTCAAATTACTCTGAGCCGCCTCTATCTTCAAATTGTGCCCTTGTTCTTGCACACCTCTTTTTTGAAAGATGCTACCCTCTTGGACTTTGTTGATTCCCTTGAGGTACTTGAAAGTTTCTATCATGTCCCCCTTCTCCCTCCTTTCCTTGAGGCTATACATATTAAGCTCCTTAAGTCGCACTTCATATGTCTTCCGGTGCAGACCCTGCACCATTTTAGTTGCCCTCCTCTGCACAGCTTCCATCCTGTCTATGTCTTTGCGGAGATTGGATCTCCAGAACTGCACGCAGTACTCCAGATGTGGTCTCACCCAGCTGTCTGTACAGAGGATAACTTTGTTTTCTGCTGGTGATGCCTCTCCCATGCATCCCAGTATCCCCCCAGCCCTCCTTGCTGCCCTCTCACATTGCTTGCCCACCTTTAGGTCATCTGATATGACTACCCCAGGTCCCTTTCCATTTTTGTTGTTGTTACTATCTCACCCCCCATTGTGTACTCTTCCCTGGGTTTTGTTTCCCAGGTGCATTACCTTGCACTTTTAGCATTGAATCTAAGCTGCCATACATTTGACCATTCCTCTAACCTTGCCAAGTCCCTTCTCATCCTTTCCACCCCACCTTGTGCATCAACTCTGTTGCAGATCTTTGTGTCATCTGCAAAGAGACATACTTTCCTTCCAGTCCCTCTGCAATGTATGCTTATAAAGACATTGAAGAGGATGATCTAATACTGAACCCTTGGTACCCCACTGCTAACCCCTTTTTTCAGAGTGGACTCCATTTACTATTACTCTCTGTGTCCTATTCTCCAGCCAATTCTTTACCCAGGCTGTCATCTTGGGACCCACTCCCAGGCTGGCTAACTTGTATATTAATCTTTTGTGTGGGACTGTGTCAAATGCCTTGCTAAGTCTAGGTAGGCCATGTCCACAGCCCTCCCTGATCCACTACTTTGGTCACCCAGTCAAAGAAATCTATCAGATTTGTCTGGCATGACCTTCCGCTGTGAATCCATGCTGCCTTGGGTCCTGTGCCCTCTGGCCTCTAGATATGCAACAGTTCTTTCCTTCAGAGTGATTCCATCATTTTCCTCACCACTGAGGTTAAACTAACAGGTCTGTAGTTTCTGCTTCTGCCTTGCTCCCACTTTTGTGAAGGGGAATCACATCTGCCCTCCTCCAGTCCTCAGGTACCACCCCATCCTCCCATGATTTGTTAAAGAGGGTAGTCAGTGGTGTCACTAGTTGTACCCTTAGTTCTTTTAGAATTCTGGGATGAATCCCATCAGGCCCCATTGCTTTGTCCACCTTCAGTTTTAAGAGCTCTTTCAGAACTCTTTCTTCTGTAAATGGGCTGGTATCAACTTCTGTATCCAGAGTGTTTCTACTGTTTGTTTTGGGTACCTCCCTCTTCCTTTGTAAATACTGAGCAAAATATTTGTTTAGTATCTCTGCTTTCACAGTCACCCTCTGCCCACCCTCCTCCCTTTATTAAGCCTCACTATCCCTCCGTTGGTCTTCCTTTGCTCCTGATGTACCTATAAAGGTTGTATCCCCTTCTTAACTGAGTTGGCTATCTTTTCCTCGGTTTGGGCCTTTGCTGTTCTGACTGCCTTTCCAGCTTCCTTTTGCTTTAACTGATACAGTTCTATGTCCTGTTCCTTCTGTGATTCCTTGTACTTCCTGAATGCTTTCTTTTTCTCTTGAACCTTCACTGCCACTTCATTAAGAGCCCAGCAGTGCAAATGTGGTACCTCGGATGCCCCCTTTATCCAGTGCGGTTTCACACACACACACAGAGCAGGCCCCTGTGAAGGAGTGCAATTTGAGACATTGCCTGAACCAGTTTGTGAGCGCAGAAACTAACCTAATGTTGATAAAAGAATGTAGACACTGTCCTGTCATGAAGATGGCGGCAACAGATGTACAAGTCAAGGGATCCTGGAAGAACAGTCGTCCATTCACCCCCACCCTCGGTAATTTATCCACTTTATGAGGCTGACTTTGTCTCAAAGGCCTCAAATTTTTTTGGGGGGGGTGGGGGAGGGCCAGTCGAGGGCAATTTAAGGAATTGAAACGGTGGAGTCCACTAATCCTAGGTTACTGCAAAGGGAAGGGAGATGCACTGCTCTTTCCCTCCCCCAGTGGTTGTGCCTTTGTCCTCTTGTCTCCGGTATTCTTCCTCCCCCATCATTTTTATTAAACTTTATTTCAGAACACAGAAATCGGCATGAGAACTGTTACTACTAAGTAATATGAAGTATAAATGTACAATCTATAGGAAAAAAATTAAAAATAGATCTCTTATAACTATAAAGTCTGACAGCATACTTATCTTATTCCTGTAGTACTAAGGAATACACAAATACTTAATAATGAACATAAAAAAAAACACTGTATACTTATCAGGGATTTATTTAACTCCAAAAATTGATTAGCGTCTTGCTCATAAAAGTGCTAAAACATTGTGAAAATGCATAGCACTTGCTTCACTGTGTTTAACAAACACAACACTTCTAGAAAACCTATATAAATACTTTCTGTACAGTTAGCATTGTCCCAAGAAAAAAACTGCTAATCAATTATTTAAAACCCTGCTTATGCATAATATTAACTAATACCAATAGTATTCCCTTAAGCTTACTACAAAGTGATATCTGATACATTAATACTCCTATAGTTTGTTTTGTAGGTTTAGTATAGCATAGCGTAACATTCCATTACTTAATTTCCATAAAGAGACCATTTTTTTTTTTTTAAATACTGTACATCATATTTATCAATGATGTTATAACTGGTCCTCTCACTGTTAGCCTTTATGGTCATGGTCATTTGATTATCCCATTCATTCAATGAAGGGGTTTGACATGACTGCCAGTTTCTTAATAGGAGTCTCTTGAAACAAGGAGAAGCCAGGCATGTCTAGATGCGTTCATAGAGACTTAAATTTTGGCATCCTGACATTATACCCAGAGGATAAGATGGCAGGATCATCGGGCGTGTTTTTCTTGGTAACTTTACAGTAAATTGCAAACATTTCTTTCCACTCTGTTTGTATAAGTGGGCAGTCCCACATAATATGAGCGAAAGCAGAGTTTACACAGTCACATTTACACTGGAGTAACCCACATGGTCAGATTGCTCCAGTGCAAATGTGTCTGTGTGGACACGTACCCGTTTGGAGTAAGCCGCTCATATTCCAAAATTCCTTTTTTTGGGGGTGGGGGGGGGGTTCAGTGATTAACAGAGACTAGAACTTGGAATTATTTAATTAGTTTATGTATTAGATTAATATTTTGTTCTGCCCTCCCTAGGGTTACGGTGCTTTTACAGTGTACTACAGACAGAATAAAATAGTAGACACTAAAATCTAAATGGAAAAAAATCAAAAACTAGACTGAAGCAAGCGCAGGTATATTGTTCTCCCAAATGCTTGTCTACCAGGATGAGTTTTTAGGGGGTGCTCTAATTTCACATGGAAAATTCCAAAGGCTTCACGCCCCCGGCCTGGTTCCTTCCATTAGTATCCCCAAATGGGACTGTGCACAGGGACTCCATGCAGACAAATGCCATGTTGATTGATGTGCGCAGAAACATCCTACAGATAGCCATGGGCCACAGTAGAATGGTACTCCACCAGGTCTGCCCTTTCTGTCCCGCTCTATGGTGTTTCTTACTAATGCAAGCTTCAGTTTATCGTGGGTGCTAATTGTCCGCATAACAGCAGCTACAGGCAGACAATAGAGCTGGGGAGGAGCTGCCTGCCTGTCAGGGCCTGAAATCTATTGTTGAAGACTGTTAAACTCGTCTTGAGCAGCATCGAGGAGGTGCTGCTGAATGGGATATTAATCCCCAGCAGAGCTCAATCTGTTTGGCAAATAGACGGTTAATATGTAAACAGAGGGGTCTATTGTGCAGGGTGTGAGACCGGACACAGAGTGGGAGGGGAAGAGTTAAACCCCATTCATGTGATCAGCACAAAAATACGGGGACTAGATAGGAGACTTTTTTTTTTTCCTTTGCTGCAATTGCAAAACAAAATGGAAAGGATTTGAGGCATTCAGTGCTGTAAGGCATGGACTAACATTAAAAAAACGGGTGGGGTGAGACGATTAGTCAGCACAAAGCTACCACAGGCAGTTATGAGGTTTAAAATGAAATGCCTGGTGACTGGAGAGCAGTACCTTGTGAGCTGAGGAACAAATCAGTAATGCCCCCCTCCCTTTTACTCAGTGGATTTTGATTCTAGTGGATTCTGACCTTTTTCCCCTACGTTTCTTGATTGAAAGCAAAGGTTGGTTGGTCGGGGGCTTTAAAATTATCAGGATCTTGTAGTGCCAAATAGGATTGCTGCTAATCAGTTTGAAAGTGCCCCCATTATGTAATATTTTCTCGTTAACTTGTAGAACAACTCAAAACATCTGTTAATGACCCGAGGCTAGCAGAAATCTGTGAGAAACGTCTGGTAATAAATCTGTGCAACTATGCGACAGTGGTGGGAGTGGGGGTGTCTTGGAGCCAATATAGATTTTCTCATCACCACGCAGGTAGCCCTCCCTCCCAAAAGTCCTTCTAGAGAACGTGATACACTGTGATCATTCTGCAGGGGCAGTTTCTTTTTAAAATTATCCCAAAGTCTGGGTTACAAAAATAAAATTCTGAGATTCTGTCCAGTGGTTCCCTTGCTTTTTTTGTTTTAGTATACAAGTACAAAAATTACATGTATCCAAATATAAAAGTCATTACTGATTTTTGGATCCCAATTTTTAAAAGTTAGTATGGAACATTATTGGAACATACTGTTCTCTCAGAACCCCCAAAAAAAAACCTGGTTTGACATCTGTTCTTACAAATGAATTTGGCAGTAGCGACAGACGGTCTTATAGTCGAGTCTGCCCAATGTAGAGCCCATGTATTCTCTTATAAAATTTGATGTCCTCTAATTGTCGTTTCTTCAGTTTTGTGGGTCAAAACATCCTCTTGGTTTTCAAAGTTTTTATGATTTTTGGAAATTACATATTGTGTGGTGTGAGGTGCAGCGTAAAATATAATTTGAGTTGCGGTTTGTTCTTGTATCAGTTATAGATCTCTAAACTGTAGTTTACTAAAGCTCTGGTTCTGTCCCTGTGCAGTGTATGAGGAACAGAGAGGCAGGGAAGCCAGTTGAGAGAGCTGAGTCACAAATAAAGGAAAACCTTACTATAAACAAGCAAAAAAAGGGGTATATAACATTTTTTAGGTACATGAGCAAAAAGTAGAAAAGCAAGGCAGGGATAGTAAGAATCAAAGGGGAAGGGGGAAGTGTGGAAGAGGAATAGAAGAAAGCGGACATACTGAATGAGTACTTCTGTTCAGTATTCACAGACGAAGGGGGTAGGTGACGGGCCACAGATAGGGGAGAATGACATTAATGGGAGGGAGGTGGGCACTAGCCCTTTTACAGAGGAGAGAGTCCACAGGGAACTAGCATAACTAAAAGTAGACAAGGCTATGGGGCCGGATGGGATCCACCTCAGGATACTGTAGGAACTAAAGGAGCAAATGTTTGTGCCTCTGGTGGCCCTGCTCAATCTATCACTGGATACAGGGAAGGTTCCGGGGGACTGGAGGAGGGCAGATATGGTCCCACTGCTCAAAAGTGGAAATAGGGAGGAGGCAGGTAAATATCCCGACCTGTAAGCCTGATTTTGGCGGTGTGCAAAATTATGGAAACACTGCTTAAAGTATTGGGAAATACCTTGAAACCAGTGGATTGCAGGATCAGAGGCAGCATGGGTTTACAGGGGGGAGATCTTGTCAAACAAACCTGACAGTTTTTGATTGGGTTACCAGGAAGGTGAGTCAGGGAGGAGTGGTGAATGTGGCCTGCCTGCTCTTCAGTAAGGCCTTTGACACCGTTCCGCACAGAAGACTGATAAACCAGCTAGGCAGCCTAGGAATGGGTCCAATGATAGTAAAATGGGTACGAAGTTGGCTAAGTGACAGACCTTTGAGGGTGGTGGTAAATGGAGTTCACTTGGAGGAAGGTAGGGTGACCATCAGGGAGGGTGTCTGAGGGGGTCAGTACTGGGTCCGGTCCTCTTCATTGTCTTTATTAGCGATATTGCAGAGGGAATGGAAGGAAAGGTAGTCCTGTTTGCAGATGAAACAAAAGTCTGCAACAGAGTGGACATGGGGGGGGAATGAAGGATGATCTAAAAAAGAAAAAGCTGGAACACTGGTCAAGGGTTTGGCAACTGGGCTTCAGTGCCAAAAAATGTAAAATTATGCACATAGGCCACGTATCACTTGGGGGGGGGGGTGTTACTGACCACAAAACAGGAAAGGGATCTGGGGGTCATCATATCTGATGACCTGAAGGTGGCAAAGCAGTGTGATAAGGCAGTGGGAAAGGCTAGTAGGATGCTGGGGTGCATAGGGAGGGGGTATCACCAGTAGAGAAAGGGAGGTAGTGTTACCCTTGTATAGATCTATGATGAGGCCTCACCTGGAGTACTAGTTCTGGAGGCCCCATCTTAGGAAGGACATAGATCAGTTGGAGGCAGTACAGAGAAGGGCAACCAAAATGATATGTGGCCTGCACCAGAAGCCCTACGAGGAAGGACTCCAGGAAATTATTTTATTTATTTATGTCTTTGATAACCGGGTAGGTGAGCTGATCCAAAAGGACCGATTTCAGTCACAACCCAGGCCACAAAATAGCACAAATTGACATCAGATGTTTTTTTTACATAAAAGAAAGCCAGGCAGTGATACAAGTACAAATTGACATCAGACAGTGTTATATGTAAAACATAGCCAGGTAGTAATACTAGCACATAGAAAAGCATCTTCAGCAGTGCGGTCATGGTACAGCAACAAGCCATTAGGGTGGTACATGGTAGTAAAATAATAGGCTACAGAAAGGCAGTCTTGATAACTATTTGGTAGTACTAACTATGCACGGTGTTCAGTATATACAAACAGAACAGCGGTAATATAACTAGTACTGAGCTGCAATTTGCAGCAAGTCCTTGAACGCTGCAGTTTAACCTGTTATAGATGCTTAATGGAAAGAGAGGGGTTAATTCAAAAACACAGCAGTCTTGCTGTGTCGACTGCCCGGAATCTACCAGGAGATAAGGAGAGGGGGATGTAAGCTGGTCAGAGCAGCAGCAGTAAGAGCAACATTACTATGGGGGTGCTAGGGCAGATCATGAGCCCTTGCATGGTCTAGGGAACAGTTGCAGGAAGATTCAGTCAGGAGCCAGGCCTGTTGGTGGTTTTTGAAAGACATATGGGAAGGGGAAGAGCAGATTGATTGATTGTGGGAGCCTGTTCCAGAGAGAGGGGGCCAAAACAGAGAAGGCGTTACTACCCACGACAGAAAAAATGCGTGGGACATCCAGAGGAGGAATGGAGGAAACCCTTGGGCTTCTAGGAACCACCCTTTCTGTGAGTAGCAAGGAGTAGGGGGACAGCTGCCGTTCCCTAAGAAAGTTATCAGTTAAGCAGCCCATTGCATAGTCGAAACGTCCCTGAAGATTGAGCCACCCTAAGGTTTTGTAAAGTGTGCAGTGGTGGGTGAAGTAGGGTACTTGAAGAACAAAGCGGCAGATGGAGTTGTAAATTGTGTTGAGGCAAGAGCGAAGAGAGAAGGAAACGAAAGAGTAGACAGGGGAGCAGTAGTCAAGCAGGGGGAGAAGGTTATCTTGCTCAATAACGTGGAGGGCATCTGGAGACAGAAACAGCTTGATTCTGTAGGCTGTACCTAGTTTTGATGTATTTTTGTCACTGTATTTGATATGTGTTCATTGAATGTTAGGGAAGGGTCTAGAGTCACGCCTAGATATTTGAAAGAGGAGACTGTGTCAAGGGGGGGGGCAGTTGAGGAGTGCACAATTAGGGATGTGTTAGATTTGGTGGCCTTGGCTAAAAAGGCTTGGAGCCAAAGAGCATTGCTTAGGTCTTTTTTTCATTAATGAGCAGTTTCCTGGAGAAGAACCAGCCACGGACAGAGCCATAGCTGATTATAAGGATGGAAGAGATGGATTCCAGGGATTTGTCCCTGTGGTACAGCACCAAGTCGTCAGCACAAAGTAGTGCCTTACAGTTTATGCTGTTGGTGGGGAGGGAGTTTATGAACATAGAGAAAAGTAAAGGGCCAAGTATGGAGCCCTGTGGAACTCCAGTGTATGTAGGTAGGGAAGCCGAGTGTGCATTACCTATCAAGATGGATTAGGACCTGTTGGATAAATGGCTGCGGAACCATGCAGCAGTATTCGGGGAGCAGCCAAAATATCTCAAGGTGGAGTGTAGCAGGTGGTGAGCTACAAAGTCAAAGGCCTTGGATAGGTCTACAGATTCCACACCCATAGCATTGCCCATGTCCATATTTCTCAGGACATGGTCGGAGAAAAGTGCAAGAGCGGAAGAGGTGCTATGCTGTTTGCAGAATCCATGTTGGTGTGGACACAAAAGATTATATTTTTCCAGATGCTCGGATAGCTGGTGGTGAATAATTTTTTTCCAATAATTTGGTTAGATGAGGGAGGAGGAAAATAGGTTTATAGTTTTTAGAGGCAAGGGGATCACCAGCTTTGAAGATTGGTACCACCTGTGCATGTTTCCAAGAGTTGGCACTGTGGATGATGAGAGGGCGAGATTGAATATGTAAGTCAGGGGTTGGACATTGGCTGGGAGATGAGTTTTAAGAATATTGGGTAAAGCCCATCACTGCCAGGGCTACCTCTGGCTGGTAGTGTCCTCAAAAGTTTGTTGGTAACACTGTGACCGATGGCCCTGAAGTAGAACAAAGGAGGAATGTCGTCATACGCTGATGGCAGGGAGTAGCTGGGATGGTTATCTTGGTCAGTGGAAGGTTGGGGAGGCAGCTTGCTTAGGTGGGGGGGTTAGCTCTGTGAACATAGTGCTGAAGATGCCAGTGATCTCAACAGGGTCGGAAGTGGGACCTGAGGCTGATGCAAGCTGTGTAATTTGTTTGTTTGGACCTGGGATTAAGGAGGGACCCAATGGAGGCCCAGAAACTGGGGATTACAGAGGATGCTGTTTTGCTGGTTGATATAATAGTTGCGTTTAAGTGATTTGGCAGTCTGTTTACAAAAGTTACGCAGCTGTCTGTAGACATCCCATAATTGAGGGGAGGGAGATGCCTTGCAGGCCTTCCATGTTCTGTTCCTTGCCTTCATTTTTGCAAGTAGCTCCTTGGACAGTCGGCAGGTGCAGCCACCCCTAACCCTTCTGGTAGTGGCGAGGAAAAGCTTGTCCTGTAATTTATGAAGGGTGTCCGTGAAGAAGGAGACGGCTGAGGAAACATTGTTGTGCCGATAAAAGGCAGAAAAACTTATGGACCTTGCGTCCCTAAGGAACAAATCCTGATCATGGCTGTTGAACCTCCTGAAGGACAGAAGTTTGGAAAGGGGGGGGCGACTAGATTTTGTGGTCAGTATGATATACGTGGGAGTGTGGTCACTTATTGAGTCAGCCATGGTGCTTGCCTGGAGGACTTGGTCAGCACAATTTGAGACAATCCAGACAAGAATGGAGTGGTTTTGAGAGCAGTGATTGTGTCTAGTGAGTGAGGAGATGACTTGCTCCAGGTTGTGCAACTTTAGTAGGATAGCGTGGTCAGAGGCAGGAGTAGTAGTAGTCCAGTTGATGTTAAGGTCCCTGCATAGAATTGAGTCTCTAGAGGGTGTGGCGTGTGCAAGCCCATCAAGGAAATTTGCTAGGCCGTGAGACCGCCCTGGAGGGGAGGTAGTAGCAACAACCAAGGTAAAGCTTTTTCACAGCACCATACTACTCGTACTACACCCGTACTTACTAGAGGAAAGGAAAGAAATGGGAGACATTCATAGATCCATGGACATGTGATGGCAGAAAAGGACCTTGGCCCATCGAGTCTGCCCACCCCCCAAGATTCCCCTTCCTCCCTTGACAACCCCTTTTGTTTGTCCCAGACCTTCTTGGAACCCTCCACTGTACCAGCCCTCACCACATCCTCTGGCAGTCCATTCCAGGGCTTAAACACTCTGTCTCCGTAAAGTAATACTTTCTAACGTTTCCCCTAAACCTTCCCCCCTCTATCTTCAGTCCATGACACCTAATTCTTGTATCTGCCTTTCCTGAAAATAAGCTCTCCGACACTTTGTTGATCCCTTCACATACGTAAATGTTTTGATCATGTCCCCCCTCTCTCCCTTCTTGTCTCCAGAGGTTACAAATCCAGCTCCTTCAACGTCTGCTCATATGTCTTCACACTTAGCCCATGCACCATTTTAGTGGCCCTTCTCTGCACCCTTTCCGTGCCATCCATGTCTTTTTGTAGATGGGGCCTCCAGAATCGTACCCCATACTCCAGTTGTGGCCTCACAATGGAACTGTAGAGTGGCATCAGCACCTCCCTCCTTCTGCTGGTTATCCCCCTCACTGTGCACACCAGCATCCTGTTAGCTTTGCCCACCACCTTGCTGCACTATCCTTCTCCTGCCTGGTTGCAGCCATTATCTCTCCCCCCCCCCCAAGTGTGCATGTGGTATTTGGATTCCTCCTCCCCAAGTGCATCACTGCATTTCCTGCCATTGAATTTCAGCTGCCATGTTTCCGACCACTCTTCCAGTAACCTTAGATCATTCTTCACGATAGAAACATTCATATACCTCAAGGGTATCAGTAAGGTACAGGAGGGAGGTATACTGCACAGAAAGAGAAACTCAAGGACAAGGGGGCATGATATGAAGCTGGAAGGGGAAGACTTATTTATTTAGTTTTTGTTGACCGGGTAAGTGCACTAGACAAATCCTGCCTATTTTCAGGCATGACCCAGGGAAGGGGATACAGATGAATGCCAACTGACCTTGAACCAGATTAAGCTGTTCATGGTATTTTTAGTGAATCAGGGAAATTTGGCCAGGACACCGGGAAAATTCCCCTATTCTTTTCGATAAGGGCCATGGGATCTTTAACATCCACCTGAACTACCACCAATCCAGGCAAATGGGGCCTCTGTTTAACGTCTCACCCGAAAGACGGCACCTCAGAAGTGCAGCACCCCTCTCATGCTGCACTACAGTGTCAGTACTGGGATATTAAGCCAAGTGCCAGATGTGGGAACTGAACCCACAGCCCTCTGATCTCCCGGCCTCAGAGGTGTGTGCGCTACCTACTGAGCCACTGACGCTATTGCTTAGTGGGAATGTGAGGAAATATTTCTTCACAGAAGGGGTGGTGGATGCCTGGAATAGCCTCCCAGCACAGGTGGTGGGTACCGAAACAGTAATAGGCTCCAAACATGCATGGGATAGACATGGGGGAAGGGGGACCTTAGTAACAGGGCTAGGTTAAGATTGGAGATCAGTTGGGGTCTACGGTAGCACAGTAGGTAGGGACTTTAGGGAAGACTGGGTGGGCCAGGAGGTCCTTTTCTGCTCACAGTTTCTATATTTCTCTCCAGAGTGGGCGATGGATTCAGCAGGTTCGCCAATCTGTGGGGGGCCCCCCCATCCTAGAGATTCACTGTAGAGTATGACAGGATTTCAAATGCAATTCAGATGTCCAAGGACTCCTATTTTCGAGCTTTTTTTTTTTTCTCCACATTCAGAATTTTGGGATTTCATGAAGTTTGATTGTCATCAGAACAAAATCCCTCCCCCAAGCAGTACATTTAAAAAAAAAAAAAAAAAACAGCAACACTGTTATGGTCTACAGAAATTGCCTGATACTGATCTAGTTTGCCTATAAGCAAGGGCTTCTCTACCGTGTATGTTGTTCAGGTTGGGCTACCTACACCCCAATGAACAGTGCAAGCAAGAATCCCAATCTCAAATGTGTTCGGGACATCCATTGTGTGAGAGCAGCATCCCACTCAGTCTACCCCCTTCCCCCCAATCATTCCTGTTCTTGGGTGAGGTGGGGGTGCACAGGACTGAGTGGGGATATTGCTGCCATATAATGCCAGTCTTGTCCGTCAGCTGACATTTTATCCCTCATGGTTTGGTAAAAGCACTTTGAGTTACTTTGTGTAAAGCACTACATAACTTCAGCAAACATGTTCGGTTCCTTGTAGCAAAATATTAGCGTGCACAGGTGCAGTGTTCAATAAACAAACTGTCCGTCTGAATCTCTGGCTTTCAGTTTGTGATTTTTGGCTTTCGGTTTTGGAAACTGGCTTCTATTTGTGGACAGCCTTGCCTAGAACCTAAAGACGAAAGGACCCATGTAACTCATCCGAGAGCAGTCGGTGTGGCTTCTCAAATGTCACGTCTCAGGTATTAGAAATATCCCCCCCCCCCCAAAAAAAAAATAGTTTCTCAGCTGTCTGCCTTAAAGTGAAGGCAGTACTTGCGCCATGCTCTTCACCGCCAATGTTTTTCAAACAGATTGGAGTTGTACTGCAGCCAGATCTTGGGACTTCCCCGTTCTGCACTAGCTGCTTTGATCTTGGGATTTGGAGACAACATCAAAGAGTAGTCACTTAGGAAACTGTTGCTACTGTACTCTCAGCGAGTTCATTGATTGAACTAGTGTGGGGTCACAGGGCCAGTTAAATAGCAGATGTACTGTTATATACACACACTTTAATATACACATGATCTGCCAGCTGATTGGATAGGGGCAGTGGCAGCAGTGAGTTTGACTGAAATAAAAACTCATCGTGCTGTTTATATAATTGCAGAATGATTCAGCCATGATATGATTTTACTGGAGACGTTTTACCCCTTTCAGTGTGTTTAAAATATGATAAAATAGCGATTGCTCTGCGGTGGTGAATTACAAGTAACACGGAATGCTGAAGCCCACTGATGTATGCATGAGTGCTACCAGTTATATTGGCACACTGAGAGTCCACAAGTCCCAAATTAAATTAAAAGAAAAAAATGGTGGTCCCAGGACAGAATAAATAAAAATGATTTATCCCTGTGTTCTCCCCCCAACCCCGTAGGTCCACCTGTCCTTTTCCCTGACAGTAGGAATATGGGTGTCCCCTTGGCCAGGCGGGTGGAGGTGCATCAGGCCTTCACCGTAGATGCCAGTGCCACTTCATTTACTGCTCTTTGTGGAAAAATATCAAGTAGTTTCCTCTCTTCCCTGGAATGGCATGCCTCGCGCGACTGGCACCTCAGCTGACCTTAATGTAGGATTCCGCAGTCCCCAGCACCCCAGGTAACACTGTCGCTGTGTCACTGGGTTGATCTCTGGGCAACATTTCAAGTGCCCCATACCATAATGTGGGTCATGTTGGGCCTCAGACAGCAGTTCATCAGAACCTTGGCAACTGGGCTCTCTTTAGCTGTGCCACTGGTTGACGTACAGTATGGGGCTGCCAACCTCCTTCATTCACTCGCTAGGTATACTGTGGGTTTGTGCTGCGCTGCTCTTCTTCCAGTTACTACATTGCTGCTGCGCTACACTACTAGCCTGTTATAAGGAACTGCTACTTCCAGGATATGTCAGGTTTTAGCTAGACTTAAAATTCTTCAACATGCTGGTCCACCAGCACAGTGGTTCCGCTGCTGCTCCTGATGCCGATGGCCCAAGTTCGGACATGGGCCTGGGACATCAGAGGGCCAGCCAGGGGAAGGGAGGTGAGTGTCCCTCCCAGAGGATGCCCTCCACCTCGGGGAAGGGAGCAGTCAACATCTGCCATGCTACTGCCACCTGGGTGACCACAGCGGGCAGTGCGAGCGGAGCTGCGGAACTGGAGCTCGATGCTGACGAGTTCTGACATGTAATGCACACCAGGAGCTCTTCTCAGCATCCATAGGGAGAAACCTGGGAAAAGGAGCACCAGCCACTGCAGAAGGATGTCCACTGCTTGCCACAGACCCTGCACCGCCGACCAGGTGCTCTACCTCGAGCACCTGCCCAGTCTCCATCTGGAGGAAAGGGAGGGCCCTCAGTGGCCATCCCCCTGGGTGATAAGCCAGGGCTGTAGGGGGACTGTAAGTCTCAGAAGGTGGGTGATGGCGCTGGACAAGTTGGGTTGGACCCAATGGGAGCCAGCTGGTAGGGGAAAAAGGAAACTAAATGGGGGGGGGGAGTATTCAACCTTTTAGCGAGTTGCCACAGAGACCTTCTAGCCAGATTAAAAAAAAAAAAAAAAAAAAGTTTACCAAACTGTACAGTTGAGGCAGCATCACTTTCAGAAATGGCATTAGTTATTTGCACTATGCAATTTTGTTACCGTAAAATACAAGAA
The DNA here is from genome assembly GCA_016271365.2 of Neoceratodus forsteri. Lineage (NCBI taxonomy): Eukaryota > Metazoa > Chordata > Ceratodontiformes > Ceratodontidae > Neoceratodus > Neoceratodus forsteri. The sequence goes on along the minus strand of JADMNL010000026.1, from coordinate 30,831,742 downwards.
TGCTAAGCAGTTTTAGTGTCCCTTGACCACATAAGCAGACTAAGACTGATGTAGGACTGCTTTCAGGTGGGACCCTGGAGATTACAATGTGGAAAAAAGGCATGGCAAAAACCACACCAGTTACACAGAGGTATGGAACAGTTTCTTTACTGTGGCGCAAGAACAAAACACAGATATCACACTAAATAAGGCAGTATTCATGGGTGGCTGCTCAGACTGTGGGTAAGTGTTGCACTCTGTCTCCATACTCCTGTTCTCTATGGTAAACGCTGGCTTCGCTATGTTGCATTGAACTGTTTGAAATGACTGTGCTGAAACCTTAATAGTAAAAGACTGACAGAATCCCATTTTTAGTAATTTTACACCATGCACTGACCTGTAACCCCATGAGATTCGGAGGCAGTCGAATGCAGTGCTCTAGTTGTTCATAAGTTGCCATCATTTTATAATGATGTTTTGGGGGGGGGCAGTCCCACATGTTACGCAGTGTCGGAACCCCAAGGCTACAGGAATATGTACAGCGACCTTCAGGCTCTGGACATGGGTCAGCATGAGCCTTATGACCAGTCTCCTATAAACCATAAAACAGCAATATTCTTTTTTTTTTGTACTTTCTATTTTTCCCCTCCTCTCTCCCCTCAGCTCCAGTCTCCTCGGGAGTACCTAGGAGTCATCCCACTACGGTTTGCTTCTACCTGGTCAATCCTCCATCCTCCGTCGCCCATGTAGCCTCGGTTTACCCCCGGCAAGGACTGGGTGGGCTCCAACACCCCGGAATTCTCTGGCGGTGTTGGTCGGATGACAGGAGGGCAGCCGTAAATTGTGGGCAAGCTCCAGGTCTCCGCCGGAGCTGAAGGATGTTTTTTTTTCCCCTTTTTTCCTGGGAGTGGCCAGCCCACGCCAAGGCCTCACTGACGTCTGTCACCCCCACCCTTCGCTTATGCTTCTCTGGCACTTGCTGTATCTCCGCCTTCCGCCAGAGGTCAGCCAAGCGCCAAACAGGGACCCCTCTCCCTCCTGGGAGAGGAGAGCTGTCCTCCAGATGCTCGATCCTCTCCCTTCCCTGCTGACCCCCAGCAACCCGGCTCGTTCCCAAACCTGGGTCGTCACCGTGGTCCAGCGTCTCAATCCTCAGCGCCACTGGGCTGAAAATAGCGTTATTCTTGCATGTTTGTTTGTCTTTGGTGTGTGGGATTGACTAGCCATACCCCATGTACCCACACTGCGTCTCCCTGCTACCACACACTGCAAAACACCTGAATGCATTTCTGTTGTCTGTAGATTGATAGTATTTCTTTATTTATAAAAGTTTCACCAGGAAAGACATACTGAGCCAGGAAAAGGCAGAGGCCCGCCCATTGGGTTCAGGAACACACTTCAGACTGCGGAGGCAACGTAGGGCTAGATTGCTGAGAGTGGAGAAGGAAGAGACTGAGGGTTTGCACGCGCTGAACAGGGGGAGAGGGATGATAAAAGGGGGTGTGTTTGGAACTGGAGTAGGCATAAGAATAAGGCGCAGTGGCAGGAGTGAGCAGTGAAGTCATGGAGACGAGATGAGAGAGGGCACTGGGTGGAAGAGCAAATGGTTAGGGGGAGAGAGTTCCAAATTTTGGGGAAGCGGTAGGAGAAAGTAGCCTGGCTAGCTAGGGATTTCCATGAAGGGAGAGTGAAGGAATGATTGCTAGAGTTGTAAAGGGAATAAGAGGAAGGTGCAAGAGAGGAGAGAGGTAAGAGGGGAGGGAGGTGAGCGAGTAGTCTAGCTTTGTGGGAGGGGAGGGAGAGAGAGAGAGAGGAATATAAGGAGCACTGGTGAGTGCGGGGCAGACAGTCCAAAGCAAAGCAGCAGAAGACATGAAAGAGGGGGTCCAGTCTGGCAAGAGTGGTCTTTGGCACAGCACTGTAGACAGTGTCACCATAGTTGAAAGTGGGGAGGAGCATTTTTCTGGGTAATAGCTCAGCGAGTAGGTAGAGGGATGCAGCCTTTGTTTCTGTACATGCTCCGAGTTTGGGGTGGAGCGTTTTGTGGATGGCATCCACATGCTTCGAAAATTCAAGGTGCTGGTCAAACCAGACCCCCAGGTACTTAAATGAGGTAACCTCATCGATTGTGGCCCCATCTAAGGGGATGTGGAGGGAGGTAAGTCTAGAAAGTATGCAGGGGCAGTGTTTGCCCCCAGTGTAGGGACACCATGTGGAAGGCCCTCTGTCCGTAAGGAGGGTGCTTCCTTTTCTCTTCACTTTGTTGCTGCATCAGCTGTCAAAGGATGAACCCCTGCTATAGCAACTAGCATTGAAGAGTTTTGGTTGGTGACTGCTGTAGCCGAACTTGCCCAAGAGTTTTAGTGCCGGCTGGGAGTACGCTTGCTTGCCACTACTGGGGTGTGTCCACAAAGTGCAGGTAAGGCTTGTTGCATCTGGGATATAACTTGACTGGTCATCGCACCCTAGACTATGTGCCACTTGCCTTTCAGTCTAACACAAGTCTGGCTTAAAGCCTGAAGGTATTGGATTGGGGGGGTCTAACGCAACAAATCGGTTGGGTGGAGGGTGACCCCTACGCAGAAAATCAAGGCTTCAAAGTTAGTCATACATACCAAGGTAGTTGCTGTTCGTTGTCAAAAGATATTGTTAATAAAGCAAGGTGGGTGCTGGATTATTTCCAAAGATGACACGGGTAATGGTGGAAGAGCCAACAGGAGATCTGGAATTGACCTGTTTACCTGCCCCCATCCTTACCATTAGCCCCTTGCAATCAATCAGTCCTGTCGCCATTGTTAATTGTTGCTTTTTGGCATTTTTTGCAGTCCCTGGCTGTTAAATGCATCTTGTTTTATTCTCCATGTGTAATAAAATATTTATTAGAATAAAATGACAGTGACATATACAGTTGCATTGTGCTTTTTGCTGCTGCTTCCCTTTCTCTGACCCTCAATATTTTCTGTCTGAAGCAGCTTGGTGTTATTTCAGAATCACAACACTGCTTTCCTTCTCTGGAAAAAGGAGCAAATAGAAAAAGTGTTAAATAAATTGTTATTTCTAAGGAAGCATCTGCTACTGGAATGCTTCCATCTGTCTCCCGCTGGTCCTGTGCGGTCCCCCAGGCTCTGGAACATAAACCCAGGTGATTGGCACACCTCACCCTGCTGCCAGCATGGAGGTCCTGGGTATGTGTTTGGACTGTGGTGTCGCACCTTGGGACAAGTAGGGCCCAGGAAATTGGATGCGTCATGGAGACGAGGTGCTAAGCAGTGGAGAAAGAGTGTGTGCTGGATCTACGGGACAGTTGCATTAGAGTTGGCTGTCGAGGATGCAGAAGTGCTGAACCACACTTTGTCCGCTCTGCCTCTATTAGCAGGGCTGTCCATGGCACTTGCCAGTGGCACCAGCAAGGATAAATATCAACCCCCCCGCCCAACCGTGACATTTTTGAACACACTTCACTGGTGCAGGAAAAAGGCTGCTTTTTTAAATGTATTCCTTGTCTGTAGCACTTGCAGACCTGGAGACACCGTGGAGCAGAAATTGTTGGTAAAGGTGTTTTGCTTAGAAATCTTTGACTAGCTTGGTTTAAGAACTTTACGCGGTAATCATTTGTTTGTTTAGGCATCCTTTCTTATCCTTCTGAGAGCTCTCCTGGTGATTCCATGTGTAGTTACTTAGAATACATGAATATCTGCCACCTTCCCACTCCAAGCATCAAAACACTAGGTGATCAGTGGGCCATTATTAACCACTCTGACATCATTTGTAATATTTAGAAAATTATGGTGGAACAGATGAAAACAGATTTTGAAGTTTTTCTAGTTGAGACATTTACATATTTAATACATTTTTATTTTTTTCTTGATCTATGTATAATTAAAACAATGTATTTATTTAAACATTTAGTGACCGGGAAAGGCACACTGTGCCAAGTCTTGTCTCCAGGTGCGACCCGGGGACAGGGAGCATAGGAATCACAGTATATAGTACAAGGCATTCAGTACAAAATTACACAATAGTAAGCATAATAAAATATATTTCAATGAATACAATACAGCAAAACAGGCTACGCAGATAGACAACTGTACATGGAATGGAGTATCAAAGGTCAGAGTAGTTACAACAAGGGACAAACATTTCAAGTGCAGTGAGACAACTGTGAATGGTACGGAATAACTCAAAATGTTTGTCTCCTGTTGTAACACTGATTTTAAGTGTTAAGAGGTGTTATGAGAGCAAGTAGGGAATGGTAGGAGACGGAGCAGCGATTTGACAGAGGAGTGAGAGGAAGAGTTGTGTAAGAGAGGAGACAGAGTGTTCCACAGAGAGGGGAGATGATAGTGAAAAGCAGATCTGCCCATGTTCGAGGATGATGTAGGGAGTGAGAAAGAGCACGAGTCCCTGGAATGTAGGGAGTATGTTGAGGCGGAGGCAGGGGAGAGGAGGGAAGAGATGTATGTGCGGAGCAGATTGAACTAGAATTTGGAAATGAAGGATACAGAGTGGTTGAGACGCCTGTGTGTGAGTGGAGGGAAGTTCAAAGAGGATAGTAGAGAACAGTTGTGGGATCTGTATGGAGAGTTAGAGGCGAAACAACAGAAGGCATAGTAAAGGGAATCAAGTCGAGAGAGTGATGTAGAGGGTGCAGCACAGTAAACAATGTCAGCGTAATCAAAGACTGCCATAATTTTTGTTAGAAGTTCCCTACGTACGGGGAGAGGGAGAGAGTCTTTGTTACGGTATAGTACACCAAGCTTAGGACGAAGTTTAGTGACCATGTAATTAACGTGGATAGTGAAATGTAACTGTGGGTCCAGCCAGATTCCTAGATACTTGTATAAGGGGATGATCTTTAGAGGGGTGGCGTCAAGAGAGGTGATTGGAGGGGCATTGATAGCATTGGCTAATCTTTGAGCGGTTCCAAAAGTCAGAGACTGTTTTGGAAGTGTTGAGCTTGAGTTGTTTTGTTTTGATTGGAACCAGGATTGAACTGAGTGGAAGTCATGTTGCAGCACAGAGTGGATAGTGACTGGGTCAGGGCCGGAGGCATACAGAATGGTATCATCCGCATACATACGTATGAGGAACAGGCAGATGGGAGATTGTTTATAAATATAGAAAATAGGATGGGGCCAAGCATTGAGCCTTGAGGGACTCCAGCTAGGAGAGGGAGGAGTTTGCAAATTTACTGATAAGTGTCTGTCGGTGAGATAAGATTTGAACCATTGTATGGTAGGAGGGACAAGCCCTGCATCCTCTATATTGTCCAAGAGAAGAGGGTGAGATACTGAGTCGGATGCTTTTGCCAGGTCGATGACGACCGCATCAGTGAGGTGGCCTTTATCAGCAGCAGACTGAATGTGATCTGTGACATGGAGAAGGGAGGATATGGTGGAATGTTTTTTTTCTGAAACCTGACTGGCAGGGGGACAGGAAGTTGGTGACACAGAGGAATTCGGTCAGCCTGGATTGCACATGACGTTCTTGGAGTTTTGCCAGAGCAGAGAGGAGGCAGATAGGGTGGTAGTTCCCAGGTAAGGTGATGTCACCTCCTTTGTGGAGAGGGATGACGCATGCAGATTTCCAGGCTTTTGGAACAACGCCCGAGGAGAAGGACTTGTTTATAATGAAGGTAAGAGGGAGTGTAATGGCAGGAGCAGAATGGCATATGGAGACTAGGATGTAGACCATCCAGACTGGATTTTGACGTGTTGGAGTTCCCATGAAGGGGTGATGATTGCACTGGATCAGGGCAGGCCAGTGGATGTCCTCTTTCTGGACTTCAGCAGGGCATTTGACTCTGTGCCGCATCCCAGGCTACTGGGGAAGCTGGAGGATATGGGGATGGGGGGGCAGATGGTCAAGTGGATAGGAAACTGGCTAGCGGGGTGTGTACAGAGGGTGAGGGCTGGGGGATCTCATCCTCCAGGAGAGTCATTAGCAGGGTCCCACAGGGGTTGGTACTTAGCCCTCTCCTGTTTAGACATCAGAAACAGTATCAGGAGTGGGATGAGCCTCTTTGCTGATGACTTGAAGCTATGGGCGGTGGTGAAAGGAAAGGAGGGGAAGCTGGTTCTCCAGGAGGACCTGGAGACTCTGGGGAGGTAGTCATGAGCCTGGGAGCTAAAGTTTAATGCTGGGAAATGCAGGGCTCTGCACCTGGGGGCCAAAACCTGGCTCATGTATACACCTGGGGAGGCACTGCAGGTGTCTTGGGGGAGATGGACTCGGGTGGTGGTGGATGCCAAAATGAGTAACTCAGAGCTGTGTATAAAGGCTGTGGCCCAAGCAAATAAAATGCTAGGGTGCGTAGCCAGGGAGATAACCTCAAGGAGTCGAGAGGTGCTCCTTCCGCTGTACAATTGCCTGGTTAGACTACACCTTGAATACTGCATGCAGTTTTGGCATCCCTACTTGAAGATGGACATTGTCCTACTGGAGAGGGTACAGAGGAGGGCTACCAGGATGATTCTGGGGCTAGGGAAAAGGCCCTATGAGGATGGACTGGAGGAGCCCAACCTGCAGTCGCTGGAGGAGAGAAGGAACAGGGGGAATATGATAGAGTTCTTCAGATAACTCGGGAGGAATGAATAGGGTAAGCCTTGAGGGGGTGTTTCAGCTGAGGAAGGTAGGGGCCACAAGGGGACACTCAATGAAGCTGGACGGGGGAGACTGAGGGGGATAACAAGGAGACGCTACTTTACTGAGAGAGTGGTGGAGCCTTGCAGTGCGCTGCCTGGGGAGTTGGTGGCTGCGACAACTGTGGAGGGGTACAGGAAAGGCTGGACTATGTATAGCGGGAGGGTGCATCCCAGAAGCCCCGCTGGGGAATGGGGACCTTGGGGGGGGAACGACTAAAAACGGTGCCCTGGGAAGGCATTGATCATCGAGCAGATTTGATAGACCATAGGACCTAATCTGCTGGCTTCTTAGTATGTTAGTATATATGTTAGTGTTGAGTGACAGGAGGATGAGCAGTACTTCGTTGATGGAGGCAGGGACTAGAAGGAAGTTGTTCCTAGGCATGTGATGTGGGGATGGTTTTGGAGGCAGGCAGTGTAGTAGATGTGGTTGGGTCAGGGGAGGCACATGTGGTGAAGGAGTTGAGGGCGTCTGCAACCTGGATGAGGTCCATAACTTCAGTGCCATTGTGTTTAGGGGTAGGGGTGGTAGATTGAAGAGGTGGCTTGATGATGGAATGTACAGTATTCCAAAAGGAGGATGTGTGTAGTATTAAGGCGATGTTTAAAGTAATCCAGCTTAGCTTTAAGAATGGCCTTCGTGCAAGCATTTCTGGCTGTGTTGTACACTTGTCTTGAACTTGGGGATAGGAAGGACTTAAAGGCAGACCAGGTTCTGTCTCGAGCTTTGCACATGGCAGTTATAAGAGCGGTAATCCGTGGGTGGTGGCACTTCCTGGCCCTGGCTCTTTTGATGGGTGCGTGGTAGTCCCAGACACAGTGGAAAATATTAATAAACTGGGCTAGGGCAGCATCGACTGTGGTTGCAGAATAAACTGGTGTCCAGTTGGCATTGTGCAAGTCTGATAGGAGGGAGTTGGTGTCAAGTGAGGTTAGTGGGTGAGTTTTAGTGTACTTTGGAGCAGATTTGGGAAGATGTGTTTTTGTAATGCAATAAGGGATGTAGTGGTCACTTAAGGCGGTGTCGAGGACACCCACTGAGGATATACAGTGAGGGTTGAAAGAGAGGACCCAGTCAATGAGGAAGTGATTAGAGGATCAAGAGTTGTAGCAAGTAGGCTCCGTGATCAGCTGAGTGAGGTTTAGGGATTCTAATTTGGAGGTTAATAATAATAATAAACTTTATTTTTAGAGCTTCTTTTAAGCGCCATGGCGCTGTATAATAATAAACATGTAAGAATAATAGAATACATAGCAGTATGACAAAATAACAACAATGGATAAAATAGCTAAAACGGTTGTGGTCTTGGATGAAGAGGACAGCCAGTGAAGGTTGTAATCCTCTAGGAGAATTAGTTCACCAGGTTGAGCCAGTGGCTGGAGAGCAGAGATGCATGCTGGTAGAGCTTCTCAACCGAGCCGAGGGGAAGCATATACTACCCCGGTGAAAGTGGGGAGAGTATGGGGAAGGGAGAAATTAGCTAGTATTCAAGAATGCATGGGCTAGACACAAGGAAGCCCTAACTACAAAGAGCAACTAGAGTGTCAAAACAGGTCTAAAAGAAATGGGCAGCCTGGATGGAGCTAGCGGTCTCCTTCTGCTGCCAATGTCTATGTTTCGAAGTATTAGTTCATGGGGTCCTAGGCAGGATTCCATTTTTGTTACCGAATAAGAGAAGTGCTGTCTTATAGTCATGGCTACTCCACCTCCTCTTTTGCCACAGTCCTGCCTTAGGATTTGGTAGCTGGGGATGGAGATGGATGAGTCCGGTGTTTTGACGGAAAGGCAGGTTTTGGAGATGCATAGGGTGTCAGGGGTATTTTGGGCTATCCAGCAGTTTAAAGTGTCCAGTTTTGGGAGGAGACTTCTAATGTTTATGTGCTCCATCTTTAGGCCTTTGTGGTGGTGGGGTGGGGGGGTTGTTGTGGAGGCATGGGGGGCCAGGGTTCCTTTTGATGTCTCCTGCTATTAATAATAGGAAAATGAGCACAGAGAAAGTAGCAACCTTAGAATTCAGGGTTAATTGCATTTATTTCTTTTAAATTTTTTTTTTCTTGGTATTCTGTCCACCTCCTGGCTACCACTCAGAAATCCTTCTGCCTCAGGTTGGTCATTCTGTACTAAGTGGCCCTTTAATACTGTATGTGGTATTAATCCTTTCAAGAACCTCTGTCTTTTTCAGCACCATCTTCTCCACCCCCCCAACCAAAAATTTGCCATTTTCAGCATGTGCCGTGGGCTCCAGGACTAATCTCAGATGCAACCCAATGCTGGGAGGTAGATACGAGGGTCCTGAAGGCAATCACAGGTTGTGAGGTGGGTTGGCGAGCAGCCAGAGTCATTGGGGTGAGGCTGTTTTCCTCCTCCTCCTTTTTCTTTCGCCCTCCCACTGCCCCTGTCGATTGGAGGCTGCCTGTGGTGACATGAATCCTCCCAGGGCTCTCTGTACATTTTGCATTATGGGGTTCTGGATGGAAATTGCAGACATTTTGCAGACTTTCTTTTGTGGGTCCCGATACAGTGCAGTTGGGGCCAGCAGCTAAGTGTGCACCCTGATCTGTCAGCAGTAGGCCCTGGGGATGTAACTTAAGTAATATAACATACGGTTACACCTTGTTGTGTATGGATTTCTACCTTAACTAAAAAGCTGTTGCACCCACTGCCCAGGACATCAGAAGTGGAAGCCAGTAGGGAGGGGGCCAAGTCTGCAGACGCTCTCCGGGGCGGGGTGGAGGGGCACTGCTATCCTCTCCTAGACTGGCTTCCAGTACTTGGCTTTTGATAACTGGTATGATGTCGGTGGCCATACACAAGTTTGGTGTGAGCCTGCCTCCGGATGCTGTTGTGGCCATGTCTTGAGAGAGGTGGGTGGGGCCATGAAAAAGTGAAACTCTGCCAGCTTGGTGGCCTCCATTTGACCCAACCCTGTCGGACCCTGCTCGGCGGCATGCATGTTTCCCAGCCCTGGTCTCGAGGACTCTAAGGTGCTTCTCTCGCCCGTCTGTTGACTGCAGAGGGCATGTGGACCCAGAATCCAGAGACTAGTGGCATTTCTGGGAGTCAGGGGGCATGGGCCGGTGGCAGCAGCGAATCCGGCAGGCAGAAATATGGACTGTTCAAGAAGATCAGTAGGAGTGAAACAGTGGCTGAGCGAAGGCGGTACAAATGTGGTTAAAAAAACAAACAAAATGGTATACCAAGGTTAAAAGTCCATAAAATGCTGCTGTACCCTTTTGTGGTAAAGCAGCTTTTTTAAAGAGGGAATCCAGCCAACATTTCTAGCTTCAGTAGATTAAGGATTTATGTCAGAGTATCTCCAGTCATTCTCATGCCAAAAATGAGATCTGAGTTTCTTTGTGTTTAAAAGGTTCAAGTTATTTTGTGACCCTAATTTCACTGCCTGTTCAGAAAGCCAATTTCAAGTGAAGTGCTACTGATGTCCTAACCAGAACTCAATTCAGTTATAGTAAACCTGTGAAAAAGGAAAGCTGACACTGGGTGGGTGCAATTCCATAATATGTAGGTGCAAGGTACTGCTTGCTGTTTCCTTTTAAACTGTACATGCAAAACCTAAACCTCTCAAAAACACAAAACCATCTTTTATTTCATAAATTTAAAACAGAAACCTGCTCCTCACCAGAGTGGGTTTACAACAAGCTTGGTTAGAAGTGTTTTTTTTTTTTTGTTTGTTTTTTTAATTTGTTTCAAAACATATGCTGTACAAACAGACACATGGATAACCTTGCACAACTTGGCTGTGTTTCCATCACAGGGTTCTGTTGACACCAGGGTCATAGAAACATAGACTTTGACGGCAGATAAGGACCGCTAGGCCCATCTAGTCTGCCCATTTCCCTACCTACAGGATAGGCCGCAGATTCTAGTTAACCAACAGCCTATTTCTTCCTACCCCCCCCCCACAAGAATTGCCTTATGTCTGTCCCATGCATTCTTGAATTTTCCCACAGTTTTAGACCCCACAACCTCCTCAGGAGGCTGTTCCATGCATCCCCTACCTCTCTGTAAAATAATACTCTCACATTGCCCCTGAACCGCCCTCCTATCTTTAAATTGTGTCCCCTTGTTCTTTCAAGTCTCTTTTTCTGAAAGATGCTACCTCTTGGACTTTGTTGATTCCACTGAGGTACTTAAAAGTTTCTATCATGTCCCCCCTCTCCCTTCTTTCCTCAAGGGTATACATATTAAGCTCCTTTAGTCTCTTCTCATATGGCTTCTCTTGCAGACTCTGCACCATTTTAGTTGTCCTCCTCTGGACTACCTCTATACTGTCTATGTCCTTGCAGAGATGGGGTCTCTAGAACTGGACACAGTACTCCAGATGGGGTCTCACCAACTGTCTGTACAGAGGGATAACAACTTCCTGTTTTCTGCTGCTGATGCCTCTCCCTGTACATCCCAGTATACCCCAGCCCTCCCTACTGCCTTCTTACATTGCTTGCTAACCTTAAGGTCATCTGATATGATTACCAGGTCCCTTTCCTTTTTTGTTGTAGTTACTACCTTCCCACCCATTGTGTATTCTTTCCCTGGGTTCTTGTTTCCCAGGTGCATTATTTTGCACTTCTTTGCATTGAATCCTAGCTGCCATACTTCTGACCATTCCTCCAACCTTGCTAAGTCCCTTTTCATCCTTTCCACGCCTCCTTGTGTATCAAACCTGTTGCAGATCTTTATGTCATCTGCAAAAAGGCTTACTTTTCCTTCCAGTCTCTCTGCAATGTCACTGATGAAGACATTAAAAAGGACTGGACCCAATACTGAACCATGCGGTACCCTACTAGTAACCCCTCTTTCTTCAGAGTGGACTCCATTTACAATTAGCTTCTGTGTCCTGTTGTGCAGCCAATGTTTTACCCAGGCTACCACCCTGGGACCCACCCAGGCTGGTTAATTTGACTATTAATCTTTGTGTGGGACTGTGTCAAGCCTTGCTTAAGTCTAGGTAGGCCATGTCCACAGCCCTCCTGGTCTACTACTTTGGTCACCCAGTCAAAGAAATCTATTAGATTCGTCTGACATGACCTTCCCACTGTGAACCCATGCTGCCTTGGGTCCTGTGCTCCACTGGCCTCTAGGTACTCAACTATTCTTTCCTTCAGAAGTGACTCCATGACTTTCCCTACCACAGAGGTCAGACTGACAGGTCTGTAGTTTCCTGCCTCTGTCTTGGTCCCACTTTTGTAAAGGGAATCACATCCGCCTTCCTCCAGTCCTCTGGTACCACACCATCCTCCCATGATTTATTAAAAAGAGTAGCCAGTGGTTTCACTTAGTTCCTCCCATAATTTTTAGAATTCTGGGTGAATTCCATCAGGACCCATTGCTTTGTCCACTTTCAGTTTTAGAGTTCTTGCAGAACCCTTTCTTCTGTGAAAGGACTGATTGATCCCCCTATCAAGAGTGCTTCTGTTAATTAGATTAGGCACTTCCCCTCCTCTTTGTGAATACTGAGCAGAAATATTCATTCAGTATCCTGCTTTTTCACTGTCACCCTCTGCCCACCCACCGTTCATTCTATTCAGCCTCACTATCCCTCCCTTTGTCTTTCTACACTCACTGATGTACCTATAAAAGGTTTTATCCCCTTCTTAACTGAGTTGGCTATCTTTTCCTCAGTTTGGGCCTTTGCTATTCTGACTTCCCTCCCTGCTTCCTTCTGCCTTAACTGGTACAGCTCTCTGTCCTGCTCCTTCTGTGTTTCCTTATACTTCCAGAATGCTATCTTTTTCTTCCTGACTTTTACAGCCACCTCTTTTGAGAACCATAGTGGCTTTTTCTTTCTTTTTGATTTGTTTATTTGCTTCACACAAAGGCTTGTTGCCTCTGTGATGGCAGTTTTGATAATTCCCCATTGTTGCTCCACACCTCCTTCTAGCCTGTTTGCTAGTGCTTTTCTGAGGCACTCTCCCATCTTGCCAAAGTCAAGCCCTCCTAAAGTCCAGTACCCCACACTTTGTATGGTTTGACTCTGTAGCTGAGTTTAACGTGAACCACACTGTTTGATGGTCACTTGTCCCCAGATGGCAACCCACTTCTAGATCTGAGATCCTCTCCTGCCCCCGTTTGAGAGTATGGAGGTCTAAGATTGCTCCCCACGAGTGGGTTCCAAACTGGGTTCAATGCCTGCCACCTGTAGGGCATCAAGAATGGCCCCTGCCTTTTGATGTGTCTGCAGCAAATGTGCTCCAGTTAACATCTGGCATATTCAGGTCTCCCACTCAACAGTAGCTCCCCTTTCTCTGCCATTCTAAGAATGCCTTCTATCATATCCTTGTCCATTCCCTCCCTGACATGGGGGTCTGTACACAACCCTGTGCGCATTGTGGTGCCTTTCCAGTCTCCAGGTGACCCACAGTGCCTCTTCTCCTCCCTGTTTATCTTTTGTTCAGTTGCTTTTATCCCTTCCTTTACATAGAGAGCTACTCCTCCCCTCTTCTCCCCGCCTGTCTCTCTGTGGTGATGTACCCTGGTATGTTAACATCCCAGTCATGGTTTTCTGTGTACCATGTTTCTGCATCGCCACGATATCCAGGCATCCCTCTTCCATCATGGCCACCAGCTCAGGGAGCTTGTTGCCCAGGCTATGGGCACTGGTACTCATTACCCTCCATTTCCTGATGGCCTTACTCCTTTTGCCTCATCCCTGTCCTTCTTGCCTTTGTCACTTTCTCCATTTACACCTGCCCTCTCCTATCGACACCTCTATGTTGGTGTTTGCCGCACTTACTACCGTGATTATTTGGGGGCTGGTTTCTCTCCTTTCCAGTGTCTCCCCCTTGGCTGTTTAAAAGCTCTGCCAATGAAGCTTTTAAACCTATCACCTAGGATCCTGGTTCCCCTCCCGGACAGATGCAGCCCATCATGCCAGTATAGGCTTGCATCACTCCAGGTGGACCCCCAGTCCCCAATGAAGCCAAATCCCTGAGCTCCACACCAGTTTTTCAACCACTGATTGAATCCCATGGTGCGGAACACCCTAGCCTCTCCTATGCCATAGATGGGCAGCACCTCCGAGAAGGTTACCGTGCGTGCTACTTGACTAAGGCCCTCTCCAATTCCACAAACTCTTCCTGCACTTCTCTAATCCCTTTCTTAGCCAGGTCATTTGTCCCTAGGTGGACAATGACATCCAGCTCCCTCCCCTGTGCAGCTGCTCCAGCAATCCTGAGGATTCGCCTCTGTCCCCTCCAAGCCATGGCGCCAGGCAGGCACCCTTACCTCTCTCTCCCCTCTCCCAGTTCTACCTTCCTAACAACGGAGTCCCCCACCAGGGTTGTTTCTTCCCTGCCACCTCCTGTGGGTCTCCTTGTGGAGGTTCCCAGCATCCTCCTTGGTCTCCACTGCGGGTGCCTCCATAGAGGAACCACACTTTGCCAGAATGGCATAGGAATTGTGGAGAGGTACCACTGGAAGGATGCGCCTCTGTTCCACCACCCTCACCCTCCCCGAGCCCACTGTGGTCCAACCGCTCCTCTTTCTTGACAACCTCTGAGGCAACGGCAGTGGCACTGGTGGTCCCTGGATGGAAGAGGAGGTCCCACAAATCCTGGCCAACTCAGCCTGGAGATGAGCAACCTCCCTCAGCCCAGAGAGGTGCCTGCAGATGGGACAACATCGCATCCTCCAGAACATCTCCCAGAAGACTGCTGCTCCACAGCCACTGCACTACTCACTTCAATCATGTCTTATTTCTGGCCCTTAACTGTTTGCAATCCTTACTCTTTCCTCTGTTTTTTTTTTTTTCCTCTCTCTCCTTACTTTCTGCCTGTGTACCCTTTAAGCTCCTGATTGTCCTGTTCTGAGACAAGAATATCCTATATTTCTCAGTAGACCACTTACTTGCTCAGAGGCAGACCTCCAGCAGCTAGAGGGGGCCGGAGAGCTACTCTTGCCCTTCTAGGATGGTGGGTCTTTGGTGGTTCTGTGATCACTCACTTCCTGCTCCCAAACAGGAAGTTTCTGTTGTCAGTCGAATCCTGTGCCTATAAAAATAGAACTAGCTTTGGGTGGGAAGGAGGGCAATATAGTCCCAGCAGAGAAGTTCAGTCACACAGCAGTCATTTCTCCTGGTGTCTTCTGCCAAGCTATTGACTTCGCTTTTGAGGGCCATATGATGTGATCAGAACCCCTCAATGGAAGCGTAGCATTGTTGTGCATGGTTGCCCAGGCATTATTCTCTGTTGCATCCCTGGGAGCCCTGCATTCGGTCTCTGTGCCCTCTCAGCTCCCCACAGCGAAAGGCACTACTGGAGTGGGTAAGCCTGCCCCCTTTCCACAGAGTCAGAGCGTGATTTTTGTATTGCAAACCCTAGTTTCACTTCCAGATCCAAACTGCCCATGGTGGCTGGGAGAGTAGCAGTGTCCTGTGTGACTGGTGGGCTGGGGGCGCCCATAGAGACTTGGGGACTGCAGTCCCCACAGAGGATAATGGTGACCCATAGTGACTAGTGGGCTGGTGGTGCCCACAGAGGTGGGGAGTCTTGTTCTCTGTGGTGCTTCTGAAGGAAAGAGTTGAGTACGTAGAAGCCAGTGGAGCACAGGACCCAAGGCAGCATGGGTTCACAGCGGGAAGGTCATCTCAGACGAATCTAATAAATTTCTTTGACTGGGTGACCAAAGTAGTAGACCAGGGAGGGGCTGTGGACATGGCCTACCTAGATTTTAGCAAGGCATTTGACACAGTCCCACACAAAAGATTAATAGTCAAATTAAGGCCTGGGAGTGGGACCAGGGTGGTAGCCTGGGTAAAACATTGGCTGGACAACAGGACACAGAAGGTAATTGTAAATGGAGTCCACTCTGAAGAAAGGGGTTACTAGTGGGGTACCGTAGGATTCAGTATTGGGTCCAGTCCTTTTAATGTCTTCATCAGTGACATTGCAGAGGGACTGGAAGGAAAAGTATGCCTTTTTGCAGATGACACAAAGATCTGCAACAGGGTTGATACACAAGGAGGCATGGAAAGGATGAAAAGGAACTTGGCAAGGTTGCAGGAATGGTCAGAAGTATGGCAGCTAGGATTCAATGCAAAGAAGTGCAAAATAATGCACCTGGGAAACAAGAACCCAGGGGAAGAATACACAATGGGTGGGGAGGTAGTAACAACAACAAAAAAGGAAAGGGACCTGGGGGTAATCATATCAGATGACCTTAAGGTTAGCAAGCAATGTGAGAAGGCAATAGGGAGGGCTGGGGGTATACTGGGATGTATAGGGAGAGGCATCATCAGCAGAAAACAGGAAATTGTTAACTCTCTGTACAGACAGTTGGTGAGACCCCATCTGGAGTACTGTGTCCAGTTCTGGAGACCCCATCTCCGCAAGGACATAGACAGGATAGAGGCAGTCCAGAGGAGGGCAACTAAAATGGTGCAGGGTCTGCAAGAGAAGCCGTATGAGAAGAGACTAAAGGAGCTTAATATCTATACCCTTGAGGAAAGAAGGGAGAGGGGGGACATGATAGAAACTTTTAAGTACCTCAGTGGAATCAACAAAGTCCAAGAGGGTAGCATCTTTCAGAAAAAGAGACTTGCAAGAACAAGGGGACACAATTTAAAGAGAAGGAGGGCAGTTCAGGGGCAATGTGAGGAAGTATTATTTCACAGAGAGGGTAGTGGATGCATGGAACAGCCTTCCTGAGGAGGTTGTGGGGTCTAAAACTGTGGGAGAATTCAAGAATGCATGGGACAGACATAAGGCAATTCTTGTGGGGGGTAGGAAGAAATAGGCTGTTGGTTAACTAGGATCTGCAGCCTATCCTGTAGGTAGGGAAATGGGCAGACTAGATGGGCCTAGCGGTCCTTATCTGCCGTCAAAGTCTATGTTTCTATGCTTGGAGTGCCCACAGAGGCTGGGACACTGGCATTGCTCACACAGGCTGGAATGCTGGCATTGCCCACAGAGGCTGGGAAGTTGCCAGAGACAACAGAGACTGGTAGGCTGATGGTGCCCTGGAGGCTGGTGGTTGGGTTGCCCCCTGAGACTGAGAGGCTGGCGGTTTCCCTCAGAGGCTTGGAAGCTGGTATGGCCATCAGAAGCTGAGAGGCTCTTGATTCCTCCAGTGGCTGGCAGTTTACCCCCACAGGCTGGTGGGTGGTACCAGTAGTACTAAAACAGAATTAGGACTGTCCTTCCTCTATGTGAGACCCTGAAGGCCCCTGTGGCACCCATCTGCAGGGAGTGTGTGTAGTGTTTCTTTTCACAGCAAGCCATAACATTTTTTTTTTTTTTTTTATGAATGCAGATTTAAATTTGCAAATTTAGTCTAACAGTACAGTGACATAATTCTCATGACATTCTTCACAACGTGTCACAATACTACATAATTACTATTTTGTTGCGCTGGCAGTGTATAACCTTAAATCCTGCAACACGTCTGACTCCTATAGACCACTCTTAGTGCTGTAGGTGGAGTGTGAGCTTTCATTTGGCTTGTCAGGCTGAGGGATAGGTTTTAACAGATGTCCCTAATCCCAGTACATTCTAAACTCTTGTACTTTTTTTTTTTTTTTTAATACAAAAATCTCTTCTGCCCAAAGGGACTCTCTCGTCCCTCCCCCTCTGCAGAGTGCCTTGCCTGCATTTCCCATTCACTTTTGCCCCGGAGTTGTTTATTTTGGCTGGGCCTCCTAATACCTGTGAAAGCAGCGCAGACAAGTCTGAGTATAAAACAACATAGCTCAGAGCTTGCCCTCCCCCTCCCTCTCCCAGCCATTCCACTGCTGCTCCGCTCTGCAGAGCTGGAAAAGTTTTGGGTGTTTGCAGTTGCCTTGTCCTGTTTGTATGTTTTAGGAGTGAGATAATCTCTCTTCCTGCTCTGCAGTAACAACAACACTCACAATTCCTCTTCCTGTGCAGTCCAAGCTGAATAAGTAGGACTTGCTCCTTCAGCGCATACCTCCCCCAAATATTATGCAATTGTCGTTGATCTGCGTATCCACATATTTGGGTGATTAAATAACATCAATATCTAAAACCCCAGGAGTTTACAAAGGTTTCAGAAAGGCAGTCTGCAGTATCCGGCGGAGCTGTAGTGCAAAGACTGGAAATATCTGCAAGGGTGGTGGTGGTGGGGGGGGGGGTTACAAACAAGGCTCATCCAGAGATCTGCCTAGGGGTTGCAGTTTGAGTCTGAAGTCGAAATCAAATGTCCTTGGGACCCCTTGAGCCTGAGATAAGGAAAACCTTACGAGTATTTATACAGCACCAGCCTTTGCATCCAGGCCCCTGAATGGGCATTTTCGCTGGCGAGATGAGTCTTCTCCGTCTCTGTATTTGGCTGCCAGTTCAGTAAATGGGAAAATAATTCTTGGCTCAGTGCAGCACTTTATTGTCCCTGCCCCTCAGCCTTTTTATAGTGTGGGGTGGTGTGTGTGTGTGTGTTGTGTGTGTGTGTGTGTGTGCATATGGGTCGAAATTACATTTTGCAGTCGCTAGTCAGCAGGGCAGGTGACTGGGAAAATTCATTGGCCCGATAGACTTTTCCACTGGTTCAGTTGGTGCACCCGTTAAGGTGTTAACTACTTAAATACAAGCCAGCAAGACTAGTTTAAGGAAACTTTTACTAGCCCAGTACAAAATCTTGCCAGCTTTTGCTAGTGGTCTGATGCCAATTTCGAGTGTGTATGTGTGTGCACGTGCATGCCGTATCTTTCCCTTAGTTTAGATGCAGAGGCGGTGTTAGGCACAAGTGATCCAAGTGGCTGCTTGGGCCGTTGGCAAAAAAGGGACACACTATGGTAGAAAGTATAAGCAGAAAGCAAATTGAAATCCAGAAAGTGTTAATAAAAGCAGAATTGTTGTCCCCCTTGAATTCACAGAATTGTTACTATTTTTGTGATGTGGGGTGGGGCAGAAGGGAGGAGAGGGGACAGTGGGAGCAGTGAGGTGGGGGTACCACAAGTAGTTCCGTTTGGGGCACCATTAGGTCTAAAACAGGTCATATTTAGATGTCGTCAGTCATGCAGTGACTGTGACTACCACTGCCCTTTATCACAGGAGATACTTGAGCTCTGGGTAGCTTGCATCACCCACCTAGGGACCAAATACCTCTTCCCTGCAGTGTACCAGTTAACTTTTGGTTCCAGATCTGGGAAATCTGGAGTTTGGGGGAATGACCAATTTTTATACATTGTACTTATCAAGAAAAAGTTGCTGAAGAAAATATTGCACCTCCCAGCACACTTAGTAGTTGTGCAGTGTTCCCAACCCATCGGTTTCAGTGTCTGCCACTGAATTAAATGTGACTTCTACATTGTCCATTCAGTCAGTGTAGGTTAATGCTGCAGCAGTGACCACTTTCGCAGTTGTGAGATGACGTCTCACACTCATTCTTGGGGTATTAGGGTTCTGATGCCCTGTGACCATGAGATCAGTCTTGCAACCGTAAGCGTGATCTCTGCAGTAGTAGTATATTATTAATTGAGGTCACCCAATGACCTCATGGAAATGAAAAATAAACATCTCTGGCTCTGTATGGGAATAGAGTTCTGGATTTGAACCTGGGTCTCCCGCGTGCAAGTACAGCGTACGTTCTACCCACTTTGCTACTTAGCAGGGCCAGTAAGATTCTCCCTAAGAAGCAGAGTGTCGGGCTAGTCCCAATTTACAGTTTGGGTGCAAACACTTTTTTTTTTTTTTACTTGCCGTTTTACTGCAGTATAGTAGTTTGTATCAGACTGATTCTGCTTACTTTTCAAATTGACATTTTCTATAACCAGAAATCCCAGAATCCCCTGCAGCTCATGTCAGAGCAGGGTGGAAGTGGGGGGGGGATTCGATGGCCTGCAGTGCATGTTGCAGCTTTTATAAGCTTTGATCTTTTGTTTGCTGATCCGACTGTCCTGCCTCGGCTGTGTGGTACAGTCCTGCCAGTCTCGGAGAACTGTACTTCACCTTGGGAGAACAGTGGGACCTGCAAACATCTGATATGAGCTTAGAAAATGTCAGGCTGTCAAATCTACCACAGCTGCAGCCCTGCTCTGATGTCTGGCACAGAGGATTCTGGGATTTTTAGTTATAGGGAATGTCCGCTTGGAAGTCAGCAGAATTAGCCTGATATATTCTGCTATACTGCAGTAAACAATGAGTTAATAATGTTTGCAAACAAAGTGCAAATTGGAACCACAGACCCCCGTGTGTGTGTGTGTGTGTGTGTGTGTGTGTGTGTGTGTGTGTGTGTCTCAGTGGTGGCTCTTCCCCTTTAATGACACTGGCCAGAGATGCCCTAAAAATGGTATGGTAATATATACGTCAAGATAGCTGGAACTGATGTGCCTACTGTCTTAAAGGGGCACTGTCAACTTTGCCCCTCGGTTTACTTTCAGTATGCAACTGATGATCTGTGGACACAGACTAGCACCAAGTATGCTCTGAAAAGGCCCTGCATAAAAGAAAAAAGGGATCCGTTTACCTGTTTAATATTTTGCATTGTTTTCTTTACATTCGTCCCAACTGAAAACCCCTGTCTACTGGAAGCAGGTTCTGTGCTGAGAATGCGCGTCTACTGTGCACGCTGTGCCAAGGTGCACATTTTAGCAACCCCATCCCAACAAACATGTAACCCAGCACAGCTGGCAACGTTAAAGTGCTGCTGATATTTGTGGGGGAAACAAAAAGGCACTGGATGAGCCACAAAATACTATTAGTCGGACACTGAAATCCTGCACATGTGCACTTGCAACCAGAGGAAAGATTCTGCGCATGCGTAAGAATGTGCCTCTCGTGCACATGCGCAGGATTTCAGCACCACACTTTAATAGCATTTTGTGGCTCATCCAGTGCTCGCTTTCTTGTCACAAATAGTAGCAGCATCACCCCGTGGCGCTTGAGGGCTGAGGCGCTGATGCCGCACTCGCTACCATCGCTGGCAACCCGGTTCGAGAACCAGCCCGGGCCGCCGGGTTAGCAGGAGACTGGGATTGAGCATCCGGTAGACTGCTGTCCCAGTCCTGGGGTGGTTTGGGGAATCTCGCCGCGCTGTAGCGGCCCCTGGGGACGCTCGGGGGCACTACTGGTGTTGGCGATACTGGAGGGCGCGGTGGACGTTGGCATGTTGTGCCCGGACGTCATTGCATGTCCGCGTTCCAGGGGACCAATTGGAGGAAAATGGCTGGGCGTGACTGTGCAGCTTGATGGCCGCGCTCCGAGACGCCTGGAGGACTTTGGCGGAGTCCTGTCGGGGAGGGTCCGGAGCTGTCCTGGCTGGCTGAGGCAAAGGGGGAACCCTCCAGCGGGATGGCAAGACGGCTGTCCCGGATCCTCCTGGGTGCAGTTTGAGCTACCCAGTTCTCTGGACGGGCGGAGCCGGCGACTGGATGCCCCAAGCTGGTAGTGTGCTGCAGCAGGCGGAAGAAAGCATTACATGCTAAAAAAGCAAATATCAGCAGCACTTTGTTACCAGCTGTGCTGGATTACATGTTTGTTGGGATGGTTTGCTAAAATGTGCACCTCGGCACAGCGTGTACAGTAGACACGCATTCTCAGTGTGGGACCTGCTTCCAGTGGACAGGGGTTTTCAGTCAGGATGAATATAAAGAAAACAATGCAAAATATTAAATAACGGGTAAATGGATCACTTTTTCTTTTATGCAGGGCCGTTTCAGAGCATGCTTAGTGCTAGTTTGTGTCCCCAGATCATCAGTTGCATACTGAAAGTGAACCGAGGGGCACAGCTGACAGTGCCCCTTTATTAAGCATTACTGAATGCATGTGTAGCTGCGTGCGTGTGCATATGTGGTGTGTACATGTCCACCTCAGTAACTTTGCTGGCTAGAGGCAGGGTGAGGACATGGAGCAGAATAAGCAGAGCGCACTCTACTGTGTTGCCTGGAACGGGGCTTAGCATTTGAATGGGGTGGGGGGGGCGGACTGTTGTGGCTGTCTGAGCTGTGGGTTGAGAGAACTCCAGGGGAATGCTGGGTGTCATGTGGGAATTTACAAGCCTTGGCACTCTGCACTGACATCTGCAGACAGCTGAGCTGCTCCAAGTCTATACATTCCAGCAAAACAATTGCAGCTCCGAGAGGCAGAGTTTGTTCAGTCTGCGTGCAGAGTGCATTCTTCTACTCCTTGGATTTGCGTTTTTGCCAGTGCTGAGTCCGATCAGGTTACCGGTGGCTGGAGGTCTATGGACGCCATCTTGTGTGCCTGTGTATATTACAGGTTGATTTGATGGTCAGTCTGATCTCCTCCCTTTTTTTTTTTTTTTAATAAGAACATCGATTTATTTACTTTTTTCTCTTTTTCTGCACAGGGCACAGTGCTCCCAGTGGGGCCTCACCAGTGACCTATAGAGCGGTAGTAATACCTCCTTCTGCTGTCAGTACCCCTTCCTGTACACCCCCGCATCCTGTTTATCTTACTGTAGGCCTTGCTTCACTGGCTTGATTGTTTCAGGGAGTCACTGATGATGACCCCCTAGGTCTCTCTCCTCAGAGGTCGCACCCAGCTTTATCTCCCCCTCCCAAGAAAAATTCAGTACTCTGTCCTGGGGTTCTCATTTCCTGTATGCATCACCTCACACTTTTTGACATTGAATTATTGAATTACAACTGCTAAATCTTTGACCACCTCTCTGTCAAATTCAAGTCTCTCTGCATGCCCCCCCCCCCCTTGCTGGCTACCCTGCCACAGAGCTTAGTGTTTTCTGCAAACAGACTCATCTTGCCCTGGGTTCCTTCTCCCATGTCGCTAATGAACATATCAGAAAGAACTGGTCCTAGGACCGATCCTTCTGGCACCCCACTGGTGACTTCCCTCCCTTCTGATTTGATTCCGTTAGCCCCAGCCCTCTGCTGTCTCCCGTCTAACCAGTTTCTCAGTCATCTAACTGTGACCTTCACTACACCCAGATCTTCCGTCTTGTTCAGCGGCCTTCTGTGTAGCACAGAGTCGAAAGCCTTGCTGAAATTAGAGTAAATCTGCAGCGTGACCCTTACCCACTACCCTCATTACCCACTCAAAGAATAATATCTGGTTGGTCTGACGAGACCTCCCTGCCATGAACCCCTGCTGTTTACTGTTCTGGAGTCCATTGCTGTCCAGGTAGTTCATGAGGTCCTCTTTGACTAGTGTCTCCTTCAGTTTACTTACAATAGAGGTGAGGCAGACAGGTCTGTAGTTACCCAGTTGCTCCTTGAACCCCCTCTTTATGGAACAGGACTACTCTTGTACCTAAAAAGAGCAGAACTTCTTTTTTAACTGCTTATGCATAATGGTATGAAAATGCTGCGCTGTTGGAGAGACTTGTTTGGCTGCCATAGTCAACACTGTGTGCATTCAGGCAAACTGAAATTGGCAGAGACTGGTCCACTTGCAATTGTTGGGCTGTGGTTGGGGGGGCACCTAACTCTGCTGTGTACTTTCTTATAGATGGATATAAAGAATCACCACTTCACGGGGGCACTCCTTCCCCATGCTATGATCAGTTAGAAGAGGGTAGTCTCCTGTCAGCAGAGACGGTCAGCGTCGAACTGAGTGTAAATCGGACCCCCTCAAAAAAAAAAAAAAAACACAATCATCGTGGCTCCAGCATTGCTCCCTTCTCCCGGGAGGATGGGTGAGGAGGTGCTTTCACAGCCAGAACTAATGCCTTCTCTTGTGCTGTGGGGGTGCATGACTGCCAGGCAGCATGTGTCCCCACTTTTACAGCAGCCAAGCCTTTCCCTTCTCAGTTACCCAATGTGGGATTCGAGGACTCGCATCCAAAGTGCAATACGTTGCCGCCACACCACTGCCCCTGCCTAGGTCACAGATTTTTGTTTTCTTTGGCTTTTCTCTCTGATGCGGTCTCCCAGATGTCAGATGGGGGCTGGAAATCGAGAAGACAGCAGGCCAACCAGTCTGCTCTGCTGCTACACATCTCACATGGCAGCGCCGGCGACATCCCTTACTCCCTTGGCCCCTCCCGTGGGGCTCACTGTGGGGTGGCTGCCACCATCATTTAGATGGCAACCTGTCCCCCACAACCACCAGATTTCTCTCTGTCTTCCTTCCACCCAAATTACACAAAAATCTGGCTGTTGGCACCTGCATGCAGCATGCCACTGCTGGGGAGGCAAGCTCCCTGGCCCTCCAGCAGGGGTTGCTGTGGCAGCAGAACCTGCCACAGTCCTACCGAGGCCTGGAGGCACTCTCAAGGGCAGTGCGTCACCCTGCCTGATGCCAGCCTGAGTCCAGTCCTAAACCTGGATCGATGGCGCAGACCATGATGAAGTGCCCCTTCCAATCTGATGCCAACCTGAGTTCACTCCCAAACCTGCGTCACCAGCACAAGTCATCAGACAGTGCTCCTCCTAGCCTGACGTTAGCCCAAGTCCAGTTCTAAATGTGTGTTGGTGGCAGAGGCCATTGGGCAGTACTCCTTCTGGCCTGATGTTGGCCCAAGTCGAGTTCTAGACCTGTGTTGGCCAGAAGATTTAGAACATATAGGCTTTTAGGATGTGTATGCATGTCCACGGCACAGCAAGGGCTAGACCTGTGTTGGTGGCACAGGCCATCGGACAGCGCTCCTCCTAGCCTGACGCCAGATTTAGTCCACTCCTAAATCTGTGTCACTTGCAGAGGCCATTGGAAAATACCCCTCCCAACTTGATACCAGCCTGAGCCCACCCCCAAACCTCAGTCACCAACACAGGCCATCAGGCAGTGCCACTGCCAGCCTGAGTCAGCTCGCAAACCAGTGTTGCCGACACAGGCCATCGGGCAGCCCAGTCCGGATTTGTTGTATTTATTTTTTAACCTGGTTTTCCAATTTCTTCACCGCCAAGTCAGAAATGCAGTATCATATTAAGCCTTATTCAGATCATTAAAATATTTGGTTTAACTGTTTTAAAGGGCGTCAGTCCACCAACACCTCCAGGCTAGAGTTGCCAACGTTGGATTTCAAAACTGAGGGACAGCACTCCTGCCTTGCCTCCCCCCACCTAGTCCCCCCAGCCAGTGCACTGATTCCCATTCGGTCCTCGACTCCCCAGTGCACCTCCGGCTCTCCTCCCATTTAGTCTCCCCCACCCCGCAGCAGCAGTGCACCCATTCAGCTTGACTCCCCAGTGCGCCCCGGCAGCAGCAGTGCTCTCATTCCCATTCAGTCCTCGACTCCCCAGTGCACTCTGGGCACTTCCTCCCATTCAGTCCTTCCCCCAGCTGCTGCCTTCCAATTCAATCAAGGAAAGTTCCTGGACCAGCCTAGTAGTGCAGAGTCTCTGAGGAGACGTGATGTGCAGAATGTGGGTGGAGCAGGACAGTGGCCAAGTTACCCCCCAAAAAAAGTGCCCCAGACAGTCCACTCTAGATCCACAGTGAGCAGCAGAGCACTTACTTTTTTGTTTGCTCACCAGTCGCTCGCTCACTGGCTCAGACACTCCTCTTGCTCAGATTCAGCCTGCCTGGCTGCCTCTGTCACTCCCTCCGACAACCGACTGTCCGACTTCCACCAGCACAGCAGCAGGCCAGGAAACTTTCCGACCCCACACCGCAGGCCGCAACAGCTACTTTGCCCGGTACTCGCAGATGCAGTCGGAGGGCTGCCCAGGTAAAGAGTAAAAAAAAAAATCGCAATCTCTGCACTGCACAGACTAGTACAGTGCACCAAAATCTTGACTTGCAAAGTTGCAGGCTGCAGCTTCTCCAAGTTGCAGTCTGGATGAGGGGAACGATGGACAGATGCACAGCCAAGAACTCACAACAGCACTCGTGTCACACAGCAGCAGCAGCCTCCTGTTCCGTCCTGTTCTCTCTCATGATGTTGTCCACCACCACACACACACCACACACACACACACACACACACACACACACACACACACGTGCGTATGCGCACTAGCTCCAGTGCCACTAGGAATACTGGGACACGAGTTTTTAGTACTTAAGCAGCCGGCAACACAAAATACAGGTAAACGGGTGCCCCATATGGATTTCTTACAAGACGGGCAATTTTTCACTGAAATATGGGACATCCCGTAAAATAAGGGACTGTTGGCAACCTTACTCTAGGCAGTGCTGCCCCTTTTAAAACCAGTTGGGGAAGAAACATAGAAACGGAGAAACTGATGGCAGATAAGGACTGCTTGGCTCACCTAGTCTGCCCATTTTCCCTATCTACTGTACCATCACAGACCCTACTTGATCTCTGCCCCCCCTTCCCTTGCCACTAAGTTTTCTTCATGCCTATCCCATGCCGCCTTGAATCCCACTACAGTTTTTGACCCCACCACCTCTGCTGGGAGTCTGTTCCAGGCATCCACCACTCTTTCTGTGAAGAAGTACTTCCTCACATTTTCCCTGAGCCTACCCTCCTCTCCAGCTTCATAGCATTCCCCCACCGTGTTCTTGAGCATCTTTTTCTCTGAAAAAAGCTTCCTTTGAACCTTTTATACCTGTGAGGTATTTTAAGGTCTCGGTCATATATCTCTTCCCCCCTTCCTCCAGGATGTACACATTGAGGTCTCTCCTCATAGGGTTTTTGATGAAGACCCTGCACCATTTAAGTTGTCGTCCTCTGCACTGCCTGTTCTATGTCCTTCCCAAGATGTGGTCTCCAGGACTGGGTACAGTACTCTAGGTGAGATCTCACCAGTGATTTATACAGTGGTATCACCACTTCCCTTCTTCTGTTTATGATGCCCCTTCCTGTGCACCCTAGCATCCCACTTGGTTCCCCACTATCTTTGTCGCACTGTTTCACCACTTTTAGGTCATCGGATATGATTACCTCCAGGTCTCTTTCCTGTTTGGTGCTTGCCAGCACCCCCCCAATTCGCATTGAAACTTAGTTGCCACATTCTTGACGACTCAAGCTTCCTTAGATCTTGTTCATCCCCCCCCATACCGGAGTGTCTAAACTATTGCAGATTTTAGTGTCATCTGCAAAAAGGCATACCTTCCCTTCCAGCCCTTCTGCAGTGTCGCTAATAGACATTAAAGAGGACTGGTCCCAGTACTGATCCCTGTGGAAGTGGCATTAATTCTATATTTTAAGACCTCTCAAGAAGGTTGAGTTCTTTTAATGAATTTAAAGAAGCTAGACCTTGTTTAGAGTTCTTAAACACAGTTTAATTGTGGGTTAAAGACTCCGTTCCCTCCTCGCTGAATGGGCCAC
>JADMNL010000026.1:30395000-30800000 GCA_016271365.2 Neoceratodus forsteri | reverse complement strand
TCTTACAGTCTGCAAAGGTGGATGATTGCAAACCAGACATGCAGTGGGACTCACCAGTGTGCTATAGTGGTTGCCCCAGGCCTGGACATGGCGGTATCCAGCCCATGATAATTACCCATGATGCTCTGTGTTATGGGAGTGTGTGTCATTTTGTGTTTTACAGTCAGTGTGCTTTCAGCATAATCTTTGAGGTGGTGAGTTTTCACTGAGGTTCCTGGCCTTTAAAATCAATTCACTTGTTACTTTAATTTCATGTTCTTCAGTGAATCCATTAAGCAAGGGATGTCATATGACTGGTGGCTGCATGCGAAGTTTAAAAAAAAAAAACTCTGCAGTTCGCATAGCGCAGTGCATAGTGCCGCAGTTCATGTGGTGAATTCATGCAGTTGTGCGGATTTTGTTACACAGATTGCCACACTACGCAGCTGTGGCAAGTTTTACTTCATGGCAAAAATTTGCTGCAGAGTGCCTATTGGATCAGTTTGCATACTAAAATTCGCCACAGCTGCAAGTTTTGCAGTGAGAACTACACAAATGTTGCGTGCAGTGGTACAGTTCGGTGGCGATTCAAAGTAATGTCGCAACTCTCCTAATGACTAGATGTGCTGTTATAATGGAATGGTTCAGTTCACGCCTTGTGTGGTTTAGTTACAAGGCGTAACCGAGTGCAGCAGCCACTCAAGAAGTGGGTGATTCCCTGATGACAGCACACCTTGGAGTGGTGTGATCCCACTTATAAAATGGGATTTTATTAAATCAGTGGTCATGTGCGTGTTTTGACTAATGAGGTTATGGGATTTTAACTCCCGTGTAGCTGTCCCTAGAAACCTCACCCAGTTGTTCGTTTCACAATACTGCAGGCATGTGCGCCTTGCTAGCCTCTTTCTGTGTTCTCTGACAGTGCCTGCTAAGGCTGTTTCTCTCTTGTTTGTTGCCATCTGTAATTTACCTAATGTATTCGCTTTGTACCATAGCCTCCGTAAAATCAGTTGAGGAACCAACCCCTTTAAATAATCATTAATTCTGCCTGTTGAAAACTGTACTTAATTGTATATTCCAGTAACTGCTATACTATAACCATCTACTGTATTTACCCTGAATTGTTTGTACTCTTTGAAACTGACGAGGAACCTTTGTAAACGAGCTTTCTTGCTCAAAGGTACACATCCGAATTACTTAAATTAAATGATTGCTTTTTTTTTTTTATAAATGGTAATTCAGCAAACAGATTTATACTGATTGGGGTTTAAATCACTACTGTCAATGATTGAAAGAACACACCTATTTACATAGATACATAGATGTCGTCGTCAGATAAGGGCCTTTGGCCCACCTAGTCTGCCCATTCCTACAATTTACTGTGCTTGTTCAAGGTTTCCTGGAACTAGGTTATCTCTCCCTCCCCCCTCCCCCAACTGCCAGGATCCCCTTATGCTTATCAAATCCTGTAGCCATTTCTGCCCCCACCACTTCCCCCAGCAGTCCATTCCATTTGTCCACCACCCTCTCTGTGAAAAGTACTTCCTCATGTTTTCTCTGAACCTCCCTCCCTCCAGTTTCCTCTCACGTCCCCTAGTCCTGGAGCATATTTTTCTCTGAAAAATTGTGTTTTCCTGCACCTTGTTTCTCCCTGTGAGGTATTTGTCTTAATCATATCCCCCCCCCCCTCCTCTATGGAGTACATATTTAAGTCATTCAGCCTGCCCTCGTAGGGTTTGTGATGTAATCCTTTAACCATCTTGGTTGCTTTTGGACTGCCTTCACCCTGTCTCTGTCCTTACATAGGTAAGGTGTCCAGAACTGGACACTGTACTCGAGATGCCGCCTCACTAATGTCCTGTATAGTGGAATTATGACCTCCCTTTTCCTGCAGTGATTGACTTTCAACCAGTTGCGTTTACATGTGTGAAATAGCCCCAGTGAAGCCACACGTGACTGACATCACACAAGGAAATGATGATGTTGCTGGGGGTGCTGTGTAGGGGTGTCACAGTATCAAGGTTTCACTGTATACCGCGATATTAGGAGTCACAGTATTGATACTGTGGCATATTTCTAGTGCCATCATAACAGTGATTCATGTATTCGGTATATACCACAGTTTCCAAGTCTTTCAACTCATTTTTTGTTTTTTTTTGGGGGGGGGGAGCTGCAGCTCTCCCTTACACAAGTGTTCAGGAAGACATTTTCTGTACAAATATTACTACTTCGTGCACTGTTATTTCTGGACCCACTGGAAGGATTAAGTGCCGCCTCAACTAAAAACTGTTGTACACTTGTTTGCCTATGGCCAGGAAAACAATAACAGAAAACTGGCTCACACCAAATTTACTTACTGTTGCGCTGTGGCAGGACATCATGACTAATATCTGTGTCCTGAAAAACTTACACTTGAGCTTTCCCAATCCCTACCTAATATTTGAATTATTATGGAGAAGATGGATAACCTATATTACGTCTAAAAGAGCAAATTTTATTCCTTAAAGGAAAGCGGTCTTTAATAAAGACACCCCACCCTCGCAAGCCTTGCCCCCGACTAGGGGTTTGCAAAGAAAATGCAGTTTTCTGATGCGACTTACTTACTTTTAAACATTTTTTAAAAGTCTGGCGATCTGCAAAATGGCACAGCCTGTGCGTCTCCATTTCATTGGAAAGTGTGGCGATGCATCGCTCGGCTCCAGTACAAGTGTGTTGGAGCTGGCGGTCTTGACACTACACTTTGCAGTTAAGTGGAGGCAGCACAGCTAACTCCTTCTTGGTCACTGGACTATTTTTTAAAAAATTTTAAGTAAGCCACGGCCAGAAAATTGCATTTTATTTGCGAAACCCTAGTAAGGGGAGGGGGTTAAGGCTTGCGAGGGTGGGATGTCTGTATTAAAAGACTGCTTTCCTTTAAAGTAATTGGTTTTAGATTTCTTACTTTTTTTCACTAAACCGTGCCTATATCTAATGTATCTATTACAATGCAACTGCTCGATAATATTAGGAGCCCTACTGCAGCATCTTAAGGTACCTACTCTATTTTGAGGGTAGGGGGTGGCTGTGGGATGACAAGGGGGAGGGGGGTTGGGGCAGATGCAGACTAGGGGTGTTGGCTGCACACTTGAGCAGACTTAGACCTGGTGGTCTGTTTCTGCTGGCACATTCATATGTCCGTATGTTCATATTTTGACTTGTTACACTGTATGGACCTCACAGCTGGCTTTTTGTCTGTATCTGTTGTATGTTGCATGACAGAAAATTTATTGATAAAAATTAATGTTAAAAAAGATACTTGCATAATAACCATATAACTTTTTTGGGGGGTGAGGCATTTCTCTGTGGAATAATTTGCCAATTCATCTTAGTCTCCACAACTCTGTTTAATCAGAAGATGGTTTTTCGACAGAGCCTCTAAACCACAATTTTATTGCAGTTCTCTGCTAATTTGAATATGTTAACACCCATATCATGTTTAATGGATTGCTGGTCATTTTATGAAAATGTCTTGCTATTGTATGAATATATTGTAATTTTGCAACTTGTTAATTCATGAGTGTATAAATTGGAGGACCGCCTTTGAAATGAGGTTCGCTCAATGGAGTACTGTAACAATTATCCTATTCACAACTCTGAATAAAATGTTATTTATTTATTTATTTAGCTTTTGTTGACCGGGTAAGTGCACTAGACAAATCCTGCCTATTTTCAGGCACGACCCGGGGGAAGGGGATACAGATGAATGCCAACTGACCTTGAACCAGATTAAACTGTTGGTGGTATTTTTAGTGAATGAGGGAAATTTGGCCAGGACACCGGGGAAATTCCTCTGCTCTTTTCGATAAGTGCCATGGGATCTTTAACATCCACCTGAACTACCACCAATCCAGGCAGATGGGGCCTCGGTTTAACGTCTCATCCGAAAGACGGCACCTCAGAAGTGCAGCACCCCTCTCATGCTGCACTACAGTGTCAGTACGGGGATATTAACCCAAGTGCCAGATGTGGGAACTGAACCCACAGCCCTCTGATCTCCCGGCCTCAGAGGAGAGTGTGCTACCTACTGAGCCACTGACACTTATGAACGAATATTATGCGTCACGGTCATCATACCATCAAAATGTGATATTGTTACATACCTAGTGCTAGGTCTTTCCTTTTGATAGGAAATTGGAGTGATGGCTTAGGCTGGGACAGGCAGCGAAACATTTTTCTAAATCCAGATGCTGACTGTTCAGGCTACAAAATCTGAATAATTCCCCTGGAGCCATTTAGAATGGAGGAGGGCTGTGTCACTGTTTTTATACTATTTATTGTGAAACGACCACTGAAATTGAAAACTCAGCTTGAAAACGTGATTTTAATGCAAATGTCTCCAGGTCCCTTAGGCAGGGCCTCTGACCCGGCGGCTATTCCGGTTGGAGGGTCCTGTAGATGAAAATGAGAGCAGTGCCCTGTAAGTGTGAATGAATAGCATGTTGGTTAATTATACACTAGAGCCGAAACAGATGTAGACTAAAAATGTAAGGGAACCTGAAAAACTACTAAACACTGGCACAGTCCACTGTTCTTTGAACTTCCTAACTTGTGTCTTCGGTCAGTGCAGCCAGAAACAACTTATGTTAATGTTCCCCACTCTGATTAGCGCGAGTCCCTCTTCTGTGTCAACTTTCGAGTCGTTCCCATTTACATGTGATCATGAAACAGTTCAGGGAGTTTCTTCTCTGTGCAATGTTTAAATGACTCCAGTCATTCACATGTGGCCCTTTAAGATCTGTAGTAAGTAACAAAACCTTGCTGCAGGCTGTGCCGTGCTCTAGAGTCACTGCTTCCAAAGCTATGGCTGACTAATTTTTTTAATAGTACATCTGTTACTGTATGTTGCCGTTTAAATGCAAGAACAACACTAACCTTTGGATGTATATAGCACAGCAAAACTGTTTCTCTGCCTCCCTCTCTATCTCCTCTTCTGACTCTGTCTCAATACATCTATCATCTAGCTATCTTTTCTCTTGTCATCTTTACCGCTGGAGTACGACTCCAGAAATTAGACAGCACTGCCACAGAAGCAGCATGTTTTTCAAGGGCTGGGATAGGAAGTGGAAGGGGTTAACCTTGCCCCGATCTCCATTGGACAGCCTAGCTGGGCAGTGGATTGTGGGACTTCCTCCCAGCTGTTTCCCATCACCACAGTTTATACGTTTGAGAAATTCCAGCTCACAGCTGCAGCTTATCCCAGCTCGCAGTCCCCCAGCAGCACAGATTTCACAGTTGCCTCCTTTATTCAGTGCTGCCATATTTATCCTGCAGTGAAGGATGGCCACTCTGACATGCTAAGCATTCACATAGTTCATCATTCCGGCTGGGCGTAACCAATCTCACAGTCAGAACAGAAATGAAGAACTAAGAAAAATGATGACCATTCTGGGGTCTTTACTCACCCCTTTAAAAAAACAGCCTTATTGTTTAAACACTAGCACTACGGGTTGGTAAATGCAAAAATCCTAGAGCAGTTGTTAGCGTCACCCCCCAAAGTCATGCCACCACTAATACTCACGTGCAGTGACAGGTTAAAAAAAAAATATATATATATATAAATATTTTTCATCCATGTTAGGCAGATGATCAGCTGTGACTGTGTGTGTGTGTGCGTGCTCTTGAGAATTATTTTCCCAACTTTCTGGAGGGAATAGTTTGGAATTAAAATGAGCATTCCTTATGCCTTCAGGCTCCTTTTGTCCTGATCTTTTTTAAAGAGCACCTTTCCTGACCGACAAATTCCACCATGAAAAGTTACCCTAATGTGTGTAATGGTGTCCAAACCAAAGTGCATGGGTTGATTATTTTTAAAACTGTGTGCTGTTTCTGAGCGGTTCATCGTTTTACTTGTACCCTGCTTGTGTCTCCCCTAGCAGACTTCTGTGTTTTACACACCCGGGAGTGCTCCAATGACGACATTACATGGAGCAAGCTGCAGCTTCCCTGCGTGTCTGCCTTTATCGCGTTCACCGCAGTTGTGTAGCTTACCGATTTCACTAATTTCCTTATGAAATGGCCCTTTCAATAAAGTGTTTTGTGCTGTGATGACTTCGTGGTGCTGCATCTTTTTATATTCATAAATTGTGTCCGATTTTCTCTCACACACACACACACACACACACACACACACACACACGTAGACTCGAATGTCAGGAAAACATGTTTAATTCTCTGTGTGTAATGCGTAACTTTATGGCTGTAAGTTAACCCATTGTTTCTTAGTTCCTTTAGCCTGAAACAGTTTGTTTGGAATCTTTCAGTGCAATGTTATTAAATTTGCAGATCCTAAGCTTCACTTTGAGGTAACATAGAAACATAGAATTTGACGGCAGATGAGGACCGCTTGGCCCACCCAGTCTGCCCATTTCTCTACCTGATGGATAAGCTGCAGATCCTAGTTAACCAGCAGCCTACTTCTTCTTACCCCCACCCCCCAGAATTGCCTTATGACTGTCCCATGCATGCTTGAATTCCACCACTGTTTTTGACTCCACAACCTCCTCTGGAAAGCCGCTCCATACATCCACAACCCTCTGTGAAAAATACTTCCTTAAATTACCTCTGAGCCGCCCCCCTTCTATCTTCAAATTGTGCCCCCTTGTTCTTGCACACCTCTTTTTTTGAAAGATGCTACCCTCTTGGACTTTGTTGATTCCCTTGAGGTACTTGAACGTTTCTGTCATGTCCCCCCTCTCCCTCCTTTCCTCGAGGCTATACATATTAAGCTCCTTAAGTCTCTCTTCATATGTCTTCCGGTGCAGACCCTGCACCATTTTAGTTGCCCTCCTGGATAATATTGATAGATGTTACCAGCAATCTACTTAAGATCGAGAACTGAGGTGCTGATAACGACATGTTTTTCACTGTGGACAAATGCTGTGTTCTCCATTTGGGGGGGGGGGAACAGAGGTTACTCATATTTCCTAAATGGGATTACCTTGAGGGAGGTTATCACAGAAACAGATCTGGGCATTGTAATCAGTAATGACTTCACACAGGGGAACCAATGTAGAAAGATAGTACAAAGAGCCAGTAGAATAGTCAGATCTATCCGCAAGTCTGCAAGTCCAGTATCAGTAGGAGCGAAGTTCGCATGGTGCCGCATTTTGGGCCCCACATTTGGTTAAAGATAAGAAGCTTCTTGACAACATCCAGTATAGGTAAGGTCACTAGAATGTTTCCTAGACTAATAGGTTTTTCATATTTGGACAGATTGCAGGCCGTAGATCTGTATGATTTACAGAAGTGTAGGGATATTCTCATGTTATTTAACATCTTAAAAGATCATGACTTTGCACAGGAATGCAGTATTACCCTGGCCCCTAAACCCCCTAATTTACGCTCACACAATAAACAACTTTGTCCGAAGGGTGGTTGCCAACAAGAGGAATAGTTATTTTATTATTCGGGCCTCCACAGAACGTTGTGGACGGCTCATATTTTACTAAATTCAAATTCTCTTTGGATAACTATCTCCTTAGTAATCTTGGTTAATCCCCCAAAAAAAAAAAACATGGTGTGGGGAAAGTGGTCTCTGTGGGCCTTGTGCCACCTTCTGCCTTTAGAACTGAGTACATTTATTAACCCCGTGTTACAACACTAATGTATTAAGATTTATCGTTTGAGGGCAGAATGCCAATTTTAACCCTGAATGTCTTTTTTTCTCTCATCCCAGATATTTTCTTCTCCAGTCAACAAATCACCAATTATCACTTTCTCCCTGGTCCCCACCTAATTGATGAAACATCAGTTCTTTATCTGTAGTACCATCATTTTCCCAAAACAATTTGTGTAAATTAAATGTTATTGCAGTGTACTCTGCAGCCACAGTGATGTGCATCCTGCACTCCCGCGGACTCCATAAAATGACGTTGTCACGCGCGACAGCAACACTCGGCGGACTGTGACATTACCAGCACTGTGAGCTGCAAGGCAAAGCAACGAAACCTGTATTTTTGTTTTAAAAATATGCAAAACGGATGAATGTACCTGAAAAATGGGACACACGGGGAAACATTATGCAGCAAGATGGATTTTATGCAAGAGGTAGAGAGGATGTGGGAAAGGTGCTTTTTAAATGAGTACCTCCTTCCAGTACACTACACTCTTATCACTTTATAAAGGGCAGAATTTGCTGTCCTTCGGATAAGACATTAAACAGAGGTTCCTTCTGCCCATCTCTGGTCACTATCCAGGTGGAAGTAAAGGATCCTGTGGTACTTACCGAAGAAAAGTAGAGTTTACCTGGTGTCATGGTCAAAAAGTCCACCATCAGTAGAAACAAGTCCCTGTAACCCACCCTCAGGACGCACCTGCAGACAATCTGTCGCAGCTTAGTGTGCCTTTCTTGGTCAAAAATTGCAAATAAATCTTGCTTCCATGCAGAATGGTGGAAACAGTGTCGTACCACACTGGTATGCTCCCACTTTGATTGGGTCCATTTTTTTTCCTTTGGGAGGTAATTGATGCCAGGTCATCACAGGTGGAGTGTGGTTGCCTTGGGGGTATGGCTGTAGGGAAACATCCACATAGATTTAATTTTGTTAAAGAGCAGCTTACTAGTAGCTGCCTGCCCCAGTTTAGTTTGATTCCTTACTTACCAGAACTAAACTGACAAAGTTTGGCATAAAAAGTCCTTTTTTACAAAAAGTTATATCCCTCATAAACTTGCAAATCGTTCTGCTGGCAAAAAAAAAAAAACACCAACTTCCCGGTCCAGAAAACACACCTCCGCGTCTGCCCACGCAACCCTGTTTTCTGATGTCACAAAACAAAGGCTGTGTGAGCGCGCCCCATTGCTTTCTGTGGGGCTGGTATTTTCAAATATATTTATACCCTTTAGTGCTGGGATTTTATTCTGTCAAAGCGATTGATCGACCAGAGAACCAGAGCCCTTTGTTTCTGGTACGATCCGGATCCATCATGTGTACATTGAAGAAGAATACAAGGATGTAATCGTATACATACTTACAATAAAAAAGGTCGTTTACCATGCTTATTTAGTTTCATATGAGCAAACATTAGGCATTACACCATAGGATTGTACAACTTGGTGATAAAGCGAATGTAAGTCACTACACACCTGATGTTATGCAGGTAATGAAATTCTACACAAATGCAAGAAAGAACAAGAAAAGCAAAAAAGAACACAAAATTACATTACCGAAGAAAAATTGTTAAATGCAAATACGGTTAAGGACATTGACAGACTGAACGCCATAGATACTTTTTTTAGTCTGATCTTGAAAGAGGTTTATGTGATAAGGGGAAACCAGTGGTTATGGTTAGAGGGATTTTTTTGTTTATACAAGTGTTCTAACAGTAAACCTCTCTTCGTTTTGCCAGTGCTAAATTGGCCAGGCTTCTTACATTCTAGCACTCTCAGCACCGCTTGTTGTAGGTATTTAGACACAGTAATAGATCTACTAAAAAGAGACCAAAACCCAGTGTTAAATATTTTGCAGTGCATTTTCCTGAATGGTGTCTTTCTCTCCTCTCCCAGTGGTGACAGATTTATGAGGGTGTGCTGTGTTTTAACTCAGGGAAGTTTCGAAGGCTGAACAGGACATGGGGCCCTCAGGGGATGGAAATGGATGGGGTGTTGGAAACTGTAGTATGGAGGTTGTTGGTGGGGGTGTTGCTGTAACGTATTTGGTACAGTGGGTTGTTTCGGTATTGAGGAAACGTTTGTAGTACAGAGGGTATTGGGGGGTTGCTGCTGTGTTGATGAACCATTTGTGGTACAGGAGTTTATTGGAGTGTTGTTGCTGTATTGATGAAATGCTTATGGTGCAGGGGGGTGTTGGGAGGGGTGTCTGCTGCTGAAGCAGCAAGGGTTAGTCTAATTATGCTTACTTGCATTGGCCGGGGTGAATTACCAAGGCCTCTGAATGTTCTAAACAAAGCCTTTCGCAGGTTGGAGTCTTGACGCTCCACATACCCATGTGGTTTATCTATTGAAATGCTAACAGACTTCAGTAGTAGTCCGTAGGGTTAGTTGAAACAACACAGAATGTAGGAACACCTGCTGATGCAAATGGCAGCCCCTGTATGTAGGTGCAGTAATAGTTATTTAGTTATTTGAATTTTGGTAACTGGGTGAGCCAGTACAGCCTCGTTTTCGAGGGCGACCCTGCAAGTGCAATACAATGACATGGCAGGTACAATGGTTACAATTACATCATTTACAATTGCATAATTTACAGTTACGCTGACACATTACATGTACATATATATATAAGTGGTTCAGAGAGCATGGATACCTATACATGACGTTTGGAATGCAGAGTCATGAATTATTGGAAGCAAGAACAAAATGAAGAGGCGGAGAGGTGGAGTAATAGGGAGGATTGGAATTGAGGGCGAGAAGTGCAGGACAGAGTAGAGTGTGGAAAGGAGTTCCAGCAGGATACCACCAAGAAGACAAATGATCTCCGGCCCACGGCTAACTGGTTAGTGCATTACAAGAAGGGGGAGGGAGGTGGAACTTGGAGCATGCGGTTGTGTCGGATCTGAATAAGTTCACCAAGAGTTGTGGCGGGGGTTGGGGTGTAACGGTGGACCAATTCGTACATCAGACTCAAGGTGGCATACTGGAGTTTTGATGCGTACGATAGCCAGCCAAGGGAAGAGAGGACATCACAGTGGTGGTGACGTGCATTGGCCCTTAGGGCAAACCTACTCACCCTATGATAGGCCTGTTTGAGGCGAGAGAGGGTTGAGTTGGCTGTGAATAGCTGCCAAGGAGCCCAGTGCCTTTTGTGGTGCCCCGAAGGTGGTAAGAAGAATGTCAATGTGTGCTGGATTTCCACATCAGTATAAAAGGGTAAATAAAGCAGCTGTGTCGATAACACCAGTAACTTGCACACAAATTACTAACACAGGTTCCAAATGGGTGCATGGTGGCACCAGACAAAGAGAGGCGAGAGGATTTTTATTCGTACCCAGCCAGGGAGGGGAAACACAGTCACGGGGAACACTTATTATCCCTACTCTCCTATACGAGGAGAACTCTAAATGCAATGACTGTAACAGCTGCACTGTACGAGTGGTGTATACTCTATAATCAGGAGATCACTGTGCAGTCTTTCCAATACTACCCTGAGGTGCACCTCTGCCTAGGGCCTATTACCTGGAGTACTCCACTCTAAAGAACTCTATAACGCATTACTGTAACACTCTACATTAGTCATAAAAGGCAGTTTGTACATGAATGAACTTTCTCTGTCGTCAGGAAGAAACTGGGTTGCAGGATAAAAACAAATGGAACACCTGGTTCACTGGGCTAACAACTAAGGGACTGCAGAGAGGATTTTGTACAGGACATGAGTCTCTCGGCCACACCCCACCTTTCTAGGGTTGCCGGATTTTTTTGAAACAAAGCAAAGATATCCTCGGCTCAGAACCCACTGAGGGCCACCGGAATTGAAGCACAACAAACTCGGCCACAGTCCTCTTCTGGACTGCCGGGATAAGACGAAGAAGATGATGCTGAACAACTGGCCCAGAGTCGTCTTCTGGACTGCCGGGACACGAAGAAGATTCTGAAAAAAGGAAGTCTGTGAAACGTAAGCAACAATGGGGTTCTGAGCACCAAGGCCAGACGTAAAATAAGAAACAGGACGACGATGCAAGATACTGCGGCAGAAGATTTGGATAACACTTCGATACAAACGATGAAACAAGAAAACGAACGGTACCTTTGTGCCAGGCCAGGCCGTACTTTGGGGAAACCTGAAGAGCAGAAAACAAATAACAGGATGTTGCAAACGACTGCGGCACGGTTCCTTGAAGATCTGCTGTTGGCTGCTTCGAAGATGCACTGGAAACAACTTCTAGAGTACCTTGGAGAAGATTGATCTGGATACCAGTGGTGAAAAGATTCTGGAAAACCTCTGAAGACTGATTTGAACACCTTGTAACTTGAAAGGCTGGCAACAAAGCAATATTTTCTGGCACATTCATGGTTTGTAGCAATAATAGCAATGCAAATAAAGTCTTGGTTCTTGTTGCAGTGGTCACCTATTCAGTCTTAATGTCCAAACCACAGTAAATATACAGGCAGTTCACTTTTCTGGTCAAACCCTAGCACTGGTGGACCTAACCAACAGGGGTCCCTCTGACTAGATTGGGTTCTTCCTGTTACTGCGGTTCTTTATGGCTAGCTAGACTCCCTACCATCTGGTGTCACTAGTGCTGCTGGGCCCCTATAACACCTGGGGAATCTAAATGACTAGCAGTGGGCCTAACTTACCCCTTTAAATGGCAGTGTAACGTGGCGGTGGGCCTAACTTGCCCCTTTAATTAGTAGTGGGCCTAACTTGCCCCTTTAATTAGTAGTGGGCCTAACTTGGCCCTTTAATTAGTAGTGGGCCTAACTTGGCCCTTCATGTAGCAGTGGGCCTCACTTGCCCCGTGGGTCCTGGGCTTCCCTTGCCCTTTTAAATAAACATTTGGGCTTGTATTGCCCAGCCCCTTTTTGATCGCTGGACCTTTTTCTTAAATCAGCCCCTTTTTAATTCTGGGCCTCCGTGTAGCCCTGGTCCCTTTAATACACTGGGCCTGCTTTAAATCATGAGCCTCCGTTAGGCTAGGCCCTTTTAAATTGTGTGCCTACTGGATTGGGTCCCCTTCAGATACACTGGGCTCCCCCCCCCCCCCCGAACAGGGCCCCTTTTAAATAGTGAGCCTGGTTTGGTTCAGCCCCTCTAAATACTGG
Source organism: Neoceratodus forsteri (assembly GCA_016271365.2). NCBI lineage: Eukaryota > Metazoa > Chordata > Ceratodontiformes > Ceratodontidae > Neoceratodus > Neoceratodus forsteri. The sequence goes on along the minus strand of JADMNL010000026.1, from coordinate 30,787,264 downwards.
GCCTGTCTTAAACTGTGCCCCTATTAAATACCTGGGCCTCTCTGGAATCAGCCCTTTTAAATATACTGGGCCCCTCTTAAGTAGTTAGATGCTGTGGCCCTTTAAGATCGCTGGACCACCCTGTAACCCTGGGCCTTCCTGTGTTGTGCCCTTTTAAACACTTTGGGCTTCTCCTGAACGAGCCCCTTTTAAGACCTGTGCTGGCCTGGGCTCAACTGTCGCTCTTTCCCCCAGCCACACCTCTTCTTATAAATATTAATGCCCTCTTTAGGCTTTTATTAGGCTGTCCCCTCCCCTGTGGGTGTCGCTATGCCCTGAAGACTAAAATTATTTAAATTAGAAGTCCCTGGCCCTCCCCTACACAGCGCTCAGCCGTTCTCCCCTTTGTGCCTAACGCAAACTATTTAAAAATAATAGATGTACTTTTTATTCACTTTGTGTTTTGAACAGCACGAAGCGGTATGCTGTCGCCAACTCACCACACCATTAGGAGGCACTAACTGAAGATGGGAGGCGGGGGTGCTGCTCTGAGAGGGAGGGGAGCTTCAGGCAGTTGCAGGATGACTGAGGACCTCATGAAAGGTCCCGAAACAGCACAGAATGATGCGGCAGCGCTACCGCCACCACCGAGGAACCAAAACACTATTTTTGGACTGGAAACAAAATGGGGCAGCAAGCCCTCCCAGGGACACAACTGGACGTTTCTTTACTTTACTGGCGGCTCAAAACGGCACCGCAGACCGGGCAGCTGTGCAGGTACATTTCTTCAGTGACTGGAGGCAGGGAGGTGCACAGCAAAGCCCTCGGGGACGGCTTCAGCCCTCCTGGCAAGCCCTTCTTGTCCCTCCTCACTTTCTGTGTCCTCACTCACTCCACAGTCACCACAATTCTCTCTAACAGAAACTTTTTTTTTTAAACTGCAGCACTCTGTATTCTAATTCTGGAAGCATGGCAGGTGCCACACAGTGGGCATTCCATCAGCTGCAGCATGGCATAAAGTCTTAATTGGTGCATTATTTCTAAGCTATTTACAATACTTTGGCATTTCTAGAGCACCTTTTTACTGTACTAAGGCACCTATAGCTGAGCATGTTTCTATTCTTTTTTTCTGTGGTGCCCCCAACTCTGGGGCACTACACTTTTATGCGAGACATACCAGGCCTCCGTCATCCACAGGGCCACTGCAGTGCTGCCCTTGGGAGCTGAGCATTTTGCATGCTGTAACCAAGAAAAGTCTTGTATGAGAACATGTGTGTAGCTGGCACAGTGGCATGGAGGGCTGAGATGCTGGTGCTTTACCCAATTACATCGGCAGCCAGGTTTGGAAATGGACCAGGTTTGCTCTGGGGCCGGGCAGGTGAGGGAGGATTGAGCGTCCCAGGACAGCTCTCCTCCTTTGGGTGGGGGGGCAGCACCAGTGGGACCAGAAGACGTGGGGGACGTGTGCTAATGCAGCATGCATTGTGTCATTATGCATGCACGTGCATAAGATCCTTGTTATTTGAATACTGACTCGTGAGTTATACTACAAGTTGGCTTAAAATCATAAAAATAAAGTTTTAAAATGCTGCCCCAAGACTTGCATAGAGCATGTCCCCACACTGGGCATATAATTACATCACAAAACAAGGAAGTGTGGGGACTGCGTCGGCGATCAGGAAGTGAAAGGGATCGAGTGGCTAGCCCCCTCGGGGGCAGAATACGATCCCTTCTCTTCCTTAGGGGGATAAAGAGAACATTTTTCAGCTACCATGGAGGAAATCCCAGTTAGGTAAGATAGCCTCCTGATGATTTGGCACTGCGCCAAGAAAGGTGCTCTTTAAAGAAGGAGTAAGACAAATGTATAGCAATTTGCACGTAACCTTATGTAGGGACACTGAGTATCCATTCTCGGCGGAAAATACCAGAGAGAAACGGAATGTCGTGGTTAAGCTCGCACTTGGAAGTCAGTTTTTCATGGGAAACCCTACTTTACACCAGTGTTTTTGGCAACCCCCTCCATTTTAAGCCAAATTGTTGTACAAAACATGATGATTTTTCCTCAGTTTGGTGGTGGGGACACACACACACGGAAAAAATGGATTTTAAGATTTTGCCAAACAGAATTGGCCATTTTTGAAAATGGAAGGTAATTGGCTCTGCTTATGTGAAGCAGCTGTAAAATCCCTTTGGGATGGCATTAGGGACCTTGTTTGCAAACTGTTTGACACAGGCACAGAATGGGAGAAACTTCTAAAACTAGGACCCCTGATATGTAGCAAGTGAAAGCTATAAGAGAGTAGTTTTGTATAGCAGTTGATATAAATGGTTATTTTAGCTGTGTTATACAAGGTAGAATTTCCCTCTGACTGTAACTAGCTGTTCGGTTTTGTTGTGGTTTGGGGTCAGTGGTGCAGGTAATGTAGTGGAAACAACACATGGGACGGGGAAGGGCCCAGATCCCAGTATCCTTGTAGGTAAGAGCTTTGTAATAAGAATATGTCACAAAAATCTCTTCTCTTGCAGGGAGGGAGTAGAAAGGTGGCCAGCCATGTGACATTTGGGGGTGGAGTTATAAATGGAAGTATGACAAAATTGTTTAGGCAGAACTGCTGGAATTCAAGACTCTAAACACACATACTTAACAAAAAAAATTAAAAAATCTGAGTTGTCCTTTAGCTTCCATGGACTGTTTGTGGAAAATTTGATTGGCTGGGAGACTCTGTGAGGTCAAAATTAGTCGACTTGCCCAGCCTGGTGGTACCAGCTGGTGGAGTTCCGCTCCGCCACGCGGGAGGCTTTGGACCTCGAGCCGGAGGGGCAGGACCCAATGTAGAGGCATTGTGCACTGGTCTTGGAGTTGGGTGGAGGCTTCCTACCTAGTCGAGCAGTTCCCACAGCATGTTTAGGGATGTCATTAACATCGTGGGTGGCCATGCAATGTCGGCCACCCCCCACCAATGGGAAGTCTTGGGGGGCACTGCTTTAGCCATTTGGTGGTGATGGGTCCTATACCAGAAAAAGGGGAAAATTATGCCTTCCTCTTAGGTGCCCCAGAAGAGCAGCCAGGGGCAGATGACCCTGCAAAAGGACGCAGGAGAAGAACGTGGCACAGCGTGGGGGGGAAACAGTTGATGCAACAGCAGGTTTTTCTCACCTAGGGCATTTAGCATATTGGAGCTAAATTCAATTCAGTTTATTTTACTGGCAAAAAGGCTTCGTTGAGCAAACTCATTCACAAGGAGGTCCTGGATAGGACAGTCAAAATACAACAAAGTTCAGTGAACAGTAATACAAATACAGAGAAAATAATACATGTATCGAATCCACAAAGCATCCCATATATAACATAGAGGATAATGGATGGCCAACAGACAATAACCACGCTGTAATCACTTTGAGAGGTTTCCATGACAACTAGGTAACCCTCGAGAGCACAGCTAGATAGGTTTACTTTTTTGTCATGGAAACCTTGAGAAGTGATTTCAACGAGGTTATTATTTATCCATTAGCTTTTATAGTGTCTGGGGCTCCCATACACTATAAAAGATAATGCAGGTTGCTTTACACTTTACTCTCAGGTAGCTTTACTTTGAATGAATCTGCGACTGGACTACGGTCTTACCTTTTATAGACAATGAGCAGGCAGTAAGGATTCAAACAAAAGATCATTTATTGTGGTAAAGACGGTAACGTGGCACACACTAAGCAGAATTCAAAACAAACTGTTAAGGTAGTAATAAGGTACTAAGGTCCTCTTCTTCTCCCCGTGTCTTTTCCCCCACAGGATCAACCTTAAAAGCAATCTACTACCACTACCTCCCAACCTCCTAGACAAAGCCACTTATTTTGGCCGCCCACTCCCCTCCCCCTCACCTTGACTCCTCCTTGGACTCTCACACTAGGTGTCACACCTCTTTATCTCCTTCGCTACATCTAAACACTGTCCTTTACCCTAGTTGATTGTTCTTGACGCTGTACTATCATCATTGGTACTATGAATGACATTGTAACATTATTGTATACTAGCGAACTACTATTCGAGTATTGTATGTAAACTGTTTGTTATTGTTGTCATTGTCACTGTTTGACGTGGAACCTTTGTAAAAGAACTCTGAGCTCAAAGTTATGATCTGAATCCCTAAATAAATAAAAATGAATAAGTAATAAAGTACTACTTTATAGCCAACCCAGTGGTGCTGAAGGTTGAGGTGCTGGTCGCCACACCTCGTGCCATGCCGGTGACCTGTGTTTGGGAATGAGCATGGGCTTTCGGGGGTTCGGCAGGGGAGGGAGAGGATCGAGTGTCTGGAGGACAGCTCTCTTCTCCTGTGGAGGGAGGACTGGCGCTCCCATTGAATGACTTCCCCCATATGGAGGCCAGAGGGTAGTGCTGGTCAGAGGGGCCAGACGTAGGGAGGGTGCTATGGGACTACTGTGGACACGCGCTTGCCTCCACGTGTGCACATCTTGCGTGCGCACCCCAGCAATGGGGAAGGGAGAAAAACGAGGAAAAAGTACTCCAGCTGCAGGATGACAACCAACCTCCCGCAGGCTCTGCACCCAGCGACAGGGCAGGGGTAATCCTGGTGATACCTGGTGACGGGCTGGGGGTTGGTCAGAAGGGGGCAGCCGGGGGCAGGAGGAGGATAAAGAATGTATATAGAAAACAAATCACTACTTTATGACCTAAACTACAAGAAACGACAGAAAACGAAACATTTTTAAACAAAAGATGGCTGTGAAGTTCCAGTTGACTGTCTTAGGATCACATGTTGCCTGGGAGTGGTGACGTTATAGTGTCAGCTTCTCGGCAATGAACTAACCATTTTGTGCGAACTCATGAGCTGCTGTGCAGATTCACAGACTGCAGACAGGTAACTATGAGAAAAAAAGAAAAGGATTTTTAGGATTAGCGATCGCCACCGTCTGCGTCTTACAACTGTCGGATTTGAGCTGCAGTTTGAAGCAGCACGAATACGATAGCGATCACCGTTCTAGTTACAGAACTCTGGTTGTGGGCACCATTATACTTTATGGTATTGCTATGATGTACTGAGGCACAGTTAACAAGATCCTGACGGCACAGCAGTATTGTAACAAGGGAATAAACTTGGGCTCCCCATACATTATATACTTAGTACAGCAAGGTTCGGTTGTACTAGAAATAGATAAAAGTACTTAATCTGCATACTTAGTGATACACACCATTTACATGTGCATACTTCAGGACAATTGCTATCGATGAGGAATTTAAAGTACTTTCTCCCAACCAGGGAGCTAAGTTTGAGTGTGCTGTGTAGCTTGTTCCAGGCAACCGGCACCATATTGCTAATGGCAGATTTTCCGAAGTGCGTAGAATACAGTGGTGTGTCCAGGAGACGGATATTGCTCGTCCTCTGCACATAAGAGAAGGCGGTCCTTTTGTAGAGCTCTAAGAGAGATCCTGGTAAGTCGTTCGATAGTATTGTGTGAGTCCGTATGTAGAGATTATGAAGCCTCCTTTTGGCCAGTGAGGTCCACCCGACTGCTGCATACAGCCTGCAGTGGTAAGTTTGTAGCGAAACTTAGTGCCCCATGATAGAGTACGTCGAGTTTGTTTAGGCACTTAACAGTACAGCGGCTGTAGATAATGTCCGCATAGTCTATTATTGGTACAGATGTTGCTTGTATAAGGCGTGATCTGACATTCATGGGGTAACTGTGCTGATTTCTATAGTTGAATCCAAGTCTGATTCTCAGCTTTTTTCAGACTGCATCAGTATGTTCTGCAAGGAATAACTTGCTGTCAATCCACACTCCTAAGTATTTGTATTTTCTCACTACCTTAAGGTGTTCTCCAAGCAATGTACTGATGGGCAGGGTGTGTGTGTGCTTTAATATTGGGTTGGTAAACCACATTGCTTTAATTTTATTGGTATTAAGTAAATAATAATGAAATCTTGATGGGCTTTCTAAAAACGTTCTAAAAATGTTCACTCCATTAAAATGAATGGGACCTAGATAACTTTGCTGTCAATGGTAACAAGAAATGCATGTTAGCATGCCCTTACAAAAAAACAAAAAAAATTGAAGCTGGCCTATTAGTACGGGGCTGGGGAGTCACGTGGCCTGCCACTGGCCCAGGTTCTCATTCCGAGCCAGGTACGCCACTGTGAACCAGGTGACGTGTGGGGTTGGAACCTCTGCTGTGATATCATTTTTAAAAGCACTGTTCATGCATACAAGTTGAGGCAGAAGTTTACTTACAGAAAGATGAGCAGGGCCAGCATGGTGGCACTGAGGGTTGAGGCGCTGGGTGCCACGCCGGCGACGTGGGTTCGGGAACGGACTCGGGATGCTGGGGGTTGGCAGGGGTAGGAGAGGATCGAGCATCTGGAGGACTGCTCTCCTCTCCTGGGGTGGGTTCTTTGGGTCGCTTCGCTCTGTAGTGGCCTCTGGTGGAGACTGGTGGCACTACGAGGAGCAAAGTCATAGGAAGGGGTGGGACACGGTTGAAGTCAGCACCACGGGTGCACAGACATCAGTGCATGTCCACATCCCAGGGGATCCTCACAAGGAAAAACCCCCATTCATGACTGGATGACGCCTTCGACATGGTCCTGCATGCCGCTGCCAAACAAAGCCTGTCTCGAGGGGCAGGGGCTCAAGGGTGATGCGGTCTTACTCCCCCGTCCCCTCCTGCGGGGCCCTCTGTGAGGGGGGGGTAAGCCACGGTCCTCCCTGCTTTAGCTGGGATCGCGGCAGAGGCTGGTGGAGGGCATGTATGAGACCCTGTGTAACGGGGCTGATCAGGGGAAAAGTCCCTGTCGTGACTTCGGGAGATAAAATAGAGTTTACAAAAAAGAAAGGTAAGCAGGACGGAAATCTGTCAGTTAGGGAGGGGGTGCTACATGAATGATGTGAGCAGTCCTCCCGTCATCCTGCACATCACTGCTGTTGTCATTGGATTTGCAGCCCCTCTTAGCACCACTTGCATCAGTGCTCTGAGGGGTCGTGTAAACATACAGCAGTGCATTAGATGGAGCCAGAACTGGAGCAAACTGCCGGAGCAGTCAATGAGGCCATGTAAACATGCCTTTAAAGTCTGTGAACCTCTGCACAAAAGCACTGAGGCAAGGGTATACCCAAAAGGGCATTGGCAATGGAGCCAGGATTCAGATTGTAAAATTACACACATCCCCATCGTGCAAAGCATCATGGGAAGTATATGTAAATTGTCTTGAAAGGTTAGACTGATTCTGTGAAACCTTCGCAGTGATTTGCATATACTTCCCATGATGCTTTGCATGATGGGTATAAGAGTAATTTTCAGGGTTTTTTTTTACACATGCATACACACACATCCTGCTCCCCGCCCCACACACACGCACACACACACACACACACACACACACACATCATATTTACAGATATGCTGTTGTTGGTTTGGGTCTCTGAAGTGACTGAAATTGACCAACCTCTGCTGTCTTGTTTATACACTGCCTGTTCTGCTCTTCAGCTACATTAACAAATGAGCCATGAAAACAAACTTGCTTCTAATATTTTGGCTTAAAATAATCATTTCACTTTTAATGATGCTGTTCCAGCTTCAGACACTGACTTCAGCTTTTATGGTGACTCCTTGAGGGCTGTCCACCTGGCTGGGGCTTCCTCTAAGGAATGAATGTGTTGTCCTGGAGATTCACCAGCACTCCGGTATTACAATGGTATAGTTGCAGTTTCATGAACTTAATTCCACTCACAAGTTTGGAGCAACAATTGCTTTCCATCATAGTGAAGCGTAGTGTTTGAGGTTAGGACTTTTTATACAGCGCTTGTGAAGAGAAAATTTTAGAGTAGGTAGTTCAGCAGCACAGCTAATTACCCAGCTCCTGGCTGGCAAGATAAGGGGAGACCTTTCTGGCTAGGTAACCCAACACCACCAGAAGCCACTCCTGTGGAAACACTGGTTCAGCTAGTTTCAGACCGTCCATTTTTCTTTTAGTTTATCCCCCTCCCCGGTGAACAAGACGTGCAAATAAAGAAATGTGACTAATAGAATTCTCTGAGCACTGGGTCCCTCCTTCAAATGACAAAACAAGCAGGAAGCAGTAACCCCAGATGACTGCACACCAGACACCTTGACACTGCTCTGAACAGGGTGGCAGCCTCTTTGTTTTGGCAGAGACCTCTCGGGACCTGTAGCTGTGGGAGAGGACACAGAACTGGCCCCTTTAAGTTTGGGGGCAGGGAGCAGTGAGGTTAAGCACACGAGACCGGTTCAGCCCACCTCTTACAGTCCACCTGCTTCTGAACAGCCAGGTTCTTTGCCCCAAGATTAAGACTTAGTCAGGGTTGGCAGTGTGCAGTCAGAAGGCCAAGCTTAAAGCAGCAGTGTATGTTGTTAAAATGAGACCCTATACCTAGTTAGAATGCCCCTTGTATACTTTTTTCCCAGTTTGTTTGCTTTGCATTTATTTAAAGAACTTGAGTAATTAAAAGGAGAGCCATTAATGTGGCCATTAGCAGTGTTTCCCACCTGAGAAAAAGGAAAAGGATTGGGGGGGGGGCATGTGTTGAGAAACAATACGTTCTTTTCCCCTTTTCTCCAGCACTTTCAACTTTGTGATTTTAGCCAATTTCAGTGCTGCTGTCAACGGCCTCAGTGAGTGATTGAGAGAGACTGTGAGAGTGTGTGTGTGTGTTACGGTTGTCACGGTATACTATGGTGTCAGAAGTCATGGTATTGATACCATGAACAATTTCTGATACCGCAATAACCGTAAGTCACCGTATACCACGGTATTGAGACCTTTCAACTAGGTTTTTTTTTTGCACTTTCAGGGACAACTTCCCTTATACACCAGTTCTCCCTGATGCAAGAGTTTGAGGAGGCTTCTTTTTCGTACAAAAATTGTTTTGTGTATGCGACGTCCGCTGTCTGCTGCATTGCTGTACAGATTAGTAAGGTTAGGTTTAGGTGTCCTCTCGTATCCAATCCATAAGTGGACTGATGATGTTGGTTGAGACCTTCAATAAAATTTGTCAGTCTTTCAACTTCTATCATTTTTTCAATTTTCAGTTTCAGGATTTTTTTTTAGTCATTATGTAATTTGTGTGTGTCACACGGAGTGCCACAGAAGACACACAGAGGACAAGTGAGTATTAAGCCACCAGTGATGTATAAGTAATAACTGCTTCTTTAATGATAAATGATGAGAACAGACCGTGCGCAACAGCACACAAAAGTCAGTGTGCTGTGTGAGTGCAACTGTATCACTCACACACTGTACACCGATTGTGTAGTACACATGAAGTGCAGCACACTGCACATCATTATTTATTTTATTTATTTATTTAGTTTTTGTTAACCGGGTAGGTGCACTAGCCATAAAATGACTATTTTCAGGCACGACCCAGGAGAGTACAACAAAAAGAGAACAGTTGAACAACAGCAACATGGGTACAATAATACAAATAGAGGAACAATACAGCAGTGCTACAAAAATACAATGTGTAGAAACAACAAAAAATAATGGCAAACATTCTACAGATAATGGCAGTGAGATATATAATAAGTGCAGAAACCACGGACCCGACCTGTGGAGTGAAAGGGTTAACAAGATAGCAAGGTTATATAGAGAGAAATGTGAGGAATGTTCAAACATAACAAGAAAGACTGACAGAAGGAAGGTCAGGGGTGGTAACTGGCAAAACAACAGTGGATGGTCAGCAACAAGGTTCGAGAAGGAAGAGAGCTAGTAGTCAAGAAGTTCTTTATAAAGAGAAGGGAAAATATGGGGAAGGGAAGAGGAGACAGTCTTGGAGATGGATTAGAGCAGGGGTGACATTACTGGTTAAGTCTCAGGAGCTTCAGGTTGGGTCAAAGTGTCTTGTCCTCTGCTGTTGTTTTGGAACAGAAGCAGAAAATGTACTGGTTTCAAAATGAGTGACATCCCTCCAGAAAAGTTGAACAACAAAACACGTTTGAGGGTTACATCCCCCTCTGCGACAATTCCACAGCGCCCGACACTACAGTGACAACAGCACCAGGTCACTGTAGTGTTGGCGCGCGACCCCACCACTGCATTCGGGGGTAATGCACCCCCCCTCCCCAAAATCACTTGGACTTGGAATTGGTTATTTAAGTAGCAGGGAGTGGGGGGAACATACTGGTGTCAGCCAGCCATCCTAAATCCGTTTGTTGATTGGGCTTGAGCAGTGGGCATGGAAAGGGGGCGAGGGAGGGATCAGCAGCAGTAACCAGGCCCAGCATCAAAATCTGTTATGTTATTTTGTTAACAGTAACACTGTGTAACATGTCGTCTGTCATGTAATGATCATCATGTTAAGTTTTCTTATCTTTATGGGTAACAGCTTTAACAAACTGTCTGTGGTTGGTTGTCACTGTGTGTACAGACTGACTGCAGACTGGTCAGCCACCTCGTCGGCAGGGCCAGTGAGTAACAGATGAGACCGCAGTGATCATTCATTCACATTACTGTTAATTGTTGTGCTACTGGTGCTCTGTCTCGAGTGGTCATGCGTGTTCATGTTCATTCATTGTAAGTCTGAACTATAGATGGTAGACAGTCCTGTCAGTCTGTTGGAAGCACAAAACTGTCAAGGATAGTCAGACAGAGAATGAGATAGACACTGAGAACTTTTTCAGGTTCAGTTTTTATCATGTCATTCTTTTCCCTGGTCAAATTCCCCAGACCGAACCCTGGACTTGGTCTGGTGTGCTAATTATACACCCATCACACTGCCTGGCCAATGGCAGACCCCCCCATAGGGACCTGCGGCACGGACCTGGTGAAGACGCCTCTCGATTCCAGGGGCGCAGGGCTTGCCCATCAGCCGCTGAGGTTGCCCCACGTATTTTACACTTTTCGCTTATTGAGGAGCCAGACATGCAAAGGCATAGACGCACCTAACGTGCAGACGCCACCGCGCCCTCCTCTGTGCGTAATACGCACCGTGAGCACCCAGCTCCGCTGGGTGTCACTGCAGCGATGCAGATCCTCACCCACCGCAGAGGAAGGAGAGCAGTCGTGGGACGCTTAATCCTTCCTCCTCCCTTCCAGCCTCCGGTGGCCCAAGTCCGTTCCCGAACCCGGGTCGCCAGCGCAGCGCGAGGTGTGGCATTCAATGCCTCAACCCTCGGCACCACCTGGCTGGCTTCAGGTTCATTTTTTATTGTTAAATAATAACACAAAAATTGCCATGATGCCAGTGCCATTTGCATTTGTAAATTGCAGTTTTGCATTACACTTGCATTCCATGTTTTTCAGTTTCAGTGATAAGAACTGGCACTAGTAGTCTGTGTTCCTTCAGTTTTCATTCCCAGTTGTTCCCCGCCCCTCCCTCTATCTGATTCTGCAGCACAAAGTCACTGCTGCCCAGCACACCTGCATTGTGGATAACGAACTTGACGCCCGCCAACACATGCCATATCCGGAGTGCACTCTGCTCACTAATCCAAATTCTCTGACATCTGCTGCTGTTGCTTCCTGACTCCGAATCAGAGTCCTCCCTCCCTGTCCTCCTAATCTGATTTGTGTCGTGATATTTCATACTTGGCATTGGCTATTCTGCTGAGCTAGCATATTAAGTGAAGTTGCTGTCTTGTCTCATCTGTCTGCTTGATGCACCCCGAGTCCCTCCAGTCCAGTTCCACTATGGACCACTTCTTGTCTCTTAGTCAAGTGACTAATTGTTAAGCAAGCGGCTAGGCTAAGGGTAATTACACAATTGAAGTAATTTTTCTTATTGGTTTTGTGTTAGGTAGCCCCCAGCCACAGTCAGCCAAGAGCTCAGCTGAGCCAGCCAACCAAAGTTTTGTGACACAGATGACATGAGTCAGTCATGTCTCTCCCTCTGTCAGCTCGCCTGATGCCCCCATTAGAGTGGTCCCTAGGATGGAGTGAGTCCTACTCCTGATGAGTCCTCTCTGACTGACTCATGTCATCTGTGTCACAAAATTTTGGTTGGCTGGCTCAGCTGAGCTCTTTGCTAACTGTGGCTGGGGGCTACCTAACACAAAACCAATAAGAGAAATTACTTCAATTGTGTAATTACCCTTAGCCTAGCCGCTCGCTTAACAATTATAGTCACTTGACTAAGCAGCCACCAGCCATGGCGCTGAGGTTATACCAGCTAATTCCTTTAATGCTATGCAGGACTCCAGTCCTCTTGAATCACTCATCATATCACACGACTTGACTTACGAGTCCAAGGTGGTGACAAGATGACTTGAGTCACTTTGGGGGCTACCTAAACAAAACCCAATGGAAAAAGTAATTTAAATTCATAAATTTCTTAATTACTTAAATAGCTAGTAACATAGACTTTGTTGTTGAATGAGGACCACTTGGCCCACCTAGTCTGCCCATTTCCCCTACCTACAGGATAAGCTGCAGATCCTAGTTAACCAACAGCCTGTTTCTTCCTACCCCCCACAAGAATTGCCTTATGTCTGTCCCATGCATTATTGAATTCTGCCACGCATTCTTGAATTCTCCCACAGTTTTAGACCCCACAGCCTCCTCAGGAAGGCTGTTCCATGCATCCACTACCCTCTCTGTGAAAAAATACTTCCTCACATTGCCCCTGAGCCGACCCCCCACTATCTTCAAACTGTGTCCCCTTGTTCTTGCACATCTCTTTTTCTGAAAGATGCTACCCTCTTGGACTTTGTTGATTCAACTGAGGTACTTAAAAGTTTCTATCATGTCCCCCCTCTCCCTCATTTCTCAAGGGTATACATATTAAGCTCCTTTAGTCTCTCCTCGTATGGCTTCTCTTGCAGACCCTGCACCATTTTAGTTGCCCTCCTATGGACTGCCTCCATCCTGTCTATGTCCTTGCGGAGATGGGATCTCCAGAACTGGACGCAGTGCTCCAGATGGGGTCTCACCAACTGTCTGTACAGGGGGATAACAACTTCTGTTTTCTGCTGGTGATGCCTCTCCCTATACATCCCAGTATCCCCCTAGCCCTCCCTACTGCCTTCTCACATTGCTTGCTAACCTTAAGGTCATCTGATATGATTACCCCCAGGTCCCTTTCCTTTTTTGTTGTTACTACCCCCAATTGTGTACTATTCCCTGGGTTTTGTTTCCCAGGTGCATTATTTTGCACTTTGCATTGAATCAAGCTGCCATACTTTTGACCATTCCTCCAACCTTGCCAAGTCCCTTCTCATCCTTTCCATGCCTCCTTGTGTATCAACCCTGTTGCAGATCTTTGTCATCTGCAAAGAGGCATACTTTTCCTTCCAGCCCCTCTGCAATGTCACTTATAAAGACATTAAAAAGGACTGGACCCAGTACTGAACCCTGCGGTACGCCACTAGTAACCCCCTTTCTTCAGAGTGCACTCCGTTTAAGTTACCTTCTGTGTCCTGTCATCTAGCCAAGGTTTTACCCAGGGTACCACCCTGGGACCCACTCCCAGGCTGGTTAATTTATTAATCTTTTGTGTGGGACTGTCTCAGATGCCTTGCTAAAGTCTAGGTAGGCCATGTCCAGCCTGGTCTACTACTTTGGTCACCCAGTCAAAGAAGTCTATTAGATTCATCTGACATGACCTCAGTTCTCCAATATCTGTTCCCTAAGTAGGGGGTGTGTGCCTTGCCTCCCTCCTCCCGGAAAATTGCTAGGAGTCTGCCAAAGAGTGTGGACGAACAACATATCCACAATCCTAGAAAAAACAGGTTACTCTCCTGTAACAGTAGTTCTAGGAGTGGTATATGTTGTTCATCCATATGGACCCACCCGACCTTCCCGGCTGCGGATGCACAACACCTGGCTTCCAGTGGGCTAAGATCTGGCGTCATGGGGCGGAGCTGAGGTACATACCACCCGGGTGGGTGGGAGGAGCCAACCTGAAGATTTCCGGTGATCCTTAAAGGGGAAGGCACATGCCAAAGACTGTGAATGAACAACATACACCACTCCTAGAACTACTGTTACAGGTGAGTAACATATATGTGTATATCTACTTGTAGTGCTCGTAGCTCCATGCTCATCATCAGGTCAGGAGGAATCTGACTTAGTCAATAAAAAATATATTTCTCTTGCACATACTTGACTCGTTATCTTTCTTTTCTCTCATTAATTTCATAATGTGTCCTTTACTAGTATTTTAACTACTTTTACATGTAAAATTTGGTTAAAATTGCATTATTTTTGAATATTTTATGTTCTCCCATTGGAATGCATTGTACCGCGGTATCACACACCGCAGTTATCATATTGTCAAAATTTCATACCGTGACAACCCTAGTGTGTGTACACATGTTAGACCAGCATTTCAAAATCGAATCTTGGTAGGATTTTCATTTTGAGGGTCAGGGTCTCCCAGGGAAAACACTTGGGCTCCTGGAAAAAGTGTATGTCCTGGCATGTTCTCTGAATAGTAACAAGTGGTGGGTGGGGTGGGCTGATACCGAAGTGCCAGAAAATATTTCAGCAGTTTGGCATTTTACTAAGGCAGTTGTGGGAAATTGTCTGTTATGAGAGCACGTAACTTTGAACCACCCATCTCCTGAACGGCATGCTTTGCATAAAGGAGGTGGGTACCAGAGTCGCCCCATCAACTGAATTTTACTGCTGGGAAGAAGGAAAACGCAGAAGGGAGGTCACATAACTTGCTCAGGGTTACACAGTGAGGCAGCGATTGTGGGATTAAGTCATGGGATCGCTTCAGCTTTGTACAGTTCACCACTCTTGTCACTAGACCAGTGGCTCTAAAGCCACACATTCTGGTGGCCTTGGATCAAAGTAGTGCCACAAGAACTTTCTTGTGGCTGGCCTCATTCACCCAAACCCCCTGATACAGCAAATGTCTTTTCATACAGTACCCCCAGTAAAGTGAGCTCCTGCCATCTTTCCACTTAAAATTTGTCCAGTGTTTGAAATTGTCAGCTTGGTCATGTTTTTAATTGGGGCTGTGCAAGTCCTTTGTGGATGTAACGAGTTGTGCTGGCCTCATTCAAGGCACACTGCGCTATATCACACTGGACAGTGGAACAAGGGCGGTGACTGGAGAACTCCCCCCAGTGGGCTGGGGACCCAACGCATTCTGCGAGACCACAGTGTACTTTCTGTTTCCTTGACTCAACAGGGGTGTCCTGACGCCACCCAGGTTCACAGCTGGGCAAGGCTGAAGTACATGGAGGGCCCAACAGCAGCTCAACCTATCATCTAAGACTGTCAATATTATGATTTTAAGTTCAATTTTCTGTTTCACTTTGTGGTTTCATAATGTTTTCTTTTTTTTTCTTACCTCATCTTCAGTACCTGCCGATGAAATGGCCACTACTGGACGTCCCGAGCAGTGCAGCGCTCAAAGATACCAGGTCACCCTCACCGGCACATTTGGTGAGTACAGGCAATTCCATTTTTATACCTTTGTTTTCATCTTTGCTTTCTTCGACTCATTTTCATTCTCTGATGCTAGAAAACGGAATTATTCCCAGGTATCCTAGTTTGTCTGTGACTGCTAGATCCGCTTAGGCTACCAGTATGTCAAAGCTGGTGGCCCAGCTTTCTTTTGAGTCATTGTGAAAGGTGCAGCTGGTCGGCTGTCAGATGCACAACTTTGAAGAAAGGCCTGACCTGGCAGAATGGGGGCTTTGTGAGTCTGTGTGATGTTTTCTGGCAGTTAGCATTTGGGGTCTTGTCCCCCACTGCCCAGGGAGGGTGATGCTCTATATTCCTTGTGATGCTCAGATGATGATTTTGTGTGGACCCGACTACCCTCGGTCAGGCAGTGCTGGTATCTGCTTTCAAATCTCTTCATAATCTGACCAAAGTCGGATTCTGGATCCAGAGTCTGATAGTTGTGGATCGAGGTCATAGCATCACATCCTGGTCAGATCAGCAGATACCCCGGGATACATACTGTGGATACTGGGAGGCTGGATCCTTAATTGGATGGATATACCATCCAAAATCCAACAAAAATGATGGTATCCAGTAGTATCCGAGAAATGCTAGCAGATGCAAACTGTTGTGACAGTGGGAGAGCTTGGTGTTGTGTCCAGGCGGGGAAACCTACCATAGTTACAGACCCACAGTGCTCTTTAATACAATTGGGCCCTTTCTTTTCTTCAGCTCTTAGCCTTCTACTCGGGGTGGGTAACTGTAACCCAAAACCTAACCAGCCAGTGTGGTAATACTGAGTAGTGCTAAGCTAGAGTGTGAGTGGAAAAACGCGTCTGATGGCAAAGGTCAGATCCCCCAGACCTCCCATCCACAGCTGGAGTCTTGATTCTTTCATTACCAGACTAAACCTCCCCACTATCAGAGGGTTTTAAGTACTCTAGCAGATACCAGCAATATAGGAGTGGTAGTCAAAACAGCAGGGAGAAACCCGATCCAGGCTCTTTGTCTTAAAATAATATTAAGAGTTCAGGCTGGAAGACTGTGCTTGCATGCTGGACAGACTCCTTTGGGAACTCTGAAACAATTATTTTATTAATGGTGCAGGCACTCTTTTCTGTCTCTTCCCCCCCCCCCCAGGTAAATTATTGCTGTGAAAAGGAAGGGTGAGAAAAGCCTACCATGTTGGTATATACTGACCAGGTATGGTGACGGGGTGGCGGGCAGCAGACTACAATGATAGTACAGTACTCCAGAATGGGAGCAAACCACTCTTGTTTGGACCGAGCTATTAATTCATTCTGTGCTGTGTCGTTGCCAGGAGCTCTGCTGCAGCTGTAGGCTTATTGTTTGTGTGTGTGGGGCAGGGGGTTTAAGTTGATTAAAAAAAAAAAAATCCTTAATTAGGGGGAGGCAGTTTTTGAAAATATTGCTGTAAAAATCAAGTGCCCCCACCCACGGAAGATTATTAGTACTGCCGAACCCAAGTTTATTTATTTAACCGTTCTCTAACCACTATAATTTAAGCATACTGAGCTGATGACAACTTGTTTCCAGTGGCATCCAGTGGGAAAGGGAACACTAGAGGGGGACACTCCACGTCCGTTAAGGGAGGAAGCCTCTGAGAGAATGGCTTCTAGGGGCTTGAATGTAGTTCACTAGCCACACTCTGGAAGTGCTGCTTTGTTGGACATCTTGAAGCCAAGCTCCTCCTGCCATCCAGGTGGTATATCCCCTGACTTTGCCCCCAAGACATCAGATCTTTCTGTGTGCTGAAAGAACAGATCACCTCCTTCGTGCTCTCACTAAGGATTTTAGTATGCCATAGGCAAACTTATTTCTTTGAAGTTTTCAAACTTTCTTGTTGTATGTCCTTGGTATCTTCTACTCCCAGACGATTGGCAAAGATAGAGCAACAGAAGTTGGGGTTCAGATTTTGTTTCCAGTGCTGGCTGAAAATGTCTGCCACCAATCCACACGGCATGTGCCAGTACTCCCTGGATGGGCAGCACAACATGGCCAGATGCAACCTCAGTGTGTCGATGTTAACGGAATCTTTGGAAGACAGAAAACAGCATCTCTCCCTCGGACAGCCTTTGGAGAGGGATCCTAAAGGCTGTCCTAAGGGCTGCAAGAAGGCATCAGTGGCTGTTGGGTTGGCCTTGCAGCTTCTGAGGAAGTGATGGTTGCTACGGCGGGTACCTTGGTCTTGGCATTGCTCCCAGCTGGGGCCACCATCGGGGGGTCAGTGACATAGGGCTTCTGTGACATGTGTTTGGTCCTCCAGCCCATGGGGGAGAGCCCTGTACACCATGGCAGAAGGCACAAATCCCACCGACATA
This sequence comes from Neoceratodus forsteri, assembly GCA_016271365.2. Lineage (NCBI taxonomy): Eukaryota > Metazoa > Chordata > Ceratodontiformes > Ceratodontidae > Neoceratodus > Neoceratodus forsteri. Next base: position 30,769,572 of record JADMNL010000026.1, on the reverse strand, counting down.
TGTCATGAAACCAGAGGCTAAGGTCCTCCTCCTTCAATCGAGGGGACGGTCACGAGATCCTCTGTACCCCTGTTGGGCTTGCTGACCTCGACTCCGGTCAAACAGGCTATTGAGATCTTTCTGGAGCCTGTCGACTGGCTGTCAGACAAGATCGAGTTGATCTCGCAGACTTCACTGCTCCAGGTCTTCATCCAGGAGGACATGGATCAGTCGTGGTCCCTGACCAGTTCCTGTCAGGAGTGGCTTCCACTGATGGTCGAGCCATTGAAGAATGTCCTTATTAACATGGCCAAGCACATGGTGTACCATAATCGGCCGGTTGGCTCCCATCGAGGTTGATCCTTGGGTTGATGGTCAAGGTTGCAGTCGAGATCATGAACGAGGTGCTCACGCCGTCAATACCGCTCAACTGGGAGGCATTGCCGTCTACACTCCTCAGGCGAGGAGTGGCACCGTCGCAAGATGCACCCTTGCTATGAGGAACTCCTGACAATTGTGGTCCATTGCAGGGCGAGATAGGGCTCTGCCACTGAGGCCTCCAGTCACCTGGCAGCCAGTGATGCCCTTGCTGGTCCATGCAATGCAGCTGAAGTTGGGCACTCCAGCCAAGGAGGCCTGTTCAGACATGGGCTTGCCATGCTGGTTGTCAGTGCAGATCACCCAGGCAGAGGATACTTGAATGGTCAGGAGATGGTCGAGGGCCATTTTGAGGAGTCCTTGGATGATTCGGATCTCAAGTCCGTGGCCTCCTGAGGGACTGTTCTCTTCAACTGAGGTTCAGTTGAGGAACTTGCCACCGAGCATGGCCCGGTGTCCTGGGTGCTCAAGGTCCATGTCTGTCCCACTAGAGCCTATCCAGAAAATGGCTAAGTAATCCTTAATGTGTGTTTTTGGACAAGAACCAATCCCCAGGGGTTGCCTTTCCCATGGCTGAGGCCGTCTTGGGAATGGCCCTTGAACTTTGACAGCGTCCAGCATCCTTCCCGGCTCTCTCCACCTGTATGGTCTGCAAGTATGCTGTCCCCACTGGGTCCCTATCTGGATTGTCAGACCACCCCACACCTGAGGGGCTGGTATCTAATTTTGGCCTTCTGCAAATCCAGGGGCCAGGAAGATGTGGCACGCTTCAGGACAGTGAGTCCAGAAAGATTGACCATACTGCTAAAAAGGTCTGTGCTGCAGTGTCTTTGGGTCTCCATCAGGCGAGTTGTACCACGATGATGACTAACTGGTCACTCCCTGATGGGAGTTTTTGATACCGTCCCTCTCTCACCTCCCTGCTGACCAGCAGTTGGCAGTGAAGGTCATCGGAGACCAAGGTCAACTGCTGGCTAAGCACCAGCTAAGAGATGGCCTTGGATATGGGCGATTCTTGTGCCCGTGCCATGGTGGCCATCTGTATGCGTTGCAGGGCCTGGCTGCATATGTCCATCCTCACTGCAGATGTTCAGCTTAAGCTGGCTAATATCCCTTTCCGGGACACCAACCTCTTTGGCCCGGGGTGGAGGGACATCTTACCTGTATCGAGAAGTCCAGTACCACCTTTGACTCTGGCATTGTCCCTGAAGGACCAGAAGAAGACTAAAAAACAGGCTTTTCAGTATCTGTCCTTTCAGCCACTGCCTTCCTGGCAGTAGCCCCAGCAGGGGCAGTACTAGGCCTGGCATCCCAAGACCAAGTACAGGAGTCAGGGCCCTAAGAAAGGTGGGGGCAGGGATGGTGGTGCCCCTCTGGCTGCAGCAGTCATCTCCACAAAAGCTGCACAGTGATGGGTTGGGGGCCATCGGACTTCCACCTGCTCTGTCCCTGGCTGCGCTCCCAGTCGGGGTTGGCTACGTCACTACTTATTACGTTGGTCCGCTGTCGCACTGGGCAAGTGGATGTTAGAAGTGGTAGGCAGAAGGCTGCCTCTAGACTTCAGGGTTCTCCCACCTTATTGACTCCATGCTCTTCTGGAGTCCAGGGTGTCACAGGACACACTGCCTGCCCTTCGGGATAACATCACTCAGCTTCTCGCAGAGATAGCTGTAGCCCATGTCTGAGATACCCTTACCAGTCAGGGTTATGTGTCCAGGTACTACGTGATTCCGAAACCGGCGAGGGTGGTCTGGCACCTCATACTGGATCTGCACAGTGTGAACCAGTTCATGTCGATATGCAGGTTCCAAATAGTCACCCTGAATCAGCTGATTCCATCTCTGGAGCAGACTATGTGGTTTTACTCCATGAACCTCCAGGATACGTTATTCCACAACCCACTCCATCCCACTTCCAGTGTCTCTGTTCTAAGTGGAAGGGGTCGTGTCCCAGTTTCAGGTCATGCCCTTCGGTCTTTCTTCAGCACCCAAGGTTTTCATGAAGTGCATGGCAATGGTAGTAGCCTTCCTGCAGTGCCAACCTGGATGACTGGCTACTGACCGGTCCATACAGAGAGACAGTCTAGAGAGCAAGAGATCTGGGTTTCCAGATCTCCTGAGACTTGGGCCTGCTAGTCAACCCAGACAAGTCAGAGCAAGTACCCTTGCAGGTGATCAGGTTCATCTGGGCAGAACTTGACTTTCTGTGGACCAGGCACTGGACCTTGCTTCCTTTGCCTGATCATTTCAGGTTGGGCTCTCATGCCCTACCTGGCATTTGCTGTGGCAGTACATGGTGTGCTGGAGCTCTGTGCAGTGTGGCTTGCCCTGGAGGAATTCGCTCCTCTCATCAGCGGTCAGGTTGTGCAGGTCCAGACGGCCAACACCATGATCATGTTCTACCTGAACAGACAGGGCAGAATACACTCCCTTCCTTTGGGTCAGGAGGCCCTTCACACCCGGACCCTGCGCAGCTTGGATGCAGATTTCTTGGCGATCCATGTTGTGGAAGTTCACAGTCAGCTGGTAGAAGCTCTCAGCCAGGTTGGAGAGGTGTCCCTTGAATAGTCCCTGAATCAGGAGGTAGAGAACCACCTGATATTTTTTCAAGGCTATCTCCCTCCATTGAGCCAAATCATGGAACTATAAGCTGCTGGCATCCAGACCACCTGGAAACTTTTTGCAGGCTGGGGCTGCCCACGTCAGCGTACCACATTGACGCCTATATAATGTAGGCATCCCAAGCCTTCCCCAGTTCTTTCTTCCTCCAACAAACTGCTCATTGGTTCACAGCTGTTGAAGAACGCTGTTGACCTTTTACAGGTATCTTGCGGTCACTGCATAATTACTTACTGGTTTGTTGTAATGTTGCGAATGGACAAAGAACCGTTGTTCCACTGTTGCCATTGTGGATCTGTTGAGGTGTATAAAGACAATGACCGCTCCATTTGCATCTGTTGCCTTGGCACAGACCAGAACGTTAAAGCCTGTAAAATCTGTCGTGGCTTTAACCAGGCTACCAGGAGATGATGAAGGAAAGCTTCAAAAAACTTTCTACTTGTGCAAGAAATGGAGAAACCGGCTGTGGTTCACCATCATCACTTGCTCCTGTTCCCTGATTGCCATCTACCCCTCGATCTACACAGTCAACGGTGGCAGGTACTGGCTCCTAAAGGAAAAAGAATAAACAGAATTAATCAAAGTTGATGAATAAGCTCCACTCTGTCCTTCTACTCTGAAGGGAGTGTAGTAAATACACCAAGATCTCCCCATGAGGATGCCTCATTTCAGACCTTCCTTCAGTGGCGGAGCAGGGTACCAGAAAGTGGAGGGACAGAATTGCATAGAACATTTTGCCTGGGGTGCTGGGAGAACAATTGTCATCTTGAATATACTTCAGTCAACTCACCCAGTTTTTTATAATCATGAATAATCCACATATTCTGATGAATAATCCATGATTTATTAACAGAAATGAGTTATTCATGATTTTGAAGAGGTGTGGGAGAAGAAAGGAAACCATGAATGACTAAACCGTTCAAGTCATGCAACAGTAAAAAAACTAAATATTCCATGTTTTTTCCAAAAAGATCATTTTTGGTTGCCTGGAGTTTCAGTTTATGTTGAGCACCAAAAGGTTTAAAAGCAGTCTCTCTGCTGTCACTGGAGAAATCCCACTGGCATCATTTAAATCAGCTCCACTGACTGAAGTGGTGTGTGTGTGTGTGGTCAAAATTCATTGTCTAACCCTTCAGCTACTAAAGTGAGGGGTCGTCTGACCTGCTGGCTCCACCGTCTATGCTTTCCTTAATATTGCAGGCCAAATTGGGGGTCCAGACTGAGGAAGCGGCTTCTTCCAAGAGAAATCTCTGAGTTCTTGGAAGTCTCCGCCTCTTCTATAGTGATTATTTATATATTAATACATCCCCCAGAGCCACTCGTTGCTGTATAAGAGTGATTTCGCGCTTGACTGGAGCAAGAACAGTGAGAGAAAACTGAGCTGTTCTGGCTCCAAAAACAGGTGAAACGACTCCTAATACAGAATAATTAGCGATAGGGATGTATTAATATATTATAGATCAAGAGGTGATCAATAATATATTTAAAAAAAAAGTCCCAGAACATGCCCTGTTTCCAGGGCATCTGCACCACAGATGCTCTTCACAGATTGAGTGTCTCATGCGCAAGGGAAAGGAGTGCTCTGATTGGTAGGGAGTGCTCCCTCGATCTATAATCTCCAGTGCATTCAGCTCCTGAGGATGCTGACAACTGCCCGCTGTTCCTAGAAAGGTGGATAAGTAATATCCTGCTCCTACTTCTAAGCCATGCTGTTGACATCACAGCCTGACACAGATTCAGTAGTTATAGTGGCTGCTCATGCTAGATCTGAAGTGCCTAAACAGTTGAACTGCCCCCCAACCCAAACAAGGAGTCCAGGAAGTTGGATGGCATGAGCAAGAGGACTTTCGCTTCTCCTGTCCTTAGCCTAAGGATTGCAAACCATCCGGTATGCATGATGAAATGTCAGAATTTCCGATGGGAAACTAAGGCCACTCTGGCTGCAGAATTGCCTGAAAGACAGGGGATGGTATTGGCTCAGCAAACAATTGCTAATGGCCAAGAGGCCGGGAAGCATCTGCTAGGATCAGCATATGATGCTTCTGATGCTGCTGCCTCCGGGATCTGTTTGACACCAATCCTGGCTTAGAGTGGCTGGTGCTTCCTCAGTTGTGCGCCAGTTCATAAGGAATGCTCCTTTCAGAGGAAAACAGTTATTTGGAAATGATGTTGACAACACTTTATGGGATCTGCAGACTTCCAAGAATAACTCCCCCCATGTACTTTGAAACTGAAGCCCAGGGGAATGGGTCCTGGTTCTGTTCATGGGCCGTATGCCATCTCAGCAGAGGACATTCAGGTACCTCTGGCTGTGGATTGCGGAGGCCTCCATCTTCTACCTCCCAGGCCACAAAACTGCCCCTGGTGCCCAAAAGGTCAGACATAAGAACATAAGAATTTGCCGGCAGAACAAGACTGTGTGGTCCATCTAGTCTGCCCGGGTTTTCTACCCCCCACTATCAATTTTTTTTGTTTATTTTTTTAACCAGGAGTGGCACACTAAGCTGAAGCTTGTTTACAGGTGCTACCTGGGAGCACAAGGAAGTTGTGACTTGCTCAGGGTCACACAGTATGCAAGTGGGGGCTGTGGGATTCAAACCGAGGACTCTAGGTTTTGCAGCTCAGAGCCTTAAACCACTGCACTATACTGCCTCCTTAAATTTTTTATTTATTTATTTATTCTAGGATTACAAGTACCTTTGAGCCAAGGCTCTTTTACAGAGGTTCCACGTCAGAAATAAGCAACAAGGAAGCAACAGTGAAATAACAGTAAACAATTCATGTACAACAGTGCTGTTGAAAGGGGTCAAACATAGGAACAGTAAGGTGTAGAGGAGGAGGAGAAGTGTAGGTAGTTAACAGAGGCAGCTATAGTAAAATGGTGAACACAGCGAGGACGCATGTGCCCACATGGAATAGGTAGGGTCAGGCACCCGGGGGTGGCAGAGAAACTGGGATGAGAGGAGAGGGGGAGGATGAAGATGCAGCCGGAGGCATTTGTCGAAAAATAAACGGGGAAATAAAAGGAGTGATAGAAGAGAAAAAGGGAGCAGGGTGGGGGTGGGGAAAATAAGTGCTATAATGGAACAAGGAAAGACTAATGAGGTGGTATGAAGACCTGAGATTTGAAGTGGCGCCTCAGGAGCTGGGGGGAAGGGGCCTGGGGTTAAGCAGTATATAAGTTAGAATTAAAGCTGTGTAGGTCATCAGCTAGGAGAGGCAGTCACAGGAGCTAGAGGCAATGAGATGGGCCCGGAGCCTGGTGTTGAACAGACCTAGTGTTGAGGCAGAGGAGATGGTGTGGCTGAGACCATTCATCCATAGAGGAGCCCTATAGGAGAAGGAGTGTTGGCCCTGCGTAGTTCGACAGCGAGAAACTTGTAGAATCTGGGTTGTCGAGCTCCTGGTGTTCTGTCAGTTGGTGTTTTGATGTAACAAGGCAGTAACACCGGGGGGGGGTGTGAGGCCAAGGTTGATTTTTCCCGCCATAGCACATGTGAGATACTTTATACGGTTGGAGAGTTGGAGCCATCCGGATTGTTCATAAAGGGCACAGGTGTGGGTGAGGTGGTGGGCACCAGTTGTGAGTCGGCATGCTTTAAGTGCAGTTGTTATACGTCGGAGGGCGGACGTCGTGGCGGAGCCATAGATAATGAGGCCATAATCAATAACTGACACCGCAGAGCTCTGGATGGCAATCTTCAGGGCCTCTGGGGTGAGGTGCTGCCTGTGCTTGTAGAGTAATCCAAGGAGTGTGTTGGCAGCTTTAGCCACGCTGTCATTGTGAGCCATATAGGAGAGATTGGGGTCCAGCAGAATCCCTAGGTATTTGAATGAGTAAACTTGTTCAAGGACAGTCCCCTGCTTGATGGAGATGGCAAGGGGGTGTCTTGCTAAGGTGACTATACTGTCTATTCCATGCCTGTTTGAAGTCACTGACCATCTTGGCTGCCACTACCTCCGGTGGCAGGCTGTTCCCAAGGGTCCACCACCATCTCTGTGAAAAAGTACTTCCTAACATTTGTTTTGAATTTACCTCCTACCAGATGCATGTTGTGTCTTCTAGTATATGCAGCCCTGTTTTCCCAGAAGAGGTTCCTGGTTTGTACTATGTTGATCCCTTTAACAAATTTAAATGTCTTAATCATGTCTCCTCTGTTCTTCCTCCACTCGAGGGAGAATAAATTTAGCTGGCCGAGCTTAGCTTCATACATTTCATGGTGCAGACCCTGCACCATTTTGGTGGCACATCTCTGCACAGTTTCCAGATGGTCTATGTCCTTTTTTTAGGTGAGGTCTCCAGAACTGCACACAGTACTCCCAAATGAGGTCTCACCAGGGACCTGTACAGCGAGAAGATTACATCACACTTCCTACTGGTAATACCCCTACCAATACATCCAAGGATGCTGCTTGCCTTTAGTGCCACTTTTTCACATTTTGACACCAAGATCCCTTTTCCAGCTTTGTTTCTTGTAGTAGCTGCCCCTCCAGGACATACTTCATGCATGGGTTCCTTCTACTCAAGTGCATGACTTTACATTTTTTGGCACTGAATCTGAACTGCCAGTTCCTGGACCATTCCTCTAGCATCCTGAGATCTTCCTTCATTTCTGCGATCCCTTCCTGTGTGTCCACCCTGTTGCAGAGCTTCGTATCATCTGCAGAGAGGCAGACTTCCACTTCTTCAGCGATGTCGCTGATGAATATGTTGAAAAGGAAGGGGCCTAGTACTGACCCCCTGCGGCAAAGCAGTTCACACCTTCCCCTCTTGGAACAAGGTGCCATTTACCATAACCCTCTGTGTCCTGCCTTGCAGCCAGCTTGTGATCCATTTAACTACTTTGTGTGACCCGATGCCAGCTTGCTCCAGTTTATTGGCTAGCCTTCTGTATGGGACTGTATCAAAGGCTTTACTAAAGTCCAGATACACCACGTCCACTGCGCCGCCCGGTCTACTCTTTGTAACCCAGTAGAAAAATTCTATCAAATTTGTTTGGCCCGAGTGTCCTGATGTGAAGCCCTGCTGCTTTGGGTCAGACCATTACCGAAGTGTCATTACTCTAACCTCTAGGCTGTACTGCTGTAACAAGCTGTGACTGAGCTTGGCACCTCCAGCAGACCTGGCTTTGATTTCTCACAACCTCCACTTGCATACTGTGTGACTCTGAGTAAGTCACTTAACCATCCCAGTGCTCCTAGGTCACCCCTGAAAACAGGCACTTGTATTACGAGAAATGACAAAAATGTTAGTCATGAACAGCGATGAAATAAATCCCCACAGTGCAGTACAAAATAATAGTGATAAAAATAATGTGCAAAACATATAGTGCAGAACTGCGCAGAGTAGGGATATAAATGCAAAAATTGCAGCTGTGTGGTGAGGTGAGACTGGGGGCTCGCTATACACCACACCAGCAACTCGGGTTCAGTTATAAACTGCTGTTCAATCAATCAGCATCTTTATTTAACCAGGTGAAAACCATTGAGCAAAGCTCATTTTCAAGATGAACCTGGGGTTACTTAACATAAAAAAGGGTTACATACATAAGTGGAGCATACAAATGTGTTACAATAACAACGATTACGGCATTATCATGACACAGGGTCAGTCCTGTAGTAGTTTGCTTTAGCTTCTCTCACCAACTTGGTACATAGATTCCTAGTCCTCCTGAATGAAATCCACTCAGCTGAGCGCTTAGTTTTCCAGAGCGAATCTCTAGCAAGCAGGGCGGTTTTCAGGTCTGCTGTAACCCACCGGCATGATATCTTCTTAGAACGGACATTGACCAAGGGTGCATGCTTATCCAATGCCCCAACCACGATCTCCTGGAAGGATGTCCTATGCAGCATTCACTGATTTTTGCAAGGTAGAAGTTCTGCCAACCCAAGGAATTACGCAGGTAAAAAATGAATCCGTAGGGGTCAAAATTACAATGACACCTCTTATTGGTAAATTTGGATGCGGATGAAGAGGAGTACATGGCAATGTGCAATATAAGGAACATATAAAACTGTCAAATGTCAAGACATCAGGACGTATTTAAATTATACAAAATATATAAAGTATATAAAATATACAAAGTATACAAAATATACAAAGCATACAAGAACCTGTCAAGATCTATAAGTGTTGGATAAGGTGGGAAAATAGAGGGATGATTTCAGTAGGGGGAGGCAGTTAGCAGAGTGGAAGCATATCAGGGCAGGAGTACCTAAGAGAAGGCCAATGCTGTAGATATGGTGAAATTCAGGGGGAACAGACTCTAAAGTTTAAGGTAAGGTACAATTCATGGGAAACCGTTGCAGGATTCCTTAAAGTAACAATCACAAACTGATCTGAAAGCGGATAGGTTGATGGGGTGAACCAGTTTCAAAGTTTTTTGCACCTTATTCCAGAGTAAGGTTAGTGCGAAACTTAAGGATGACCTACCAGAGCGTGACTTGACCTAATGTACAGAAAGGGTGATATACGAGGCACTCCTCAGGGTGTACTTGCCTACCGTACACAGTGGAAGACAATCAGGGATGTATTGAGGCAGATTCTTAATGATGGCTCTGAGGGTCCAGAGCGCTGCATTTCTCTGTCTTCTATAATCGAGTGATGGCCATCCTACCACAGCATAAAGAGAGCAGTGATGCGTGGAGTAAGATAGATCAGTGATAAACCTTATAGCTCTATGATAGTGTGTCGAGTTTGACCAGCGCAGAGGCAGGGCCTTGGCTGTAGATGAAGTCTGCATAGTCAAGCAAAGGGAGGAAGGTGGTTTGGACCAGTCTCTTCTTGGTGTCCCATGTGAGTTAAGTGTTTGATTCTGTAGAAGAGGCCAAGCCTCTGCCTAAGTTTCTTTATTAGTTCTTCAATATGATCATTAAAGGAAAGTCTGTAGTCTATCCAGACCCCCAGGTATTTGAACTTGGTGACATATTCTAGAGGTTCACCTAAAAGTGTGGTGATGTGGGTAAGGAACCTTGGGAGAAATGGTTGTGCATATACAGAGGGTGAAAAGGAGCATCACCTTTGTTTTCTTTGCATTTTAAAATAAGTTTTTGGTTCAATAGCTGTAGTTGCAGTTGATTTAAATTCTTGTTGTAGATCTCGACATACTGCTTCAGGAGTAGATCTGCTAATGTATAGTACCATATAATCTGCGAAAAGATGCATGTTGGCGGATTTAATACTGGCATTGATTTGGTTAATATATATCGCAAGCAGCAGTGGACCCAATATGGAGCCTTGCGGTACACATCTCAGTAATGGTTTTAGTTGTGAGAATTCTCCATCCACTTTTACCTGCTGCTGACGACCTGTAAGATAGTTTGCAAACCATTTCCGAGATAGGGGATCCAGACCAACCTTATGAAGGGATACTAGAAGCAGGTCATTGTCGACACTGTGGAATGCCTTGCTTAGGTCCAGGAATATTGCACAAACAAAGTTCTTGGAATCCAAATCACACTGCCAGTCATTAGTCACCTTTGCAAGACCCGAAATGGTACTATGACGAGGTCTACAGCCCGATTGTAGAGGGTTAAGCAGATCTGAGGATTCAAGGTAGTTCCTAAGCTGTGCACTCACTATTTTCTCCAGCAATTTGGAAAGTATGGGGAGTAGAGAGATTGGCCTATAATTATTAAAGTCCCTAGGGTCACCGGATTTAAAAAGGGGAATCACATGGGCAGTTTTCCATAAGGGAGGAAGATCACAGTGTGAGAGGGGTAGGTTAAATAGATGTGTGATGGGCACAACCAGGATATGGTGACTAAGTTTCAGGAAAAATGGGTCTAAGAGGTCAGCACCTGCACTTTTCCTGATATCTAAGGGTAACAGTAGGTCCTCTACTTTCAAGGATGTAGGCTGAAGGGAGAACACATTTTTGGTGACTGGAACATCTGGGTCCTGTATGCCGATTTGGGAGCGGAGGTTGTTGGCAGGGGGAAGAATCAAAGGCTAACCCTGCCGTAACAAAGTGGTTGTTGAGGGAGTCTAAGATTGTCGGTTTATCAGAAACTCTGGTACCTCCAGTACTGATTCTTGAGGGTAGGGAGGTAAGGGATGCATAACCTTCGATTTCCTTAAGGGTTTTCCAGAGATGGTGCCCTTTACGGTGTTAGTATCATTGACTATGATGGGTCCTCTTTAGGGTGTTTGTTACTGTGGCTACAGTGGTCCTTTTTAAGGTGTTTGTGTCTTGGCTGCAGTGGCCTTCTTTAGGGTGTTTGTTTCTGTGGCTAAAATGGTTCCCTTTTAGGGTGTGTTCTTTCTTTGGCTGTGACAGTCCCCTTTAGGGTGCTAGTTTCTTTGGCTATAGTGGTCCCCTTGTGGGTGTTCCTTTCTCTGGCTGTGATCGTGCCCTTTAGGGTGTTAGTTTCATTGACTATGATGCCCCTCTTTAGGGAGTTTGTTACTGTAGCTACAGTGGTCCTCTTTAGGGTGTTTGTTTCTTTGACTGTGGTGGTCCCCTTTAGGGTATTAGTAATTCATAGTTGCGTATCTGAATGTGTTCCATGTTTATTTTGTATCCAGTTTCCCTTTCCCTCGGGAAGCATAAGCTGATTCCAGCACTGTATACATTCCTGAACAAATCAATAAATCAAATTCTGTACCTGTTTTAGAGGGGAGATATTTAACAAAAAAGTGATGCTGTCCTCTTATTTATTGACCAGTACCGCCTTTTGTGCCAGGGCCAACAAAAACGGTTGATTGTGGTTTTCTCTAAATCTGTGCATGACAAATATAATTTTGAGTCCAGCAGGATGGACTGTTTTCCCTTAACAGATCAACTGCTGGCCCTTTCTGCTACCGATTGAAGGCTATAGGTTCCAAAATTGAACACAGACCACCTGACAGTTAAGAATTGAGAACCAAGCGGTTTAGACAGACCAAATGCTACAGAATTTGAAATGCAGTCCATGAGAACCGTGGCTTTAATCTGCCCTGAATATCTTCTACCACAGTCCTTTGTAGCTGGTGCACTTTTAATCTGATTTTTGTGCCAAGAATACCACCCCAATAAAAAAGTCACAAGCCCTTTGGTTTGCACCTGCCTGTCTCGGTCCTTTTAATTTTGTCCATCTCTCCTGGCATATGTCAGCATTAGGTTCTATCTAACTAAACCGCTGTAAGTGACATTTGCCAGTGGGAATGTGTGTGTGGCGGTGGGGGTGATACGCTAGGTTGAGCCTGCATTGTCCCAAATAGATGTGGATTATCCATCTCTGTTTCATGTAATCTGGTCTTCGGCTTGAAATATCAGCGCTAGGTGACCAGAAGTGAAATTGGTGGGGGGGTTGACAAGAATGTGCTTTACCTGTTGGATTCGTTCCAGGTATTCACACTGTTGTAGTCACTAATTCATTATTTTGAGAGATATGTTTTTAGAAGGACCTAATACTGATGCAGTTACAGGAGCTTAAAATTGTAATACAGTGCAGTTTTTCCATGACATTACTCTTGATAGGACCACTTTTTGCCGAACCCCAAGGCAGCTCACATCAAGATGCTGCATTTAAGTTAAGTTCATAGTTTGCTTTGTTCTGACTAAAGATATTCTCTGTACTTGGGCTACCTGTACTGTTGAATTGGTAGCCTAGTCAGTCATGAAAGGAAGACCCCGCCTCCAACTTCATACACAGAGGAAATCACAGGTTTGAATTATGCCTGAGCCACACTGTATGGCAGTGGAAAGGCCACGAGACCTAGCGGTGCGTAGAAGGACCTCCACAATTGGGACATCTTCAGTGGATAAATAGATTATTTAACAAAAAACTGACTGGATTCCATTACAAGGTTTCAGAATGAGTACCCTTCACGTGAAGGCATGCAAATTACTTTGGTGCAGAGTTTATCCAAGATGGCCAGCTGGTGTCCATTTTTGACCAAGTTGTGCTACAACAGTGGCTTTAAAGCAACTGAGTGGCTCCCTACCCCGGCAGAATCTTTGTCTTGTGCTGCCTCATATGTTTGGTTTTGGCATGGCTGGCTGGGCTGTACCCTTTCTGGCTTCTACAGCCCACCCCAGTGCCACACGATTACCCGGGGGCTGCACATGCTGCAGAGCTGTGATCATGCCATTGCCCTCCGACTTCAGGAAGCGATCATACTTCACATAAAAGTTTGCTGCTTGGATTTGTGGGGAACAGAGATGACCCCTCAAGTCACAGCCATGCTTGTTAAACTCTTCTGTTAGTCCGAAATTCCTGTTTAACTGTTATGATTTGCCTTTATGTAAACTTGTCCCGAGTTATTTTGGGGTGGATCATAAATCTGCTTCAGACTGTGCACCAGGGAAGGCTTGTAATTTTGTCCCAAAAACATGTGCTTGGTTTTTATTTCTTGGGGGGCTGTTGTGGCTGCTCTTTCACCAGGTGGATGGTAAGGATTCTGTATTTTCCCTTTGGGTGTGTTTGGAAGATGGATGACACGGCTAGCTCCCAAATGATAACATTCTCTCTACTTTTTGGATGGGAACTTGTGTTCCAGTCTGGGGAGCTGGCTTGACATTAAAGAGCACCATTCATGCTCAGCATCAGTGACATGTAGCCTTACTTCTGTCTGAGTATCTGTGTAGTTAAGTACTGCATTTTTGGAAGGTAATGACGCAAAGTTTGTCCGAGGAGCCAGCAGCCGAATCCTTCCTTTTGAGAGCCTTGTTTATTGAACGTTGGCTGTGATTTGAAATAACTGGCACTTTAAAGGATAAAAAAGTGGGAAGCCCAATAGCCCAGTGCGTAATACGTCGCCCTCCTGCGCTAGCGACCTCCATTCAGGAGTGGACCTGGGAGCAGGGTCGGGTGGCGCTGCCGTATGAGAGCACTCACATCCGGGGAGGGACAGCGCTGGGTACTGCCATTACATTGTCCCCGTGTTTGAGCCAGGGAGCTTTCCTCTTCCTTAGAGGTGTTGCTGCATCAGTGGAAAGTGGGAGGGATGGGGCTGAAGCCAGGAAAACTCCTGTCTTCCAGCTGCAGGTACTCTCGAGCCTCGCTCCTTTGGATCCTAACTGATCAGATGGTGGGGGAAGCTGCTGATGGGGCTTGGGGGGGGGGGTTGCTGGCCGGAGCCAGAAGGTCAGTCAGAGATTCCTGTCTGGGGAGCAAACAGCAGTGTCTCACCTCTCGCCATGCCGGTGACCTGAGTTCAAGAATGAGCTTGGGTTGTGCTGGGGAGGGGGCTGGGGGAGTATTCACCGGCCACCTGGCAGCTTTCCTCTCCCGCATCGGTGTGGTGGACTGGTGGGTAGCGCTGATGCTTGTGAAGCAGACGTGCAAGTCAGGTGGGTGGAAGGGTCTGGCGGTTCTGGAGCACATGCGCACCTCCATGCGCATGTGTCCTCCGCGTTTGCTGTAGCTTCAGGAAGAAGAAAACCAGGAGGAAAATGGAAGGGGAACCGGGGTTCATGAAGCCCTGACTGAGGTGCTGCGCCCCGCCCTGTTGCTCTGATTGTGCAAGGGGGAACATATGGATGAGAGTTTCGGGGAGGGGAGGAGGGTGGCCGTACACCCCCTGTCCCTGTCATGGGGTGAAACCTTCAGGGGACGTACCCTCCCCTAGAAAGAAATGAGGCAGTTAGGCCAGCCGATGGCACTGGGGGAGAGGGCTCAACAGCCACCCAGTCAGCCCAGGAGGATAAACACCTTTTTTATTACCAAAAAAAAAAAAAAAAAGTCAAAAGACGCCCCTGTTCACTTCAGTGGAAAGTACTGTAGTGTTCTTCAGTTAGTTTTATCAAGGAACACAGCAGCACAGGGCAGGGAGTGGGGCTCTGAACTCGAAAATTGAAGGGATTGGGTTGTCAGCTTCTTGGAATCAAAATCTGATCCCTTCCAAAAATACCATAGTTATAGATTTTGGGAATTGTACAGGCTACTTTGGAGTGTGGTTATACTACTTATACCCATGGCTGTAAACCAGTGTCCTTGAGGTTTGATGCAGTGACTGAAATCTTCAATTTCTTTGGGGGGTTCAGATATTGTATTCACAGAGGATTACGGTTCAAATAACCTTCGAACCAAGAAGCGGGAGTATAAATTCCTTGCTAGACCTTGCTGAGTGTTGCAGGGTAGCTGTGTAGGAGGCCGCTATCATCAGCCAGCTTTTGCCACCTTTAATTGGCACTGGGAGGCAGCTGACAGAAAGTTGGTACAAGATCTGGTGATCCACCAAGATTTCAAGTGCTCCACAGCAGTCCCCGTGACAGAGGGAGATTTGTGCAAGAGGTTTGTTTCAAGCCCTCGTTTTTTTTTTTTTTTTTTTTGTTTTTTATATTCTGTTCTGGGCCGGTTTTCCTATGCCCTCCTGTTTCATTCTCTGTGATAACAGCATTTCCCCAGAGTGTTATTTCTTCCCCAGGAGTAAGTTTCCGCTAAAAAGATAGATTAGATATTAAGAGTCTGTCGCCCTACCCCCATTCTCCTGTTTATTTTTACTCCAGCTCTGTGGTGTGCAGACCATCACTAATGGCATGTTTTCAGTATCTTGAAAACCTATTAAGTCTCCTTGTCCAGAAGTCCCTCGTGAGCCAACCAGGCCCCCTCCTTCTGCATTTAGTAAAAGGCAGTTTGATGACCAGTATTGGAGTGGAGGGGAGTTGTAATTCTGAATTTGTGTTTTAAAAAAGTTAGTGAACACTTTCTGAACTCTCTAATGTTTCTTAACATTTTCCTGTTAAAATGTTAAGGTCACATAATGTTCCGCAGGTCAGTCGTGGTATTTGATAAGACCCCAGCGAGCTGCTGCCCAGAGCAAATCACTTTTGAATCACTAAGAAGTCCTTTTTCTGCAGCAGCTGATGAATCCCCGGTTGAACCCTTGTGCCTTTGAACCTGTCATTAGTGCATCCTTCTTCACCTGCTTCAAGGGATTACCAAGCTGCTTGGCTATCTGCAGCCCATAGTGTTGCTTATGCTCCGCGAAGACATGAAGTTTTATTATGGGATGTTTGGGAGTCCGCGTGTGCTGGGAAAGAGCATCTTGTCCATACACTTGTCCAACTGTGTACTCTGGGGTGAAAGCAGGAATTTGGCTTACAGTTGCAAGGAAGAGTGTTTTTTTTTTGTTTTGTTTTTTTTTTGGGAGGGGAGCAGAGTTTGTGATTGGCTGTTTTGAACCTTTTTGTAAACTGCATGTTCCTCATTAGCCAACTGGATGCCAGGTCTAGCAGACTTTATTTCTTGAACATTATGGATGCTGAAATCCTTTTGTTCAAAATGTCCTGCATATATGTGTCATATGTATATTCAGGCCACCACAAACGAGGGCTAACGAGTAGTTGTGCAAGAGACCTAGCATCACAAATGTCAGTGAAAAAGAAAATGGGGCTTTTATATTGATTAATCTGGCAGAAAGGAATAGAGGTGACAGGATGTTTTTTGGTGCAGTACTAGCCACCTGTAAGCATATGAAATCAGAAATTGTAGTGAGAAAGAAATAATGTGACTGATGGGGAGTAGGTTTGTATAGAAAATGGACCCTTTTGTTACATTGTGGAAGGCCAAAGTTTGAGTTTAACTATGCGTGCACACATGTGTATATATACACACACACACATACATACATATACATGCGCGCACGCTTGATCTGACAAGGTTTGAGTTTAACTATGCATACACACATGCATGTGCACGTGTATACACGCGCACACGCTTGATCTGACAAGGTTTGTGTGTGTCATGGAGGTCATACACTTGAGGCAAGGGATGAGTCTTACCACCATTGCAGCACCCCCCACAGGCTTTTTAGTGAGAAGTATGCACTGCCAATCACAGCAAGTCAGAATAGGTGCTGTCCTGTCTGACACTAAACTGGTTCGCTCAGGTGTTCTCAGGGGGTCAATACTGGGTCCCCTCCTTTTTAGCCTATTCCTAAAGTGCCTCCCCCAAGCCTGTCAAGGCCACATCATCCTCCTATTTTATGTATTGAAATAGTTTCACCAGGAAAGGCACACTGAGCAACAAGATGCTCGTCTCCCGGTGCGACCTGGGGGGAGAGGGTAGAAGGGGGTTGGATAACACGCAGGTTATCAACTGAGCAAATAACAGAGGCAAATAGCAGCATATGGATACAATTGCATTAAACGACAGGCAACAACACATGGAATACATTGGATATTGTATGGAGCATATAACAATTACTATGCCGATGATGCGATTGTCTTCTCTAATGACTCAGACACTATTGCCCTGGAGCAGAAACTACAGTGTGACTTCACCAGTGTAGAGACGTGGTTCAGAAATCATAAATTGATGGTGAACTACAAAAAAAACCAAAACCATGCTGTTCACCAGCTCACAAAACAAACACAGAAACTACCTGCTATCAATTTGCGACAGGGGTGGTGCCTCCCTTGAACATGTTCAACACTTTAGATGCCTCGGAATCACTGACAGCTCGCTGTTCTTCGCCCCCCACATTGACAACGTAGCAAGAGCCATCAACAAACGCATAGGGGTACTCTCTCATCACAAGCAAAGCCTAACCCCCGAAGCCCTCAGCATAGCTGTTCGCAGTTCAGTGGGTTCCCTCGTGGACTATGGTCTGCCGATATATGGCTCCACCACAGAAACGGCCCTCCAACAAATAAAAACTACGCTCAACAAAGCCTGCAGACTCGCCTTAGGTGCGCACTGACTAACTCACACCCGCGATCTATATGCCGTGGCACACTGGCTAATGCTCAGTGACCAACTAAAGGAAAACTGCACCCAAAACTTGAAACAATATATGCTGTGCAGAGTGTTTTAATTTGTATGTGAAGTTCTAGTGTTTCCTTCCCTCTGACTGGTATTGGGAGTTTCTCCTAAATTAGCCTGCTAGCTTTAGGGTAGTTTTACGACCCCTGGAGATCTCCACATCAAATAGCTTTATTGCATTTCTTTGTCCTACAATGCACCTTGTTTCATGTGATGGTGATGTAGCAGAGCCCATAAATCCATCAGAAAGCATTGCATTACAATCAGTTCACAACAATAGAGATGGCTATATTTTAAAATCTGTAGAATTCAGCTTGGTGACCACCCTCATCCTAAAGGTTTTACTGTCCTGAAAAACTTTGCTGCTGGTAATTTTTGTGCAGCTTGTAAAGCTTCCAAGATATTTAGTTTGTTTGGCATGCGTGTACTGAATGTTGGGTCTCTCTTACATCACAGTCACATGAGACAAGATGCACTGTGGGAACAAGAAATACAATTACACTATCAGGTATGAAGATCCCCAGGGGTCGTAAAACTAGCATAAAGCTAGCAGGTTCATTTGGTTAAAACTCCTAATACCAGTCAGAGGGAAGGAAACACTAGAACTTCACATACAAATTAAAACACTCTGCACAACATATATTTTTTCAAGTTTTGGGTGTAGTTTTCCTTTAAAGTATCAATCCTGCCTCCTGGCCAGAAAGGTCTGCCTTGGTCAGCCACCGCCTGGGGTCCAAAAACTTCTGGTTCCCTTCACAAATCTGTGGCATATCCAAAATTCTGAACAGCAGTCCTTCCTAGCTCCAAAATGTCATACATCTCAAGGACAAAGGTCTTTTGCCTGCCGGGTTCTGTTGTGGTTCAGCTCCCTCCAGGAGAACATTGCTTGCCTGCCCGACCACGTAGTGTTCCTTCAAAAGGAACCCAAAGAACCTTATTATATGTGAATCCCAATGTGTCTGCCATCGCTAACACTAAACTGTCACCTTCTTCCTACTACTGAACTTATGTTACTCCCTCTTTTGCATGCTGCACTTGGGTGCTCACCCCCCCCAACCCTTTTCCTTAGCACTTAGTAACACTCTAACACCCTCTTGTTTTGACAGCTAACAGGTTCACTGTTGGACTCAATAAATTGCCTGTTTCTGGTGTGTATCGGACTGTTTGTAACCTTATCCTGTTTTGTACCCTGTATTTTTGAATCCTTTGTATAAATCCCATTGTACTGGAATGTTTTCTTCTTATCCTGTTGTACCATGTTTCCTTGTACTCCCTTGTATACTGTTATACCAGTTGTCTCAAATGTTTTCAACATGGAACCTATGTAAAGAGCGCTGAGCTCAAATGGTCTAATCCAAGAACTGAAATAAAATAAAGTATTTACACAAATATCCTCAAAATTCACTAAATATACCACCAACCGCTTAATCTGGTTCAGTTTCAGTTGACTACCATATGTATCTCCCCCCAAAAACAGTTGCCACTGAAAAAGGGACTTCTAGTATCAGTGGGCCTACCGGGTCAACAGAATTCAAAAAATAAATATCCATTGTCACGACTGGAAACAGAGTGCAGCAAGGGGAAGGGGGTGTCGACAGAAACATGCACAGAAGGTTGGGGGGACCTGGATGTCTCTGCAGAGGTCCCCATGACTCCTGATGTTCTCTCTGGGAAATAGCTAAGCAAGTTATCGTGAGTAAATAACCACAGCAAGGAAAGATAGGAGTCCCATATCTCTCCCGAGATTCGGATACAAACACAAACCAATTTAAGGGGGCAGTAAATAACTTAAAAGATGCTGATTAATAATCTACAATAACAATTGAAATAAGTAGCTCTGTCATCCTACACCCTTACCAGCCATTAACCAACCTGAGCGCACATTATGTGGTGCGGGTGTTACTTGCCAACAGAAACCACAGTTTTTTGGGGTTTTTTTTCCCTTGCTGTATTTATCCTCGCTGACCGGCCCCCTTCCACTGCTCCCCCCCCCCCCCATCTCACCGCCGGCTACTTACGGACATTGCCTCTCGCCAGTTTGAGGTGCCAGCTGACCTGGTGTGGCGGGAGACGGCTTCATTCTGCTGGTGTGCTCTTTTCTCCTCCGCTTTTACCTGCCTCCAGAGCGGCAGAGCCAAGATGTGCAGTGACGCCAGTGGCCGAGCCACGGACGCCAGACGCAGCACGCTGGGCATCTAGTTCGCCCCCTTGTGCATGGGTTCACTGCGCCAGCCCCAGGCACCGCTAGGGGGCCAGTCAATCAGCGGACTCCATCCCCACCCCTCCCCAGGAGAGGAGAACTGTCCTCTGGATATTCTCTTCTCTCCCTCCCCAGCCGACCACCGACGACCCGCTCACACCGTGAACACGGGTCGCTAGCATGGTAAGAGGTAAGGCAATGTTGCCTCAACCCTCCACGCCACTGACGAGAAACCCCAGTTCTGATTATTATATTTTATAAAATGGGTAGAAAATTTAAATGATTGATTGGCTGAAAGGCACATTTTGATGTGTCCTTATCCAGCCATAACCTGCCAACTGGTCCTACTTCAGACCCATAAGGACATTGCACAGTCACATATCCCTACCTGCCTACCTTTTTGTAAAGGAACCTGCCTCAGCTACAATCCAGTTTTCCCCAAACACACTATGTACTGGTAGATTACAGCCCCCCAGTCCCCCCATCGTGGCAAGATAGAATCACCCGAAATGTAACCGGAAACAATAGTTTTCATTTACAGTACCATTTTGGACTCTGGCATTGGAGCAGCTGACCAACCCACCTGGCAATCTGCCAATGTTGCCCACAGTTATTCCTCACTCAGAGTTGCACGGTGAATGAAAAATACCAGCCTAAATTGAAAAACCAAAAAAGCAGTGTTTGGTAGAGCGAAACTGCAGTGATAGGTAATCCACTTGCTCAAGAAGCACAAAGCAAAAAAACATTGAATAGGGCAGCTCCAGTTAGACACGCTCGATCTTGCTAACGTCAACCACCACAGTCACATACGTACATCGGTATTTTTTTTAAAATGAAACCTTCCCAGTTGGCAGAGTGACCAGCCCGATAGAATCCACAGACAACGCAAAACGGTAAATATGTCAGCTGGCGAGGGACACGCTACACTTGCTGTCAAATCGGTCGCTTGCTCCCAATCCAACGGCCGCTCTTAGCGCTTCCTCTGTGGAAATGTAGATTGGATGGGGGGTTCTAAGGCACTGTCACAACAAAAAAACAGCAAAAGAATTGGGGTGGAAAATATCTCAAGGCTGTTTTGGATGCAGGGGGGAGTCAGATTGACATAGCCGCGTTCATGTGTTGTATGGGATACGCTCGTACTCACTACAGAAGAGTACCACTCTCTCACAAGCTCCTAACAGACAGCCTGAGGAAATGAATAAAATAAAAAAAAAAAAACATAAAGCAGCAAAACAAAGGTGTTTGGAGGCGAGTATAACACTACCACACTCTGGCGGCACATCTCCATTCTACAGTATTACAGAGCCACAGGATATTGAGAATACAAGGGCTATTTTTTTTTTTTTTTTTGGTATTTCTTTGAATATATATTTTTTTGACAGTCATTATGTTTCAGTTTTTTTTTTAATTATTTACAGTTTACTGGGGGACCCATTTTATAAGTGGAATAAGACACTCCAAGGTGTGGTTTATGGCTTGATAAGTGCACTTCCCAGGTGCTACAGTCATTCGGCGCAAGCACCTCGTGCCTCATTACACACCTGGGGCATGCTGTTATCAAGCCATACACCACACCTCGTCGTGTCTTGTTCCTTACGTATAAGTCTCCTCATCGTTCCATTTGTTTTTAATTTTCTGTTTATGTCCATGCCTCAGCAGCCCTCCTTCCCATCAGGACCTCCAAGCACTCTCCCATCCCCCTGCCTCCTCCAGCCACAACCACCTATCTCCATGGAACCTTGGTTGCCCCCGGCAGAGTCTGGATAGGGGGATGTATTCCCAAATGTCTAGTTGTGCCAGGCAGTGCCGCACTGGGGAAGCAGGGACCCGGATATCGTCATGGAGATCCTGGGGTCATTTTATCTACTGTTTCTTTCCATTTCCTGGGGACAGTGCATGCTTGTACATCAAGGTGTGCCTGCACATGCTGTGTACATGTCCACATACTGACGTCAGTGACGTCCCCACCCTCCCTTTGGTCCTCCAGCTGCACTACCACCTGTGGTCACCAAGGTGGCAGTACCGCGGTGGAGGACAGAACCTTCCTTTCCCAGAGGGGGAGAGCATCCTGTGGGACACTCGATCCTCCACTCCCTGGCCAACCCTTAAGCTTATTTTCAAACTTGGGGTGCTGGCGTCGTGAGAGGTAGCGCTACCATTTTGCTTACGGGTTGGCCCATTAGCCATATTTTAATGGCAGTTCAGAGCATTTACAATCAAATTATAAAAAAATATTTCAGTGAGTAGGTTTGTACATACACAGCTGTAACACAGAATCATAAAATTTGATGGCAGGTAAGGGCGCTTGGCCCATCCAGTTTGCCCATTCCTCCCTACCTACACTATTACCACAGACAATACCCGATCTACAGCTCTTTCTCCCTGACCCCTTCCTTTCTAGTATGATTCCCTTGTGCCTATCTTGTGCTTTCTTGAACCCCACCATTGTTTTTGCTCCCAGCACCTCCACTGGTAGGCTGTTCCAGGAAGCCACCACTCTTTCTGTGAAGAAGTACTTCCTCACATCTCTCCTGAACCTACTCCCTCCAGCTTCATAGCATGTCTCCTTGTAACAATATCATGCCCACAGATTTTTTTTTCTTCATTAGATACTTATTCATGAAAGGCACACTGAGCTGATGCTTGTTTCCAGATACGACCAGGGAAATACAGGGAGGTTATGTGACTTGTTTGGGGTAATACAGTGTGCAAGTGGCAGTTGTGAGATTCAAACCAAGGTCTGTTGGGTCATCAGGTTCACATTTTGGTGCTCTAACCCTGTAAGCTATAGTCCCTCCCTAATTATTGTCTCTGGATAAGAAAAATAGTCTGGGGGGGGGGGGAGGGGGAGAATGAGCAAATGAGGATTTAAATTTATTCACTAACATTCCAGTTAACAATGGGGCTATTGTTCTTGCTTCATCTTGACTCTGTGTTGTTTTCATTTAAATTCAGAAACCCTACCGACTCTGTGGTGGAATCCCCCCCCCCTGACTCTGTGGTAATTCTGGTTATCCTGTTTACACAAGTATACAATCTAAAGCAGCAGTTTTTGTGTTCAGCAGTTTTTATGTATGTACATATATCATCATGCATTCCCTATGTCATTCATATTTGCTTCCAGACCCTTCCATATGGCGCCACGTTTCCCTATGTTCACCCTGTTAGAGCTCAATTAAAGGGGCGTCAGTCCCCAGCGTACAAGAGGCATGGTTATTACCATCAGAACTTGGTTGTAGTGCATCCCAGGAATAATTTTGGTTTCAGGCCATTCTGTTTTTTACTACTGAGCATATCTGTGTAAAAACTGGGTCTTTGTCTTTTAGGCCCTGGACACACTGGGGAACTTAAAATGGTTTAAGCGCCTTAAAATGGTTTAAATCCCCCCCTAGCACTGTTTGCAGACAGATTACAAGCCCCTTAAAACGTTTTAACAAAAGTGTTTTTAAACCCTGCTAGATACCTAGTCTTAAAACCATTTTTAAAAACGTTTTGGAGCTAGCATGGTTTTACTCACAGGTCTGTCCAGGAGTAAAAGTGTTTTAAGCTGTAATGGTTTAACTAAAACGGTTCTAGCTACAGTGTGTCCAGGCAAGCACAGTTCTGTGTGTTGGACTTAACACAAAATAGTTACAAGGAGAACAGGTTTAACACTAGCAGTGTGGCCACACTAAACCGTTATCAAAAATGGTTACTGAGTAGTGTGACTGCACTGAAATGGTTTAGGTAAACTGGTTTTAAAAATGGTTTTCAAAAACAGTTCTGTAGTGTGTCCAGGGCCTTAAAGTTCACTTGCAGCTGAGTCTGGAGCTGAAGTCATAATCCCCCCCCCACACACACTTGTTGCATCACAGCCTTTTGCCGTAATAGGGTCTGCGATGTCACAAGCTGGGTGTTGTGGCCACTTCAGTGCCCGAGTAACCCCCCGCTGTAGACAAACTGTCAGGGGACAGGCTCTTCTTTTCCTGTAAATACTGTTATGCACCAAGGCACAAAATAAGTAAGTTCATCTCACAATCTGTGACCCCAAAAACTTTTTAGAGAATCGGATGCATCTTTGATTAGTACCACTTGCTAAATCTATTAAATTGCCACCTTCATTTGGCAGTTTTTGCAGTAAATGGTACTAATTTGCAGTATTTGTGTCCACAATTCATCCCTTTTTTTTCCTGCAATTGCAGTATTTACCAAACTGTGATTATTTCCCCCCACAGTTCGACACCTTTTACCGCAGCTGCACTGTTATGGGCTACATCTAACACTGGAAAATAACCATTTTAAGAAAAATTGTGTAAAACATCTTCAGTTAATTTAATAAAAGTGTTATCACAACAAAAATACCACATATTAAGAAATTGCTGCTCAAAGCGCTGTGGTTGCTGAAATATTTTTGGTTGGCAAATTGCAGATCAGGAACGCAAAACTGTGGAATGAGACTCACCGAGTCTTATTGCTTCGAAACAATCTACTTACTGTTGAAGCACAAATGTGGGTCAGTCACAGTATCCCCCTAGTGGTTCACTATGGTTCTAGCTTCAACAGCGTGGGCTGTAGTATCCCTCTTACAGGTGTTTGTTTGAAATCAAATCTCATGTGTTTATTATAGATGGTGAGAGCATCATGTGATGCTCAAAACCAATCTCAGCGTTCCCTTAAGTTCCGTGTGAAACGCTCTTACTTCCATAAGATTGTCTTGCATGCTGTGCCGCAGTAAGTGGCTCCTCACTGGCTGTTCGCACGTCAGCATTTGGAAGAAAAATATCTTTTTTTTTTTTTTTTTTTTTTTTTTAAATGAACACAATCTACGATAACATACAATATATATGTTTGTAATAACTTATGGGTCTGGTTGGAGGGCCTCTTACAGATGCGAGTGTAATGGTTTTAAGCAGTGAAGACTGGAATAGTTTAAATTTTAAGGTTTTGTGGACTGTAGTGTAGCTCAGCTCTGCTAATGACAGTTGTAATTTGTTTTTGTGCTGGTAGCTGGACCCCCATATAGGTTTGGACCCCCTGTTTGGGTTTCGGGGCATTAATTCTGATCATTCCCCTCTCCCATAAGGTAAGAGAGTAGTATTGCTTGCTTGCTACAGTAGTTTTATCTTGGTAACAAGAAAATAAATGTTCAGCAGTGCATGGTTTAAATATAATTGAGAATACATAAGGGATGGTATTCAACTAGCTGGGGTATATGATGGAATAACCGGCCAAGGTCGCTTAATTAGCCTCCGAAGCCTCTTAATTATTCAGAGTATTCAGCTAACTGGATGTTTGTTTATTTTTGTATTCATTTATTTGTTTAAATATATTTTATCGGGTAAGCAAGCAGAGCCCAGAAGACTCATTTCCAGTTGCAACCTGGGGGAGGGGAAGGGGTAGGAAAGTTATTGATGCATGTAACAAGTTACAAAAGATGCAGGAATAAGATGCAGGGATACATTCTTCCACGAGTGGTGTTATACACAGCAGCAGTGTGTAAGAATACTGCGCAGATATGTACAAGGTGCCGTCAGGTGGGTACAGTTGAAGTCTTGCAGAAGAGGCTCACAGTATCTGTGGAGCATGTTACAAGCATTTCCTACAGCAGGCAGCATGCCAAGTAGGCTTGGGTCACGGGGGAGATAGTGTGTGGCTCAGCACACCCTCTGAGGTATTAAACCTGTGACTGGGACAGTTGGGGCATGCAGTCAGCGAGGCACGATGAGCCTTTATTTATCTCTGTGACTGTTGAATCCTGAGGCGGCATGACTGGGACAGTTGGGGCATGCAGTCAGGGAGGCACGATGAGCCTTTATTTATCTCTTGCATGACGCAAAAGGAATTGGCAGAGATTAGTCTGACAGGTGAGCTGTTCCAAACAGTAGAAAGTCTGTAGGGTGATTGAGGCTTGCCCTACATTTCTTCAGCATCAAGGGATCTGAAAATGCCAACCGTACTCAGACCTGAGGGAGTAGATGCGATTTGAGGCTGGCGTAAAAAGCTCCAGGAAATATTGAGGGAGTTTTCCTGACCAGTACCTAGCCCCTACTAGTGCAGTATGTAGAGAGTGCCTCTTTGGGGATTGTAGCTATCCAACTTCATTGTGCATTATACAGTGATAGGTTCTGGAGGAACCGGTCGTTACGAATCTGAGTACTGCATTGAACAGTGTTGTCAGTTTGGAGAGGCCTGAAGAGTTGGCTCCTGCATAGACTGTGTCTCCATAGTCCAACGGGGGAAGATGGAGCATTCAACCACCAGTTTCTTGATGATGGACTGCAGGCAGCTTTTCACCCTGTAAAGGGCACCTAGCTTTGCGTAGCACATTGGCTGTTACTTGGGATATGTGACCAGAGTAATCGAGCTGCTGATCCAGACGCATGTCTAGAGATATTTGTACGAAGATACCGAGTCGAAGGAATCCCCTTGGTTGCAGCGTAGGTTTAGAGTTGAGAACTGTACTTAACCAGCAGCTGGATCCAAATAGCATAGATACGGTTTTCTTCTGGTTCATTACTAGTCAGTTATCCCAAAATAATATTTTGGACAGCAGAGAAGCCCTTTCGCAGGGGCTGTTTAACGGAAGGGCAGACGGGACGAATGCATAGATAACTATCATTGACGTACGTCTGTATGTCACAGGAGGAGATAATTTGAGGGTGATCAATCACCAGCATTTTGTAGACAGTTAACCATCCAGCTGTGAGAGGGCGGTGAGCTGTGCAGCATGGTGTAGTTAGTGGTGAATTTGATAGATGCACCCTCCTTGCCCTCTTTACTTCCCCTGCCTATCCCTGAACTGTGCCTTGATACCCACTCTTTGTCCTTACCTGCCTGCTACCTGTCTCTCCCCCATGTTCCCAGAATGTATCTTCACACTCCTTAGTCCTATAGACCTAAATTCACAAATCGTACATGCCTAACAAGTATGCTGTTATCGAAGTTTACATTGCTCTGTCATACTCCTGTATACATTGTTATGCTGTTTAATTTTCATACTTTTTGTATGTATTGTTATGCTGTTTGTCAATTGTTTGCCATATCGTATTGCTCTTCTTTATTTTTTGCACTGTTTCTGGTCTGCTTGTTGAAGACCCTGGGTCGACCCTGAAAAAGGGACTGTAATTGTCTCAGTGGATTTACCTGGTCACCAAAACTCAAATAAATAAAATGAATAATGTTATTACTGTTGTATGACCAGCAGTCTTGAAACTTGAAATTTAAAAACTCAGTGGTAATTAGCGGAAGGTGCCTTTTTTTCCCCTTGGACTAGATGTGGATGAACTATCGTAAGCATATTTTAAATTTGGAAAAACTACTGTGAATGTGTATAAAATGTTGGTCGGCTACGGTTTTCCTCTATTCCGATTGGCTTATAACAGCTACCTGGCAGGGGCAGCCATGTTTGTTTTTATCCCCACTCTTTTGGATCCCTGTGCCCTCCGGTCATCTACCCCATCACCTACCATTGCAGGGATCTGCCTTGGACTCCACATCCCCCACTGACTTCCCAAGCACAGGGCCCTGTAGGCAGTGCGGAGGGAGGGTGTGGCGACTGGGGACTTAATCCTTCCGGTAGCCATCTGGTTTTGCTCTTTGTTTTGCTCCCTATCGTCCTAGCCCAGCATCAGGCACAGCTCACAGTTGGCCTCACATGCTGCTGACATCCCTTGCAAAGGAGTAATGTCCCTGGCCCAGAGCGGTGGCATCGGTCACCATCCGACGGTGGGCTGGGAATTGCTGCCAAACTTGGGGCGTGTGCTTTGGGGCGTGTAGGCAGTCGGGGGTAGCCATATTTAATGGAACTCTCCTTTCATTAGCTTAAATGTAAAGAAAAATGTAAACCCGGATGCAAAAGTGGGGACAGATCTTATAAGATGGGAAAAGGGCAATTAAAATGAATAATAAAGTATAGGCTCAAAGCAGTCGTGCATGTTATGGTTAAACTTTTAACACTAGTTACAATATAGTGAGAAAACTGTGAGCCATTTGATTGGCTGAGACCTTTACAGGAGTGCAACTGAGACCCTATTTCCACTCCTGCACTTCTTTAGCCTGTGCACCAGTTCAGCTGCACTGTCAGCGGCTGTCTCACGCGCTGTGCAGAGCTGGCATCTGAGCTGATGCTGAAAGTGAGGTACAACAAGTAGTTGCCAACAGTGCTGGGAGCATTATTGAGCAGAGCCTGGGATTGGAGCCAGCCCAAGACCACAGTGCTATGACAGTGTTGCTGGTAGCATGCCACTGTCGGCGGGAACCATAGTCAAGAAAGTGCTGGTGTTCTGCATCTCTCTTGTGTGAGTCATAAGGAGAGCTAGTGGAGCAAGGTTGGAGACTACAGGAATTTTTTTTTCTAGGGGCGTGGATGTGGTTCACTGTCTACAGTCTTGGAAGTTCCACTAGAATATGTTGATATGCCAGACATCTTTAAGCTAAGCTGCTCCAACCAGCTGGTGGCATATCCCCCAACTCTGCCATTGACATCTGTTCATCTTCTCTGGATAGATCGGGTCACCTCCTTCATGGCTCACACTTGGGATTTTCCGTGTCATTTGGCAAACTTTTCTTCAAAGTTTTTTGAGTTCTGCTTAGTTCGCTTCGGTCCATTTGACTCCTTTTGCAAGATTTACAGTGGAGCAGTCTAATCCGGGGTTTTTTTACGATCAGTGCCAGCAGAAGAGGTCAGTCATTGACCTGCATGAAACGTATGTATTGCCTGGGTGGGCAGCTTGATATGGACGGTTATGGCCTTTGTATGTCCCTCTAGGACAGGAAGCCCTGGTTCTTGCTGGGTCAGCCTTTGGAATAGGACCCGAAGGACTGCCCGAAGGGCCGCAAGAAGGCCTTGACTGTGGCCGGTTCTGCCCATCAGCTTGTGCTTCTGGAGATGGAAGTGGTGGCTGCTGTGGTGGGCATTTCCTCAGTCTCTGCATTCCACGGGGCCAGCATCACAGGGTCATTCACCAGGTGCTTCTGGGACATGTTTGATCCTCCAGACCTTGAGGGAGAGCCCAGCCCACCATTGTTCTAAGCCCAAGCACCGTTGGTGCTGGACATGGGACTGGGAGAGAGGTCCTCCTGGTCCCTTGACTCACCTGACTGCTTGACAGTGGTTGAGTGCTCTTCAGTTGAGGGGCAGGTCAGGGAGGATCAAGGCTCTTCGGCACCACCATCAGGCCAGTCGACTTTGACTCTGGTCGAACAGGCTGTGAAAATCTTCCTAGAACCTGTCAGTCAGTTGTAGGATGAGATTGAGAAGTCGATCTCACAGGCCCCAGTGCTCCCAGTCCTCAACTAGAAGACTGTGGACCAGTTGGTGTCCCCGACTGGCCTGCTGCGGAAGCGACCTCCATTGGTAGTCAAGTCTTTCATGCCTGTGTTGGTCAATGTAGGCTGGCATGTGATGTACCACAACCAGCAGGAAGGCTCACTTCAATGTCTGTCATCTGTTGGTAGCCTTGGTTGAGGTCTCGATCGAGGCATTGTCCTCTTGATCCCTCTTGACTTGGTGGCACCATCGATGCTTCTTGACCTCCTTGTCATTAGGTGAGGAGCGGCACTGTTGCAAGATGCACAGGTGCTACAAGGAGCTCCTCTGGCAACACTGGGCTATCGCAGGACAGGTAAGGCTCTACCCCATGGACCTCTGGTCACTTGGTAGCTGCCATTGGTGCCCCCACCAGTCCACGCCATGCAAGTGCTCCCTACAGCTGCTTCTCTGCCCTTTTGGTTGGAGCCACCACCACCACAGCCAAAGGTGGGCGCTCCAACTATGGAGGCCTTTTCTTGGCCAACGGCTTGCCAGGCTGGTTGTCAGTGCACATTACCTGGGGAGGATACCCAGGTGGTCCGTGGTGAGAAATGGTTGAGGGCTCTTTTTGAGGAGTTCTCTCTCACCACAAGTCCATGACCTCCTATGGGACTCTCTCCCTTCTTTTTTTTCGTACTGATTTCTATTGATTTTCCAAAACGGCAAACAAGAAAACCACATTATAGAATTGAGTAAGATTACAGTCGCAGTGAAACATACAATACAGAGATTCTTTATGTATAATTTTTGTAGACATTGGTATTGCTTAATCAACTATAAAGTTCTGTGAAAGGAAGAGTAACCGAGATGGTTCAATGTTGCAGTAATCTGATATGATGCATCATATGTACAGATTAATTACTTCAGTTCAGAAAAGGGTGGGACTCCACTCTTAGACTGGGAATTGGTCGAGGAGCTCTCTATCAAGCATGCCCTGCGTCTTTCAGGGCCTTTCTCCAATGTATTTTGGAGTCTTGTAAGTCCTGTTGGTGCCAGTTCAGAAGAGGGCTAAGTACCCTTTTACTGACATTCTGGACAGGTATGAATTCCCAGGGGTTGCCTTTCTCATAGCTGAGGCCATTCTGGGATCAGTCCTGAAACTTTGACAGCATCCTGCCTGTCACCCTCTACCTGCATGGTCTGCAAGTATGCGATCCCTGCAGGGTCCCTTTTGGGATTCTTTGACCATCCCGCTGCTGAGGCTTGGTGACCAACTCGTTTGTTTGCAAACTGGGAAACCAGGGGGATCTGGACAGGCTTCTGGACAAGAAGTCCTGCAAGTTTGACCACACCACAAAAAGGTGTATGCTATGGCATCCCTAGATCTCAGTCAGGCTAGTTGTGCCACTGTGATGGCCAGCTTCAGTCACTCTCTGATGGAAGTCTTTGACAGAGTCCTTCACACCTCCCAGCTGGGCAGCAGTTGTTGGTGAGGGTCATCAGAGACCAGGGTCAAATGCTGGCTAAACACCATCTTCAGATGGCCTTGGACATGGGCATTTCGTGTGCCCGTGCCATGGTGGTGGCCGTCTCCATGCATCGCAGGGCCTGACTATGTCTGTCCACCTTTATGGCAGATATCAACCACAAACTTGCAGATGTCCCCTTTGCCCCTGGGGTGGAAGAGCATCTCACCCATATTGAGAAGTCCAGTGCCACCCTGGATTCTGTGGCTTTGTCCCAAAAGGATCAAGACAGAACCCTAAGAAAGACTTTTCAGTATCGGTCCTTTCAGCCACAGCCTTCTCAGCAGCAGCCCCAGCAGAGGCAGTACCAGGCCTGGTGCCCCAAGACCAAACTGGGGGGGGGGGCAGGAGTGATGGTTCCCCTCTTACTGCAGATATTGGTGCCCCTGCAAAAGCTGCCCACTAATAGGTTGGTGGCTGTCATCCTTCCACCAGTCCTGTCTGTGTCCTGCCGGATAGTATGAGTGACCACTATCCCACCCACTGTGGCTGGTCCTCCAAGTCCCTTAACTCCCCTCCCCATTTAATTGAATTTAGGGCAATTAAACATCGCTCCCCCGAACAAGTAGATTCTGCCTTTTCTGAAGCTGATTAGTCTCCTTTGGAATCTCTTTCTGACCCTTCTCTGATGCTTACCTACTTCTCTGATATTTTTCAGGGGGTTCTTAATAAGAATGCCCCCCTCAAACGTATGAGGATCAAGTCAAATAAGCAACCCTGGGTCTCTCCCAAACTACTTCAGTTAATGCGGTCTAGGGCTAGGAGTCGGACAGCCTATAGGAAGCATAGGGTTGCATCTTTATTGCTGGCCTACAAAACTTTGCACAGTAAGTGCGAAGCTTCTACTAGGAAGGTCAGGACTCAATTTTTCCTAACTGCTCAGCAAAACGCCTGTGGGGAACTCCAGGAAAACCTGGGGCATGCTCAACCAATTATTGGGCAGACAAAAGAAACAATCTTCTGTTTCTTTATTGAAAGATAACTTTCTTACTAGTGATCCAGCTGTCACTACTGAGGTTTTTAATAACTACATTGGTGAACTCAATTCCTTTAGGTCTCTCTTTCCCCCCTGTTGCTACACATGAATCTACTTCAGTCAGTGATGATTGTTCCCCTAAATGTTATTTTTAAAATGTTTGTCCTGAATTGATTGTAGATTATGTCACTGAAATGAATCCTTGGCCTTTGTCCTGCTCTGATGACATAGATTACAGGTTTGCTAAACTTGGTATTAAGTCCCCTAGCTTTTCCTCTTTCTCTTATTTCCAGTGCCTCCTTATGCTCTGGCCATTTTCCTATTTAATGGAAAAGTTCCATTATAAAGCCCATTTTTATGTCTGGGAATCCCAATCTTCTATCAAGCTATCATCCCATTTCCCTTCCTCCTCCCTTATCTAAGACTCTTGAGAAGATGGTTTTTGGTCAGACTTTTTTTTTTTTTTTTGCATCATTTCTTTTTCCCGTCCTACGTGCCCCGGATCTGCCATTTCCTTCGGGCAGCCATGATCCCCAACATCCCCCCACTGTCATCCCTTGGACCCTCCCACCTCAGATTGCAGCCAACACTGGGGTAGCTCAGCATGACCCTTCGCCGAGTGGGTCCCCTTCCTCCGAGGGGGAAGGCACCAGTGGGGCAACCAGCACACTTTTCTCTCAGCCCCAGGGTGCTGCTGAGGCGGTCCGGCTCCTCAGGAGTTCTTTGGTGGTGTTGGCAGATCGGCTGCCATCATCCTGGCCAATCCGGGATGATTTCCATTTTTCTGGTATGTTCCCCCTGTGTCAACACTCGTGCAGTGCTCCCGGTCTCCACCGGGTGCCACTGCAGAGCGATGCAACCCAGCTACCCACCCCAGGAGAGAAGAGCAGTCCCTACGGATGCTCAGTTCTCTCCTCCACTACTGAACCCGGGTCACCGGCGTGGTATAAGGTAAGGCGCCAGCGCCACCGGGCCGGCTTGATCAGACTTTTGATTTTCTCAGCAAATATAGTTTAACACCCTATCAATATGTTTTTAACCACTCTTACAACACTGAGACGGCTTTGGTGGAGTTCACCAGCTGCATAGAGGGTGCCCTTGATAAAGGGCACTCTGTTGCAGCAGTATTTGTGGACCTCACCAAGGCCTTCAACCTTGTCAAACATAGTCTGCTACTGGGTATTCTTTTAAGTTTACATTTTTCCTCGGAAGTTGTTTTGAGGTTTTCTAACTATTTAACTAACCGTGCCCATGTCACTTCTCTTGATGGTTTCCTTTCTCAGTCTATCCCATTGTTTGTGGAGTCCCCTCAGTGCTCAATTTTGGGAACTTTGATTTTCTCATTATACATGAATTCTGCCCCTAGTATTTGTTCAGACCTCAGTCATTATGTATGCTGATGACGCTGTGCTATTTGGCACAGCCTCTAAGCAAAATGATGCAATAACAAGGGTCCAGACCGATTTTAATTTGTTTCAAGATTGGCTTCACCGTAATCATATGGTTAGACTGAACTATGAATACACTGCATTATGTATAAGATAAGGCCTTACTGAGGCAGGTTACTACCAACTCATACCATGCATTGCTTTAGCTACCAATTGTATAGGTCTTAACCGCTCATTAGGTAAACATGTCGATAACTCTGCCCTGTTTTAGCTACCAAATGTATAGGAATTAACCCATGCTCATTGTATTTATACTCTATATGATTGATCACCCACATTAATTCTATGTATGTACTGTATGAATGTCTGTTTTATTCTGACGTGGAGCCTTTGGAAACGAGTCTATGACTCAAAGGGTTGTAATTCCGATTTCCAAAATAAATAAATGATAAGAAGACTAAATGTATGGTCTTTTCTAATAAGCAAAGTATTGAGGATCTTATCCCTCTTGTGGACTTAAAGGGTACCCAAATTGAATTTGTTGAGCATTTCAAATATTTAGGGTTAATCCTTGACTCAAAATTACCCTTTCAGAACCATATAATTAACATTAGGAAAACTGTCCATCAGCGCCTGGGGGTCTTTATTGTGTCAAATCCTGCCTCACAGAAGACTCCAGGTTCTTGTTAGCCCACAGTGTTTTGTTTAGCAAGCTGGATTATTGTTTACTACTTTATTCGTCAGCTGGTAAAAACTTGCTGGATCATCTCAGGGTAACTTATAAATCAGTTCTCAGGTTTACGTTACAGGTCCCATATCGCACTCATCACTGTCTTCTTTTTCAGCTGTCTATCACTTGACTACAGGATCCAGTTTAAACAATGTATGTTCTTGTTTAAAATCATTTTAGGTCATCTTCCTACTCTGGTTTATTCCCAAGGTCTACTAATGGATGTGGTACCCAATCCCAGGACAAATACACGTTTAAGTTACATACTAACATACTAAAATGCCAGCAGAATAGGCCTAATGGTCTTTCGTGTCTGCTCGTTTGGTCAGCCCCCACCCTGGGTGCTGACCTTGCTGTCCCCCTCGCCTTCTCTGGCTTCTCCCTTCCCAGTTCCGGATATTCTTGCTGCGTTGGATTTTGCTTCCTGAACCCTTCCCCTGTACCTGTCCCACCCCCTCTTGAACCCCTCCACTGTCTCTGCCTCCACCAGCCCCTAGGTAGTGCATTCCATGGCTCTACCACCCTCTCAGTGAAGTAGCACCTCCTTTCTCCCTGAATCTTCCCCTCCAGCTTCTACCCATGCCCTCAGTGGCCCCCTCCTCCTTCCTTCAAGCACCCTCACTGTTCCTCCCCTATTTACCCTCTTCATGTACCTGAAGACCTCTATCATGTCCCCCCGGTCCCTTCTCTCTTCCAAAGTGTACATATTTAGCTCTTCGAGCCTCTCCTCATAGGTCCTGTCCCCCAAGCCCCAAATCATTTTGGTTGCCCTCCTCTGGACCCCCTCCAGGAGGTTAATGTCCCTCTTTAAGTGTGGCCTCCAAAACTGCACGCAGTACTCCAGGTACGGCCTCACCAAGCAGTTATACAGAGGGAGTATCACTTCCCTCCTTCTGAGGTGATCCCCTAGCGATGCATCCCAGCATCCTGTTGGCCTTGGCTGCTGCCCTCCTACAAGTCTCAGAGTTGTTCATCTTGACATCCACCACCACCCCAGGTCCCTGTCAGCCATTGAGACTTGTAGTATTTCCCCAGGGTGTACACTTGGCCTGGGTTTCTGGCCCCCAGGTGGAGTACCTTGCATTTCCCTGCATTAAACCTCAGCTTCCACTTTCTAGACCATCTTTCCAGAGCCTCCAGGTCCCCCTGCAGGGCCACCCTCCCCATCCACCACCGCCCCCAGTTTCGAGTCATCTGCAAAGAGACTCATCTCACTCCTGATTCCTGTCCTTATGTCAGATACGTAGGCGTTGAACAGAAGGGGCCCAAGGACTGATCCCTGTGGGACCCCACTAATGATCCTCCTTGGGGAAGAGACTATCCCACCAACTACGACCCTCTGGGTCCGGTCCTGGAGCCAATTTACCACTTTTCCACAGGGCTATTGGTCCAGAGATCAATATTGCATAGGGCCCCTAAATTTTTCAGTTCCCTTCCCTCTGAATTTTTTCATTTAAAATCAATCTGTAATTTCAAGTACAAGCTTATTATGCATTTTAGAAATCTGCAGAAATGTGTTTGTAAATAGACTGTTTAAATTTGTATTGTATTACACGTACTTAATTGGTATTGTATAGTGTTATTTGTTGTTTATGTATTGTAACCGTTTCCTGTAACCCAGCTTTGTTGCCTGTGAAGAATAAAACCCATAGATGGTCAGCTGCATCACTTACTGCCACATTGATCCACTGGTGCAATGGACAAGTTGGGTGTTGGATCTAGTGGGCAGAGGGGTGCCTCAGAACTTCCAGGCTTTCCCACTTTACCACCTCTATGCATGTCAGGAGTCCAGGGCATCAGAGGACTTGCTGTCCACCCTTCAGGAGGACAAAGCTTGGCTCCTTGCAAAAGGGGCAATAACCTGTGTCCCAGCTGGTTCCCAAACGTACCCCACACTAGTTCTGTACAATCTAAACCAGTTCATCCAGAAGCGCAAGTTCAGGATGGTCATTCGGAATCCGGTCATTCCGTCTCTGGAGCACAGCATGTGGTTCTTCTCCCTAGACCTCCAGGACATGTTCTTTCACATCCCAGTCAGTGTGTTCCACCGCTAATACCTCTGATTCTGAGAGGAGAAGGGGTCCTGTAAAGTTCCATGTCATACTTTTCAGCCCCCAGTGGTGGCAGCTTTCCTGAGGTGCCTAGGGGTCTGAGTGTATCCAGAGGCACAAGTTCAGAACAGTTACCCTGAATCTGCTCATTCCATCTGTGGAGCAGTGCATGTGGTTCTTCTCCCTAGACCTCCAGGATGTGTTTTTCACATTTCAGTCTGTTTATCCCACTGCCGGTACTTCTGATTCTGAGCAGAAGGGGTCCTGTAACAGTTCCAGGTCATGCCCTTCATCCTCTTTATGGCACCCAGGAGTCTTCACCAAGTGCATTGCAGTGATTGCAGCTTACATGAGGCACCTAAGGGTCAAGGTGTATCTCTGCCTGGACAACTGACTGTTAGTAGGGCCACCCAAGGAAGACTGGTCCAGAGATCTGACTTTCTAGATCTGCCAAAACTTGGGCCTGCTGGTCTGCCCCAACCAGTCTAAACTGAACTGGTACCCATGCAGGTAGTCAATTTCATTGAGGCAGAACTGTGGACTGGGCACTATATCTTGCCTCCTTTACCCGATCATTTCAGATTGGGCTCTCGTGCCCTGCCCGGGATTTCCTGAAGCTGCTGGGTACATGGCATTCTGCACCAGTGTAGTCCTTTGTCATACTGGTGGATGCCCCACTGACAGTGGATGTTGGGATGTCAGTGGTTCTGGCACCTAGGCCACCTGAACCAGCTGGTCATAGTGACCCAGCCAGCGTGGGATGCCATCCGGTGATGGCTGATCTCCGACCACCTGGAGGAAGGAATCCCATTTGTCCACCCGGTACTGTCCATCATGCTCATGACGGGATGCACCTCTGATGGGGGTTGGGAGCACAGTGGGAGACCACATGGCCCAGGGGTTTTGGTCACCCCAGAAGGAGCGGGCCACTAGAGGGCATGGGTGGAAGCTGGAGGGGAGAAGATTCAGGGGAGAAAGGAGGAGCTGCTACTTCACTGAGAAGGTGGTGGAGCCATGGAATGCACTGCCTAGGGGGCTGGTGGAGGCAGAGACGGTGGAGGGGTTCAAGAGGGGGTGGGACAGGTACAGGGGAAGGGTTCAAATCCAATGCAACGAGAATATCCGAAACTGGGAAGGGAGAAGCTAGAGAAGGTGAGGGGGGCAGCAAGGTCAGCTCCCAGGGTGGGGGCTGACCAAACGAGCAGACGCGAAAGACCTTTAGGCCTATTCTGCTGGCATTTTAGTATGTTAGTAAGTCCTGTCACTACATAAACCTGCTGGAGCTCTCTGCATTGCAGAACTCTGACGGAATTCACTCCTCTAGTCAGGGGTCAGGTCATGCAGGTCCAGACGGACACCACCACGACCACATTCTACCTGAACAGGCAGGGTGGAACACACTCCCTTCCCTTGTGTCGTGAGGCCCTCTGCACCTGGTCCCTCATGCGCAGCCTGGGTGTAGTTCTCCTGGCGTCATGTCATGGGATTGACGGTCAGCTGGGTGACTCTCATCCAAGTTGGAGAGACTGAGCATGAGTGATCCCTGAATCAGGAGGTGATTGACCACTTGTTCTCCTTGTGGGGCACTCCTCTGGTGGATCTGTTCGCCTCCTGGGAGAAAGCCAAACTGAACATGTTTTTGTGCCCCCACCCCCCAAATATAATCTGGGATACTGATGGAGGATGCCTTTGCAAGGCCCTGGATTTCAGGCTTCATGTACATCTTCCTTCCTTCCCCTTGATTCATAAGGTGGTGGTCAAGGCCTAAAGGACAAGGTGCAGCTGATCCTGATAGCGCCAGACTGGCCAAGGCAGTTCTGGTACCCAGATCTCCTCAGCCTCAGCAGCAGGCCTCCACGGCGACTGCCTGTTCAGTTGGATCTGCTGACCAGACAACAGCGGATGGTCCTGCACACAAACTTGCAGTCTCTGCACTTCATGGCCTGGTTCCCAAGTGGCTAGAGTTCCAGGCCTTGAGTCTCTCAGAGGATGTGCTCCACATCACGGGTGGTGGACAAGTGGAACACCCTGCCAGAGGAAGTGGTGGGGGCTGAAACAATCACGGGATTTAAGAATGCATGGGATAGACATAAAGGAATTCTGGAGGTCAGGGGTAAGGGGTAACAGACTTCTAGGAAAACGTAAAGTGAACTTACAAGCTCAAATGGGCAGACTGGGTGGGCCATAGGCCCTTATCTGCCGACTCTGTCTATGTATCTGTGTATCTATGTATATTGTTGAGGCCTCCCAAAAAGAGTCGACTTGCAGATGCTATGCCTTTTAAAAGGAACAGATTTTCCCTGTGGTGTCGGGGCAAAGAGCTTGATCCCCTTGCCTGCCCTGTGACTAGCATCCTGGACTATCTCTGGTCCCTCTGTCAGTTGGGAAAGTGAGAGATGACCCTTAAGGTGCACCTGGCAGCCATTTCCGATTACCGGGTGCAGGCTGATAAGCTGACGGTGGCCCAGGAAAATGTGGTCGGGTGCTTCTTTAAGAGCTTGAACCACCTCTCCCCTTCTGTGTGTGAGCCTCTCCGCTGTGCGACGTACTGCTGGTGTTGGGAAAGCTTTAGGCCAAGCCACTGAAGCCGATGTACCAGTGTGAGATGTCACACCTCTCATGGAAGACTGCATCGTGGTGGCCTTTTTTTGTGCTTTGAACATTTTTTTTTTTTTTTTTTACTTTAAAAAATTTTACTAACATAGCAACACATGCCCATTTTCTAAAAGTAATAATACCTTCCATGGTGGGTGGTATAGAAGCCATACTGGACCTTCTAGAAGAAAAGGCCCTCCACCTGCAGCATCAGGCCTCATTAAACAGTCTGGTGGTCTGGTATAGCCTAGTACTGCCCACCCTGAAGGGTATTATTTCTTACCTAAACTACTAGTATCAAGAATTTGCTTACAGTATATGGTTAGGGTTTATTATGTATGGACAGCAGCGCCTTCAAAAATGTTGTTGTCCATGTTCTAAAATAAAAAGTTGTTGCATATGTTCTGTCATCAACTGCACCTGTGTCCCTGCTTGTGTGGACTCCCACCACTTTCATTTTCCACAGACGCACATTACTAAGTAAAAATTGTTAAACAATTATCTTGTAAAAAGAGATTCCAGCCATATCTCAACAATTAACATTAACGTTAAACAATTATTGAAACCAAAAATATCAGCTGCAGTTCTTTCTCTCTTATACTTAGAAATTTAGCAACTCGCAAATTATCGCACAAAATCATGATCCATTTTGAAAATGCTCTTCCCTTTCCACTCTAAAGCCTGAACACTGAAGAAACTCGTTTAATAACATAATTTTCTCACTTGTCTTTCCCTGTACTGTAAAATAAATAAGGGCTGCCTTGCAAACTGCGCCTTGTGCTTCCAATGGCACGGACCTGCCAAGGTCCATATACAGTTATCTTAACCCCTGGATGGAAACATAGGCTTGTTAGGTGTGCTTGTCCATACATTATTTTACATATGTAAACATGTAATGGTTTTTAATTGAAATGTTTTTATTCTATTTATGCTCCTTGCTCTACCCTGTGCTTCCCACTTGAGCCCTGATCTCACCCCAGCCCTGTGACCTTCTCTCAAGCCTTAGCTGCTCCCATGGTAAGCCCTCAGGATGGGGCTAGGTCCCTTGGGTGCACATTATCCAGTCATTGGACGAGTGCCCAGGTCGGTGATTGCGGAGCCTGTGTATGCAGTGAGGTTGTCATTCTGCATGGGGGTGTGCTTTATGAGCATGGATATGTTGTTCATCCACACTCTTTGACATGTCCCCTTCCACTTTAAGATGAACCGGAAGTCTTCAAGCTAGCCCCCCCCCCAACCCGGGTGGTGTATATGCCTCGGCTGTGCCCCATGACGCTAGAAGATTCAGTTTGCCTCCCTAGGTGCTCACATACTTTAGTGGGCCTGGCTCAAAAACTTCTGTTATTCCGAAAATTAAGTATAGTTACGTTGGTGACCGTGAGTTCTTTTCAATTATGGAAGACAAGTCTTCCCGGTTTCATCTGTGCCCTTGTGGGTCAGGAGTGTCACCTTACCGATACCCACGCATGTGTCTATTGCCTCGGTGTCAACCATGACACCTCGAAATGTGATGCATCTCGCCTTTCATCCTAACATCCTCGACGACCGTCTCGCATGCCTGAAGCTGGGCAGGCCGGAGAAACGGAACCCTCCGGTGAAATCCAAGGAGGATTGGTGAGCGGTTTCCGCAGCAGCGGGATTCGCCGAGCAATTGGAACGCATGCAAGCGTTCGAGGAGGAAGTGGCTCGTGCTGCAGAGACCCCTCAGAGCTTCTTCATTCTGCTCAACCTGGGCTCCACCTACTTGGGTTCCTTCCAAGAGTTGTGCCAGTCTCTCCCGACCAAGGGTGAGGCGCCTGCAGGCACGTACTCCTCTCGATTCCATAAGCGGGAGAAGGATCTGGGTTCATCATCGTCTCGACGGAGATGTTCTTGGGAGCGGGAGAGATCTCAGTCCCAGGAACATGCTGTCTCGACTTCAGTCGAGCTTGCTTCTTCAGCCGCTGGTTTTTCAGCTTTGCCGTCTGGTCAGTTGACCAAACTGTCAATTGGCGATGTAGAGATAGTCATAGATTCTTTATCGCCGACTCTGGTCGACAATTCCTTCTATCGTACTCCTAATTTGGTCTTCCCAGATGATGAGACCCAGCCTGCTGAGACTCCCATCGAAGAAGCAGTCCCCGCCCGGGGGAAATAATCAGTCCCGCCGGTGTCTCCTGAGTGACCGAGTCGGCCTGTCCAATCTCGATCGAGGTCTCTGACCCTCTCGACCAAAAGGCTGAGGAAGAGCTATGAACGCTCTAAACAGGCAACACCATCGGTCGTCTTCATCCTCCTCGGATGAGGAGAGGCTCCGGCAGAAACTCTGGTGGCGCTACAAGGACCTCATGTGGCAACAGCTGATTTCGACCAGGCACAAGCCAACTCCAGCTTCCACACCAGCCATTACCTGGCTTTCACCTCCTAGGCTGAAACAGACTCCTTCAGAGCTGATTAAATCGGTTCCTCAGTCCGCAGAGCCAGAAAAACCTCCAGTTCGGCATCAAACAGTCTCTCCACCGATTGTGGTGGAACCACCACCCAAGCAGCTTGTGGGAGGGGCTCCTTCCAAGGAAGACAGGCTGGACACTGGGCTTCCCTGGCGTTTGTCAGTCACTGTCACCCTGGACCGCCCTCAGTGAGTCGAAGGTGACCTGTGCAGTCAGGCGTTGTATCCGGCTTCCTTGGATTCGGACGTCACCGGCCTACATTCTCATCCTGGGGATGACAAATCAGCCGTTGGCTTAGAAATGGAGGAAGGTCCCTCGTCTTTTCAGGGCATTCTTCGCCTCATCTCTGAGTCCACAGGGATGCCCCTGGAGCCAGTCCAGAAAAAGGCGGAGTACCCTCTTACAGATATCCTTAGGAGAGGGGATACCCCTACGGAGGCCTTTCCTGTGGCCAAGGCTATTGTTGGCCCGGCCTTAGAACTATGGCAGTGCCCTGCCTCTTGCCCAGCTCTGTCTGCCCGCATGGCCAGCAAGTATGCAGTGCCCATGGGGTCCCTTGGGTTCACAGAGCACCCTTCAGCTGAGAGTTTGGTGACCACCTCTGTGTTCAGACCTACTGGCAGTTCTGCTGACACTGGCCGACATCCTGATAGAGTTCAAGCTTTTAGACCATTCAGCCAGGAAGATCTATGCAGCTTCCTCCTTGGGCCTTCGTCAGGCAAGTTCGGCCGTCATCATGGCACACTTCTCTCACGCCCTTCTAGGGTCTCTGGATGAAGTCTTCCCACATCTCCCCGCGGACATGCAAACCACAGTCAAGCAGGTCCGGGATCAGGGTTGAGCTGTTGCCAAAACAGCAGCTTCAGACAGCCCTGGACATTGGGGATTCTTGTGCCCATTCGATGGCTGCCGCACTCTCCTCTCGTCACAGGGCTTGGCTGAGGCTCTCCTCCTTCCCGGTGGATGCCCAGCACAAACTAGCTGATGTGCCCTTTCTAGGGACCGACTTGTTTGGCCCAGGAGTGACTAGTCACCTTCAGCGCATTGAGCAGTCCAGTGCCACCTTGGACGCTTCTTCTGCCAAGGGTTCTTTGGGCAAGAACCAGCAAAAGAAAAAGAAGCCTTTTTGGCATTCTTCCCCTGTGGCTCAGTAGTCCTCCTTTTGAGATGACAGCAACAGCAGCAGCAGGCTCAGGCTTGGCATCCCTGGCCCAAGCCTGGGCCCTCCCAGGTCTGTAAAGGAGGCTGAGGTTCAGGTCGTGGAGTCTCCTTCTCCAAGCCTGCTCACTGACGGGGCCGGGGCTATCAATCCCTCTCCCATCACCTCAGCTCTGGGTCCTCCCATGGGGGGCCGGCTCCGCCACTTCCTTTCCACCTGGTCACTTCGGACAGGTGGGTTCTTGAAGTGGTTGGTCAGGGACTGCCTCTGGAATTCAAGCAATATCCTCCAAGCCGAGCCCGCGCACCTCGGGAGGAAAGAGTATCCACTCAGACTCAGTCGGCTCTCCGAGACGACATTGCTTAGCTCCTCCTCAAGGCAGTAGCTTCAGTGGTGGGATCCTCCAGCAGACCCAGGCTTTGTCTCCAGGAACTTCCTGGAGCTCAAGTGGATGGGGGGCTGGTGCCCCATTCTAGATATGCACGACCTGAATCAATATCTCGGGTCCCGCACCTTTTGGATGGTCACTCTGTCCCAGAGCATACCATCCTTGGAGCGAAACATGTGGTTCTGATCACTGGATCTGCAGGACTTGTTCTTTCACATCCCAATCCGTCCATCCCATCAGCGGTTCCTCTGCTTCAGGGTTGAAGAGACCCTGTACGAGTTCCAAACCATGCCGTTCGCCCTGTCTTCGGCCTCATGGGTCCTAACCAAATGCATTGCAGTGGTGGCCCATCTTGGGGAGTGTCAGGATTTAGCCTTACCTCAACAGTTGGCTCCTAGCAGGTTCCACCCAGAAGGAGGTGGAGAGGTCCAGGGACCTGGCCCTCCAGACCTGCTCCCAACTCGGCCTCCTGATCAACGAGGCCAAGTCGGAACTCGTGCCTTCTCAGGTGATGAGCTTCATCGGGACAGAGCTCGACTCTCGTCAAGCCAGAGCTCGGCTTCCGGTGGACAGGGCAGAGGTTCTTTCCTCCTTTACCCAGTCATTTCTGGTTGGGCAGTTGCGCCCTGCCTGGGACTTTCTGTGCCTTCTGGGTTACATGGCGGCATGCACGTCAGTGGTCCATTAAGCCTGATTGCACATCCCCCCATGGGAGCTGGCCGCCCAGTGGACTCTGCGCCATGGTCATTTTGACCAGCTGATCACTGTAACCCAGATGATGTGGGACGCTCTCCACTGGTGGACTGCCCCAGACTGGTTGCAGGAAGGGATCCCATTTGTCTGTCCTGTGCCGAGGGTCGTCCTGACAGATGCCTCTGTCATGGGCTGGGGAGCCCACATGGGGGATAAAAGGGCACACGGGCTCTGGACTCCCGAAGAGTCCCGATG
The DNA here is from genome assembly GCA_016271365.2 of Neoceratodus forsteri. NCBI lineage: Eukaryota > Metazoa > Chordata > Ceratodontiformes > Ceratodontidae > Neoceratodus > Neoceratodus forsteri. The sequence goes on along the minus strand of JADMNL010000026.1, from coordinate 30,726,287 downwards.
CCACATCAACTTGTTGGAGCTTAGAGCAGTCAGACTGGCACAGTCAAATGCGCTCCTCAGCTCCGGGGTCAAGTGGTTTAAGTCCAGATGGACAGAACCACAACCATGTACTACCTCAACAAACAAGGCGGCACGCACTCCGCATCTGGACCCTCGTGAGCTGAATAGAGGCAGATCTCCTAGCCATTCATGTGGCAGGAGCCTCAAACCATCTGGTGGATGCTCTCAGCCGCTTAGCCAAGACATCCCACGAGTGGTCTCTCCACCCAGAGGTAGCTTACAGCCTGTTCTCCCACTGGGGCAAACTGATGGTGGACCTGTTTGCCTCCAGGGACAACACCAACCTGAGGCTGTTCCATGCCTGCCCCCACTCAGGAGGGCTTGCTGCAGGGGATGCCTTCTCGAGGCCATGGACCCCAGGCCTCCTCTACTCCTTCCCTCCATTTCCCTTGGTCCACAAGGTGCTTCTCAAGGTGAGGAGGGACAAGACGAAGGTGATCCTGGTAGCGCCAAACCAGCCGTGCCAGTTCTGGTATCCAGATCTCCTCCGCTTCAGCTGTAGGTCCCCGGAGTGGCTTCCAGCACGCCTGGACCTGGTATCACTCAGTCAGGGGAAGGTAGTCCATCCGGACCTTCAATCCCTGCACCTCACAGCCTGGTACCTGAGCGGCTAGAGTACCAGGATTTGGATCTTTTTGAAGATGTCTACACCATGGTGGAGGCATCCAGAAAGGAATTGACCAGGAAATGTTACACCTTCAAATGGGAAAGGTTTTCCTTTTGGTGTCAGGGCAAGGGCCTGGACCCTTTGTCCTGTTCAGTGGCTAACATTCTTGACTACCTTTGGTCTGTCTCCAAAGGGGGTCAGTGGTCATCGACCCTTAGGGTGCACCTGGCAGCCATCTCTGCTTACCAGGCGCGGGGCGGTCAGTCGATGGTGCAGTAGACAGTGGCCGGTGCTTTTTCAAAGGCCTGGATCACATATCCCCTCTGGTGCGTGAACCTCCACCCCCGTGGGATCTGCTGCTGGTACTGGCTAAGCTCATGGGCAAGCCATTTGAACCAGTGCACAACTGTGAGTTGTCACACTTGTCATGGAAGACTGCCTTCCTGGTGGATATCACATCTGCCAGAAGGATAGTGGATTTCCCTTATCTGGTCTTCCACACAAACAAGGTTGTCCTATGCCCCCACCCGAAATTCCTTCCGAAGCCGGTGTCAGAGTTTCACCGTAGCTAGGTGTTAACTCTGCCTGTATACTAACGTAATTACACCTCGGAGGCAGAGTACAGTCTCCATACTTTGGACCCGAGACGTGCTGTCTCCTATTCTAAGGAGAGGACGGCAGAAATTCTGGGAGAGGTTCGCCAGCTGTTTTGTCACCTACGTTGAAGCCGCTTCTGGCAGACCTGCAGCAAAATGGACTTTTGCAAGATGGATTACATCATGCATAGGTCTGTGTAACGAGTTAGCAGGCAAGGAGCCTCCCAGAGGGATGAGCGCTTATTCTACCCGCCATACCACTGCATCGGTGGCTGCTTCCAGGGGCATTCCTATCTAGGAAATCTGACGGGCTGCTACCTGGAAGTCGGCAAACACCTTCATTACCCATTACCACATCGACCTTGAGTCACGCCGAGATGCTGATTTGGGGCCCTCAGTTCTCCAGTCTTTGTTCCTTAAGTAGGGGGTTTATGCCTTGCCTCCCTCCTCCCGGAGAACTGGTAGGAGTCTGCCAGAGAGTTTGGATGAACAACATATCCACGCTCCTTGAAAAACAGTTCTCACCTGTAACAGTAGTTCTAGGAGTGGTATATGTTGTTCATCCACACGGACCCACCCGACCTCCCTGGCTGCGGACGCACAACTCCTGGCTTCCAGCGGGCTAAGATCTGGCATCATGGGGCGGAGCCGAGGTATATACCTCCTGGGTGGGTAGAAGGAGCTAGCTTGAAGACTTCCGGTTCATCTTAAAGTGGAAAGGGACATGCCATAGTGTGTGGATGAACAACATATACCACTCCTAGAATGATTGTTACAGGTGAATAACCTGTTTTTTCTGCTTTTCACCCATTACGTCCCTCAACGCAGGCAGCTTGGGTGCACATGCATGCGAACATGTATAGCACGGCACTAGCCTGTGACTTCCCTCCCCTTGAGGTGCTCTGTTGTACTACCTCCTGTAATAGCCCAGCTGTCAATATAACAGTGGAGCTGTCTGCCCTCTGTCCCCGGAGGGGGAGCTTGCCCCTTGGGTCACTTGATCCTTCTCTCCCTGGCTGTCCCATGATGACCTATGCTCGTTCCTCAATGCGGGTCACCAGCATTGCAGATGGTAGCACTGCCGCTGCACCGACAGGCCGACCTTAACCCTTGCTGTGCCATGGACTGATAGATCAGTCAAAAATTCCTATATGTTGTAATTCTGTCAGCAGCCTAATCCTTAATTGTACTTTTTATAAGTTTGTCTTCAAGAATATTTACAACCTTCATGCAGTGTCTGCTGCTGCGACTGTCCCCAAGGAACCTCTGGAAAAATACGTATCTAACCTTAAATGAGGCTATTCTGCTGAACAAAAATCTAAATAAGACTTGAAAGAGGACAGTCTGTGACTGGCAGGTGCATTTGCTTCCCTCTTATTCACTGAGCTCTGCAGGGATGGAGTTACTGGTAGAATTCTATTAAAAGAATTCACAATCGAGCGGAATTTTAAGTGTATTCTGTTAAACATTCAAAACCTTTAAAAAACAGGGCAGTTTCATTGCTGTGTTTGGGCAGTTTGTACTTTTCATAGGGCAATTTAAAAAAAAAAAAAAATGTTCTGATTCAGCAGGCAGCAATGAAGGGGGCAATATTTTCTGCTGACCAGGTGGGTGCAGGGAACCCACATTATAATCGGGGAGCAGGGGACAGGACAAGAAGACTGTGCAAAAAACAAGTAGGGTCAGCGCCAGGTAATTAAAGGTAGGCTATACGGGCAGACTAGATGGGCCTGGTGGTCCTTATCTGCCGTCAACTTCTATGTTTCTATGTAACACCGCAGGGCTCTGACAAGTCACCAACAGCCAATGAGGTCTCTTGCTTGTAGAGGCCAATAACAGCGAGCTTTTATCTGGTAAAGTGTGGAACTTCAAACCAGAAGAGATTCACTTCAGCAAAAGTAAAAAGCTTGTATTTTTATAAGTCTCAGGTGGCTTTTTAAATGATTTTTTTTTTTTTGTCTCCCAACTGTCAAAAGAGTTGTGTGTGCTGGAAAGAGTCTTGGGTGAGGCAGTGTCATACTTCCATTAATAATGGATCAAAGCCCAGCCGCTGATGAAGTGTGGAGAAAAATATTAACTAGCACACTCTTTTGGTCCTGCACGCGCGCACGCACACACACACACATAAACACACAAACACATACTATTTGGTCATGTGACAAGTCAGCTTCAAAGGAGGTTTGGACTGTCTTCTTCCAGACCCTGTGGATTACATGCCTAGAGAATTTAATTTCAGCACATAATGGGGGGAGTGGGAGTTTTTCGGTGTGTCTTATACTTGAGCTTTAGTCAGACAGTGCAGCCTAATGGTTGGTGCTCAGAGCTATAATCTGGAGACCCAAGTTCGAATCCTGCCACTGCCACTTGGTCACTTCAACCCTGAGCACATCAGTTAAAGCAGCAGTGCGTGTTGGCTGTGGAAATGTTGATCTATACTTTTTTCTTCCAGTTTTTGATTGCAGCTTTTCTCCTTTCTTGTACAATACCCTTTTGACCAGTTTGTCTGCTTTAAAACTTTTTTTTTTGTTTACATTTGAAATAGTAAACGGAGCACTCCTTTAAATCTGGGAGGTACCTAGGTTTTCATCAGTAAATGCTCCTGTTCTAGGGCTGTGGATATAGTTCACTAGCCCCACACTGGCAGTTCCATTGAAACAGTCTGATTTGCCAGAGATCTTTAAGCGAAGCTGCTGCCACCACCTGGGTGATATATCCCCAACTCCGCCCCATGACGTCAGATCTTTCTTTGCACTGGAAGAACAGGTCACCTCCTTCGCAGCTCCCACTTAGGTTTTTGTGCACCACAGACAAATTTTACTTTCAGAAGTTTTCAGATTCTGCAACTTTATCTCCTCAGTCACTTCAGCTCCTCTCGCAGATCTTTGATGGAACAATGGAAGCCAGGTTTCAAAATTTGTGTGTGGTGCTGACAGAAGATTTCAGTCATCGATCCGCATGATACAGTGTACAGCATAACTGGGTGCGGCTTCTGTAAGTCTGTGCTTCCTGAATCCCTCAAGAATAGGAAGCTCTGGCTATCTGCGGGCCAGCCTTTGGAACGGGATCTAGAGGATTGTCCTAAGGGCCGCAAGAAGGCCTTGGTGGGTGCTGGGTCAGTTCAGCAGCTTGCAGACCTTGAAGCAGAAGTGTCTGCCATGTTGGGCACCTCTTAGTCTCAGCACTGTTGCGTCGGAGGGCAATTCACCAGAGGCTTCTGGGACGTGTTTCACCCTTCAGACCATGAGGGAGAACCCTGCCCACCACAGTCCTAAGCACAAGCGCTGCATGTGCCGGTTATGGCACCAGGAGAGATTGAGGTCTTCCCGGTCCTGCGACTCACTCAACCACTCAACGGTGATCATGCTCCCTTCAGTCGAAGGGCAGGTTGAGGGCTCTTGGACACCTCTGTTGAGGCTGTCTGTTTCAGCTGTGGTCGAAAAGGCCATGGAGATTTTCCTTGAGCCTGTCAACTGGTTGTTGAATGAGGTTGAGAAGTTGATTTTGCAGACCCCGGTGCTCCCGGTCCTCACTGGGAGCATGTGGATCAGTCAGCGTCCCGGTCCAATTCACAGCAGGAGCAGCACCCACCAGTAGTCAAATATTTAACACCCATGCTGCTTAATGTAGGCAGGCATGTGGTATACCACAACCAGCTGGAATGCTTCCCTCACCATCAGTTGTCCAGTCGATGGTCGAGGTCACAGTTGAAATCTCAGTCGAGGCACTCTTGCTTTCGATCCCGCTTGACCAGGAGACATCACCATCCATGCTTCTTGCCCTCGGGTGAGGAGAGGCACTGTTGCAAGCTGCACGGGTGCTATGAGAATCTCCTGGCAACAGTGGGCTATTGCGGAGCAAGGTAGGTCTTTACCCTCTGGAGCTCTGGAAATCTGGCAGGTGCCAGTGGTGCCCCTGCTGGTCATGCTACACAGGTGCTCCCTGCATCTGCTTCTCCACTACTTAAGGTGGAGCCACCACCACTGCAGCCAAAAGTGGGAACTCAACGAAGGAGGCCTGTTTGGCTACATGCTTGTCAGGCTGGTTGAGGGTGTAGATCACCCCAGGGGAGGATACCCATAGAGTCCGTGGTGAGAAACTGTTGACAACTGTTTTCAAGGAGTCCTCTAAAGACTCTGTCCATGAGTCCATGGCCTCCTCTGGGACTCTGCTGCTCAATTGGGAATCAGTTGAAGAGTACTCCACCAAGCAATACCCGATGTCTTTTGGGGCACTTTTCCAATGTATTTCAGAGTCCATGTCAGTCCCGTTGGAGCCAGTTCAGAAAAGGGCCAAGTACCCCTTTACTGACATTTTGGATTGGGATGAATCCACAGAGGTTGACTTTCCCATGACTGAGGTCATTTTGGGACCTGCCCTGGATCTTTGGCAGCATCCAGCATCTTACCCAGCACCCTCTGCCTGTATGGTGCACAAGTATGCAGTCCCAACAGGGTCCCTTTTGAGGTTCTCGGACCACCCCTTTGAGGAGTGGCTGGTTACTGACTCAGTTTTCCATAAGCTGGCAATCTGGAGGGATGTGTACAAGCCTCCGGACAAGGACTCCTGAAAGATTGACCATGTTGTAAAAAAGGTGTGCACTGCAGCGTAGTTGGGTCTCCATCAGGCTAGCTATGCCATGATGATGGCCAATATTGGTCACTCCCTAATTGGGAGTGTTTGATTCCATCCTTCCTTATCTTCCAGCTGAGCAGCCATCGTTGCTAACAGTTGTCTGAGACCACGGTCAGTCGCTGGCTAAGCACCACCTTCAGACAGCCTTGGACATGGGTGGTTCTTGTGCCCGTGCCATGGCAGCAGCTGTCTCCATGTACTGGAGGGCCTGGCTGCATCTGTCTACCTTCATGGCAGACGTCTAGCACAAGCTGGCCAATGTCCCTTTCTTGGGCAGTAACTGTTGGCCCTGGGGTGGAATGACAGTGGCTCAGTAGGTAGCACATTCGCCTCTGAGGCCGGGAGATCAGAGGGCTGTGGGTTCAGTTCCCACATCTGGCACTTGGGTTAATATCCCAGTACTGACACTGCAGTGCAGCATGAGAGGGGTGCAGCACTTCTGAGGTGCTGTCTTTCGGATGAGACGTTAAACCGAGGTCCCATCTGCCTGGATTGGTGGTAGTTCAGGTGGATGTTAAAGATCCCATGGCACTTATCGAAAAGAGTAGGGGAATTTCCCCGGTGTCCTGGCCAAATTTCCCTCATTCACTAAAAATACCACCAACAGCTTAATCTGGTTCAAGGTCAGTTGGCATTCATCTGTATCCCCCTCCCCCGGGTCGTGCCTGAAAATAGGCAGGATTTGTCTAGTGCACTTACCGGTCAACAAAAGCTAAAATAAAAAAAATAAAAACATCTCATCCATATTGAGAAGTCCAGTGCCACCCTGGATTCTGTGGCATTGTCCCAGAAGGACCCGAGAACAAAGCCTGAGAAGCAGGCTTCCTGGTACTGGTTGTTTCAGCCATAGCCTCCTCGGCAACAGCCCCAGCAGAGGGCAGTACCATTTCCTGGCACCCCAGGTCCAGGGTCAGGTGTGGTGGTGCCTCTCCGGCTGTAGCCACTGGTGCCCCCCACAAAAGTTGCCCAGTGAAGGGTTGTGGGGTGTCATCCCTTCATGCATACTGTCCCTGTCTGCACTCCCCTTAGAAGGTCAGCTATGTCACTTCTTTCTACCGAGAAGTGGGTGTTGGACGTAGTGGACAGAGGGTTGCCTCTGAACTTTGAGACTCTCCCACCTTACCACCTTCACATGCCTCGAGAGTCCAGGGTATCATAGGACACGCTGTCTGCCCTTTGGAAAGACGACATTTGGCTCCTTGCAAAAGGTGCAGCAGCCCCAGATGCACTGGCAAGTCAAGGTTATATGTCAGGGTATTTCTTGGTCCTAAAATGGATGGGGGGGGTGGGGTGCTGGCACACCATACTGGATCTGCACAATCTGAACTAATTCATGTGGAACACAAGTTTTGGATGGTCGCTCTCAATCATATCTTTGTAACTGGAGCAGAACACGTGGCTTTGCTCCTTAGACCTACAGGATGCATTCTTCCACATCCCAGTCCGTCTGTCCCACCAACAGTACCTCTGGTTCCGAGCCGAAGGGGTCCTGTACCAGTTCCAAGTTATACCCTTCATCCTCTCCTTGGCACACAGGGTCTTCAAGTGCAAAGCAGTGGTGGCAGCATACCTGCAGTGCCTAGGTGTCTGGGTGTATCCTTACCAGGACAGTGGGCTTATAGCCAGTTCATCCAAAGAGGCCATGGAGAGGTCCAGTGATCTAGCTCTCCAGACCTGCCGAGACTTGGGACTGTTGGTCAACCTGGACAAATGCGAACTGGTACCCATGCAGGTGATCAAGTTCATCGAGGCATACCTTAACTCACTGAGGGCTAAGGCCCATCTCCCAGTGGACAGGGCACTGGATCTTACCTTCTTTGCCTGAACAGTTCAGGTTGGGCTCTTGCGCCCTGCTCAGGATTTCCTGAGGCTGCTGGGGTGCATGGCGCCCTGCAGCAGCATGCTCCATTGGGCGTGCTGGTGGATGCACCTCCTCCAGTGGGAGTTGCGCTGTCAGAGGTCAAAGCACCTAGGCTACTTGAACCAGTCAGTGATTCCGCCAGTGTGGGATGCCATCCAGTGGTGGCTGATTCCCAAACACCTGGAGGAAGGAATCCCATTTGTCTGCCGAGAACCGACCATCATGCTTATGACAGACATGTCTCTGGTGGGATGGGGAGCACACAGAGTTCACAGGTTCTGGTGAATTCAGGAGTCCCATCAACATGCAAACCTGCTGGAGCTCCATGCGTTGTGACTTGTGCTATTGGAATTCACTCCTGTAATCAGGGGCCAGGTTGTGCAGATCCAGATGGACAACAGCACGACAAGTTCCACCTGAAAAGGCAGGGCAGAACTCACTCACTTCCCATATGTCAGGAAGTTGTCTGCACTTGGACACTCATGCACAGCCTGGGTACAGATGGCCTAGTGACCTACATAACTGGAGTACGCAATCGCTGTCAATGGATGGGAGAGATGCCAAACGAGAGGCCCCTGAATCAGGAGATAGTGTGGACCTGTTTGCCTCCTGGAAGAACATCAGATAGAGGCTGTTTTGTACCAGCCCCCCCACCACCCCCACAGTCTGGGACACTATTTGGGGATGCCTTCACGAGACCCTGGACTCCAGGCCTTGTTTACGCCACCCCTCCCTTCGATCCACAAGGCAGTGGTCAGGGCCCAGATTATCCTGATGGCTCCAGACGGGCCTCTGCAGTTCTGGTACCCAGATCTTCCCACTTTCAGCAGCAGACCTACCTGGCGGCTGCCTCTCCACTCTGATCTGTTGACAGACAACAGGGGGAAGGTCCTGCACACAGACCTGCAGTCCCTGGACCTCACAGCCTGGTTCCTGAGTGGCCAGGGTTCTAGGCTATGGATCTTTTGTCTGAAGTGCTCCACATTGTGGAGGCCTCCTGGGAAGAGTCTGCTCGCTGGTGTTATGCCTTTAAATTGAAGAGGCTTACCATCTAGTTCCAGGGCAAAGAACTTGATCCCCTTGCCTGCCCTGTCATGAGCATTTCGGACTACCTCTGTTCCCTTGCTCAGCTGGGACTGTGAGTGACACCCTTAAGGTGCACCTGGCAGCTATCTCTGTTTACCAGGTGTGGGCTAGTAAACGGACAGTGACCCTGGAGAAGGTGGATGTTCGCTTTTTCAGTGGCCTGGACCACCTGTCCCTTCCTGTGCATGAACCACCTCCACGGGGGGATTTATTGCTGGTGTTGGCTGTGCTCATGGACAAGACATTTGAGCTTCTGCACAAGTGTGAGATGTGACATCTCTTGTGGAAGATGGTCTTACTGGTGGTCACTACGTCAACCAGGATTGGGGAGCTCCATGTGCCCTCAGTGGAGTCTCCTACTTGGTCTTCCACAGGGACAAAGTTATCCTTCACCCCCAACCTGAAGTTGCTTCTGTTGGTTGGTGATTGATTTTATTGGTTTACTTGACTAACCCATTTTTGTAGGCCGACTGCAGGCTCCATACCCTGATCCTGAAGAGGGCGCTGTCATTATCAATCTATCAAAATCTTTATTTAACCAGGCAAACACCATTGAGCAAAGCTCTTTTTCAAGGTGGACCTGGGAGGGCAAAAATACAGATAACAGAGTAATACATAAGAATAGCAATACACAAGCATGGTCAACATAAGCATGGACAATGAATTGTAAGGAGATGCAGGAAAAATGAACACAATATTTTGCAGTAATACAGGATAAGTTGCACAATATTTAGCAGATAGTGAACTGAGCTAGTAACAGTGAGTCAGTAAGGTCAGCATTATGACCAGATACAGGATAAGTAACACGGTATTTAGAAGACATACAGGGTAAGTGACGCAAACATTTTGCAGATAGTAAACTGATCTAGCAACAGTAGTTCTGAAGGGTCAACAAATGTGAAGAGATGGGGTGACAAGAGCCATAGGGACTCGACAGGGACCCTGGAATACCGAGACAAGTAGCCTGTGCCCTGGATTACTGTGACCAGTCAGGCGGGCCCTTGGGCACATGTAGAGCGCACAGCTGGAGTTTGGGGAGAGGCTCGCCCTCTGTTCCGCATATGCTGAAGCTATGCTTGGCAGACCCGCAGCGAAGCAGATAATTGGCAGGTGGACCACATCCTGCTTCGACCTCTGCTAAAGGTTATTTAGTAGGAAGCCTCCTGTAGGGTTCACAGCTTATTCCGCTGACATACCACTGCCTTGATTGCTGCTTCCAGGGCAGTCCCTTTCCAGGAGATCTGCAGGGCTGCTACCTGGAAGTCAGCACACACCTTCACTTCCCACTACTACCTCGACCTCGAGTCACGCGGGGATGCGGATTTTTGGGACCTTGGTTCTCCACACTCTGTTCACCAAGTAGGGGTGCATGCCTTGCCCCCCCCCCACCTCTGGGGGGAAAACTGTAGGAGTGTGGTGGAGTGTGGATAGTGAACCACGCCCCTAGAAAAAGAGGTTACTCACTTTTAACTGTAGTTTTAAGAGTAGTATGTAGTTCACATGTACACAATCCAGTTGGCCTCCCCTGGCAAGTAGCGTATGGATTCTTGCTTCCAGCATGCACGATCTGAGGTCCGGGGGGGGGGGATATACCATCCAGGTGGTGGGAGCAGCTTAGCTTAAAGATGCCCGGCAAATCTAACTGTTTTGATTGAACTGCCAAAGTGTGGATGTGAACTATATACGACTCCAAGAACTACGGTTACAGGTGAGTAACTTTTTTTTTTGAGCACCCATCATTTCACCTCTCTTTCTTGTGACTAAAATGAACTAGCATGCAGCAGACAGTGCTCCCTTACCTTATTAGGCAGTAGGTGTACAACAGCTGAGAATACCATGGAAAACCTGGGGAGCCCCATATGAAACACTAATTTTATTATTTTAAATGTAAAAATGGTAAGGCAGTCTGAAAATGGGTGAAAAAGAGTGTATTGTACAAGTTAGGAAGGGGTAGTCTAAAATGTAGTGACAAAATATAGCTCAAAGGTTTCAATATAATGCACTGTTCCTTTAACCTTCCTGTGCTTAAAGACTGTACCCCCGTACTAGTTAAAGGGAAACACTGGTTATGCTGTGACGTGCAGCAGCTGCAGCAGAAATGCCAGATGAGGGCATTCAGCAACACAAGCAACATTTTTCAGGTACCTCTTAGGTCTTTAATTTGTAAAGAACTGCGCCAATGTCATGTGAACAGACTCTCCTGCAACCACCTTATCGGTCATTTCTGCAACAGCTGCTGCACTGTACAGCATAACCAGTGTTTCCCTTTAAATATCCTTGTGCACTGGGAATGGACAACAGCAATATTCTCTCCCCACCTTCTCCTGGCTTGTAAAGTGCTTTGGGATACAGTTAGCACAAAGGCACTATAAAAAAAAAATTAGTTCCTTTCCTTGGTTGTCTAGATTAATTATGGGTACTAGATGGGATTGGACAATGTAGTTAGCAGCTGATTTGGTTGTTTGGATTGGGGGGTTGGGGGCAGTGCCAGTGGTGTTATCCTGTGCAAAAAGGTAACATTTAAAGTATTTGGACACTGTTACAACTCTGACTTTTAAGAGGACATGGTTGATGTATTTTGGGGTATGGGCAGTTGTGTTTAGCAGCCTGAAGTGGGTAAACAGACTTTGCTTTTTGTTTGCACACACACGGTGTATTTTTAATATCTGTGTATTAGCCTGACTCAGCAGTTAGGGTACACCTTGTGGTTTGTGTATCCTGCTGACTTACTGTGCCCTCCCACCCATATTCCTGTTATCCACACACCGTATATTTCAAGGGTGAGCAACGTGAAATGATCCTACAAACTAGTGTTAGTACTGCAGCAGCTTATAAGAAGGTGCTCTGCACGGTCAATCAAGTGTTTTATAGAGCAAGATGAGGGAGAGAGTTCTGAAGTGGAGTTCTGTTACTGTGTGCACCCCTGCGTCTCCTCCGCTGCCGGCAGCTTTCAGCCAGGAAGTAATATGTCTGGCAGGGACCACTCTGTCACCAGAAGAGTGAGGAGCCAGGTCTGTCTGTTTGTACAGTAGGATGGAGTTCCGTGCCAGTAGGCTCATGGCATTTATGCTAGCCTGGTTTGTGCAGTCAGTTTATGGCAGGTCTGGGTCAAAAGCCAGATTCCTCCTTTTAACGGCAGCATTTAATAAATTAAAAGAAAGATTTATGCATAGATGCTGCCGTGTAAAATGACCTGAAGTCATATTCTTGGGGTGGAGTGACAGCACTGGTATTAGGCTAAGCTGTTCCGGAACGCTTAGTAAACCAACATAACTGAAACTGGCTCCAGACTTCGATTGTGTAATAGAATTTCCTAAAAATTCCTCTGAAGGAAGGGGTTAAAAAAAAATCCTAACCTCCTCCTTTTGCGAACACCTTTTTAACTTCTATTTAAAAAACAAACAAAAGCTGTCAGCCATCTTGTGGTCTGTAGTGTTTCATTTTGCTTTTTCCAGTATTGATCTGAGCCATTAGTATGGTCCTTGTGAAATACTTCCTGTAGCACTTAATAAATTCTGGCATTAAAATTGATTTTCACTGTTTCTGAAGATTGTTTGAAAGATAATTAAACCACCTGGCTCTGACCCCAAGTACCACTCACTGTCTAGGGGCCATCATCTCAACTAGAGTCCGCTTTTAAAAATGAGGAGTTTTCTGTTTTTTCTCCCCCTTATACAAGTGGTAGGCAAAATACTGCAACCAGATTGGTCAATCAGAACACAGCAGCAAAAACAAGTCCTGTGCCACCTTAAATTGTCAGGCAGCACATTACCTCCCCTAGTGGTACATCTGTCTGGAAGGACTAGTTCTCTTTAAATTTAAAGGGAAACGTCCACATACAGTCGGGCCCACTTGGATGTGAAGTAGGGCCCGATTAGCAGATGCAGTAGGATAAATTAAAACTAACTCTCTCAATGATTATTTATTTTAAATCATATCTGGTTGATCCTGCACCCTCCCTGCCCTAGCATTTTAGGATGAAGTGCCCTCCCCAGTGTGCCCACAAGCACCCGTGGCTGTCCCCATGATGACATTTCAAGCGGGGAGCAGCTGGGGTGATCTGTATACTAAATACTTGGCTGCTTTTTAAAAATAGCTTCGGTTTGGAGCTAGGGCATCCCTGTCCATTTCCAGTGCCACATACTGGCTGACAAGTACCCTACCAGTCTGTACTTGGTCTCGGTATAGCCCCAAAACACACAGATTCTAAACCGGAGCTATTTGAAGATTTGACAATATAGTAATCGGTATTGCCAGATCTTCAAATAGCTCCGGTTTAGATTCTGTGTGTTTTTGGGCTACACCAAGACCAAGTCCCGACTGGTAGGGTACTTGTCAGTCAGTATGTGGTATTGGAAATGCACAGGGATGCCCTAGCTCCAAACTGGAGCTATTTTTAAAGGAAAACTGCACAAAACAGTGGGAGCAATCACCAGGGCTGCAAAAACGTCCGTTTAAAACTACCTATATGGTTTAAAATAAATTCAGCTAACCTTTCTCCAGATATTTAGCTTTTTAATTTTGCTCCTTGAGGTGCCATGTCAACAGTGTTGCCGCACCGGAAGACTGAGTGTGCTCCTGGTATCCTGTCCTGTGCCGGAAGGCTCGTAAAAATGATGAGCAAGGCGTATTTACCCCGGAGAAAAAGAAACATTGTGGCATGTTAACTAAACCTCTACATCCAATTCCTGGTGAAAACGGAGCCGTGTAATGTACTTTAAATCATTATGAAAGTTGCAGTTCCGAGTTCGGTCATGCTACCATTTTATTTATTTTATAATTTATGGAATTTAATGTTTACTGATATTTATTCTGAGTTTTTGGTTGTGTTTATCTGTGTGTTTTATTTGTATGGTGCCCAGAGCCTCTGGGATTGGGCGTCTCTTTAAATAAAAATTGCCTTGCCAAGCCATCTTAAACTCTTGAGATTTATTTGAAGACAACTTCCCAGGTCATGCAGTAGAGTTTAAATTCAACAACAATGCAGTGTGGACCCCCCATAGTGAGGTTCCTGGTTATCTGGCGAAGGTGAGATAGCATAGCCACTATAGCATTAGGAAAATGGCTATTTTCAGCGCTAAGGAGGATGTGGTTTGCTGTGCACACTTTTTTGTGCCCTCACTGCATCAGGTGTACCAACCATGTATACTGCAGGACCGGTTGTGAAGCTCGGGGTGTCAGAGCATTTGTTAGCTGTTTTAGAATTTCAGCCTTGTACTGTACTGTATACACTGTATATACTTTTTCTTCCTTGTATATTATTGCTTTTTGCATACATGCTTCTGTACTGTACTTTGATGTATTCATGACCAGGTCCACCTTGCAAATGAGCCTTGCTCAATGGTGCCCACCTGGATAAATAAAGATTTTGATTGATTGATTGATAGAATGCTCACTTTAACCATGTTCTGGTTTACCAGGGTACACGCTTTGGTTATTTGATGACCATGGCAGAAGGCTCTAGTTATCTGTGCATCTCTGCAGCAGGGCAGAAGGCTCCGGTTATCGGGAGTGTTTATAGACCAGGATATACGACTCTGGATATAGACCATCAGTGCACCTGCTGAGAGCTTTAGAATGCGTGAGTTATTTGTGCATTTGTTTACCAGGAAGGCGTCGGTACTCTCACGGAAGAGGATAGAAGGCGTAGGTTATTGGGGCATTTGTTGGTCAGGTTAGTAATCTCTGTGACCTGGTGGGTGGTCCACTTGGTATCTACTAGCTGGCTGTTCCATTACAGTTTACAATGGCAAGCCATTTTGAAGAAACTATAGAACCACTGGTAGTCCAGTTGGCAACTTGGGTAGGTAGACTTCTACTCAACAAAAAAAAAAAAAAGCCTAGACTGGAAGGGTACCATTTCTTCAGTCCTAAAACAAGTCTTCATAGACTTGCTGGAGTCTTGAGTGGGCCATACCTGGCAGCAACACATATGAGAGACCCCAGCCTTCTCCAGAACTGAGGGATGCAGCCAGCTGTTGCTCTTTTGTGTTGAGGAATTCACTGGTTGAGCCTGTCAGTGCTGTCACTCTTTGTGTGCACGGCCACATCAAAATGGAGAGGAGCTCAATGAAGTGAGATTTTCCTTGATGGTTTATATCGATCTTTTTTTTGTTTGTTTTTTGTTTTACGAGGTAGAGTACAGCACACAATAGGTTAGTTATTTATTCATTTGAAATTTGGTAATGGTGGAAGGCACACTGTGCCAAGGCTCTTTTCCAGGTGTGACCCCTGGGGAAACGGAACGCAGGATACGCAATAAACAGGGAAAGAGCAGCAAAGTACGGTACAGTGAACTTCATGCAGAGGATGGGCTACATTTGAGTAGGGTGGGGAAGGAGGTACTGAAGCAGAGGGTAGGTGAATACGTGGCTAGGAAGGTGGATTTAAACTAGGCGAGGGGATGGTGAGTGGACAGATGATAGGCATGGATCCCAGAGAGGGGAGCCAAATGAGCTTAACCCCCAGACTAGCAGGGAGGTACTTGGAGCAGTGGCACATGGGGGATTAAGGGGGGGGTATCCCAGAGAGGGAAGGGGGCAGGTTCAGGTTGGAGGGTGGTCTCACTGTATGCAAGAAGCCTTGGTAATAAATCATCAGAATTACAGGCACTCTTGGCAATAGGGAGGGTGGACATTGCGGGCATCATGGAAACGTGGGCCACCCAGTACCAGGATTGGGATTTGATGGTCCCAGGTCATAGGATATTCAGGCAGGACAGGGCTAAGGGAAAGGTGTGGGGGGGGGGTGGCAGTATATGTACGAGACTGGATGAGGTGCATAAGAGAGGAGGAGGGGGAGGAAAGCAGAATAGAGGCCCTATGGATGCAGTTCCAAGACTTAAAAAGTAGGAGATTGAGGATGGGGGTGGTGTACAGGCCGCCAGCCCAAGGGGATGACCTGGACAGGGAGTTAGCTGAGCAAATCAGAAGGGTCGGTAGGAAAGAGAACACTGTGGTGGTGGGGGACTTCAGCCTACCGGGGGTCGAGTGCAGCACCCAAACCACCACAAGTGCAAAGAAGCAGGTCATATTAGAGGCATTCTAGGATAGCTTCCTGGTGCAATTAGTCCTGGAGCCAACTAGATTGGATAGGATTCTAGACGTAGTTCCGTAAAATGGGAAGGCTGTAAGGGATCTGGAGGTGGAGGACCCTCTGGCTGGGAGTGACCACCACATGGTATGGTTCACGCTCAATATGGCCAGGGAATTGGGAGGTACAAGTACCAGGGTGATTGAATTCAAGGAGGCAGATTTAAAAAGGATGGGGGATATTATGGGCAGGCATCTGGCGGGTATTCGACCATGAATAGATGCTAGCCAGAAGTGGGATATAATTAATAAAGGGCTGGTGGAGGCTATTGGGACATGTACAAGAACCAGAAGTAAGAGGGAGAGGGCAACAAAACCCAGATGGCTGATGCAGGAGGTCATGGAGGAGGTGAGGGCCAAGAAAAAGGCATTTCAGAGACTCAAGAAATTGGGAGGGGAGGACAACAGGGAGGTGTATAAGAAGTCGTCCAGGGAGGGTACCAAGCTGGTCAGAGCAGCAAAGTCTTCCAGGGAGCTGAGATTGGCACGGGGCATTAAGATCAGAGAGAAGGACTTCTTGAGATACATCAGTGAAAGGCAAAAAGACAAAAATCAGATCGTGAGGATAAAGGACGGGGGCTGGGTGGAGAAGGGGAGGGATCAGGCAGAGACACTAAATGATTACTTCTGCTCAGTGTTTACAAAAGGGAAAGGGGCAGGCACCACTGGGAAGAGGAGGGGTGGGGGTGACTGACATATAGGACACAGAGAATAGTGTGCTGAAAAGATAAAGGGCACGGGCGGGGGATAAGGCACCAGGTCCAGACAGCATTCACCCTAGGGTATTTAAGGAACTAGCTGAGATCCTGGCAGGACCGTTGGCTGACCTGTTCAGTACCTCCGCGGACACAGGATGTGTACCACTGGATGGCCCATGTGGTACCCATTCACAAAAGTGGACCCAAGAATGAACCAGGCAAGTACCGACCAGTGAGCTTCACATCAATTGTGGGAAAACTGATAGAGACGATCTTAAAAGAGAGGCTGGTGACCTTTTTGGAGAACAATAGTCTCCAGGGCGGTCAGCAGCATCGGTTTGCCTCAGGAAGATCCTGCCAGACAAACCTGATTGAGTACTACAACTGGGTGACAAGGGGATTGTACAAAGACCATGCAGTCGATGTCCTGTATTTGGATTTCAGCAAGGCCTTTGATTCTGTGCTGCATGGGAGGCGGGGGGGGGGGGGCTGGAATATATAGGAGTGGGAACAAAGATGGCAAATTTGATCACCAGTTGGCTGAAGGGTAGGAAGCAAAGGGTGGTGGTGGAACTCATCTCCGAGGGATGTGACGTGCGGGGTGCCGCAAGGATCAGTGTTGGGACCGGTGTTGCTCGGGATTTTCATTGCTGATATCTCCCACAGGGTTTGGAGTAAGATCAGTCTCTTTGCGGACGACACAAAGATGGGAGCTGTGGTAGATGACATCGAAGGGGGAAGGGGGCTGCAGGAGGACCTGACCAAACTACAGCAGTGGTCGGAGGCATGGCAGTTAAGGTTTAATGCCAAAAGAGTGCAAGGTGTTGCATTTCTGGGCTAAGAACCAAGGGAGGCACTATCAGCTGGGGGGGTACAGCTGGAGTGCATCGAGGAGGAGAAGGATCTAAGGGTGCTCATAACGGGGAGTATTAACAACTTAGCTCAGTGCAGGAAGGCGGCAGGAAAAGCCAACAGGATGCTGGGGTGCATAGAGAGGGAAATTTCCTCTGGAAATAGGGAGGTGATCCTGCCCCTTTACAGGTCGTTGGTCAGGCTGCACCTGGAATACTGTCTGCAGTTGTGGCACCCATTCCTGAAGGACATCAGATTGTTGGAGGGTGTACAGCATAGGGCAACAAAGATGATCCAAGGATTGGCGGGATACTCCTATGAAGAGAAGCTGGGCGAGCTGAACATGTATTCCCTGGTGGAGAGGAGGGATAGGGGGAACATGATCAAGATCTTTAAATACCTAAAGGGGATAAACAAGACTAGAACAGAAGGGAATTTTCAGATCAGAAGGGGGGGGTCACAAGGGGGCACCAGCTGAGATTGGAGGAGGGAAGTCAGGAGACAGTATTTCACAGAGAGGGTGGAGGACACGTGGAATACTCTGACTGAGGAGGTAGTAGCCTGTAGCATGGTAGATGGCTTTGAGAGGGGGTAATTATGAAGAGAGGAGGGGTGGGTGGGGCACCTGCAAGGTGAGGGGCTGGCTGCACAATCGAGCAGACTCCATAGACCGTGAGGCCTGTCTTTGCTCGGCGTTTTCATATGTTCGTATATACAGTACCGCAGTACATAAATAACACAATCAGGAAGACAAATACAGGAGTTAAGTAGGTACAGTATATGAGATACTATACAGTAATGTAGTCCTAGGGTAAAATCCATTTACATACAAAGAAAGAGTAAGCCAGAAACAGTGGACTGTACCCAAGAGGCAAAGCCGAAAATGGGAAGCCATTTAAGTACTACATTGTGGATGGTAAAGGGCACAAAGGGGTGGAAGGGTAGAGAATATTTTGATGCAACAGCAGTATTTTCATTTTTTTTTTTTTTTTGGGGCGCTTGCAGGTTGGAGAGTAAGGGCCAGAGTTGAATGAGTGATCAAAAGAAAATGTCGTCTCACAGACTGTTACTAAAAACAGAAGTTACTGTGCTGATCAATAGAAGACTTGAGCTTGGTGGAATAAGAATGGTGCTGTATTGCCTTCTCTCGTTAGATGGGATGAGGTTGGGCTAAACCCATAATCTACCAAGCAGGGTGCAAGTGCTTTATTTTAAACAAAAGCAGAAACAAGAAAATTTTTCTTCTCTGTATTTAATGGTTACAGTGGTGTCAGAATTGTTGTATTCGGGCCTCTTCAGCACTGGGTCACCATCTCTGTCCCAAACATGGATACTCGTCATCCTGTCCGCCTCCCAAGAGTTCCTACCCTCATTTCCCTTTTAGCCCTCTGGGCTTGCATTGCCATCTGCAATCTGATGCCTTCAGCACCTCCATGGCACGAGGAGACCACTGCCCTCCAAGACCAACCACCAGACTTGCTCCTTTTAGCCCTCTGGGCTTGCATCACCATCCGTGATCTGGATCTGACTCCTTTAGCACCTCCACGGTGCGCCACCCCCCCTAAGATCAACCATCAGGCTCACTCCTTTTAGCCCTCTGGGCTTGCACCGCATATGTGGTCTGGATCAGATGCCTTTGGCGCCTCCTTGGCACGAGGAGACCGCCGCCCACCGAAGACCAACCACCAGACTCTCTCCTTTTAGCCCTCTGGGCTTGCACCACCATCTGCGATCTGGATCTGACTCCTTTAGCACCTCCACACTGTGCCGCCCCCCCTAAGACCAACCATCAGGCTCACTCCTTTTAGCCCTCTGGGCTTGCACCGCCATACGTGGTCTGGATCAGACGCCTTTGGTGCCTCCATGGCACGAGGAGACCACCGCCACCCACCCCTCCCCCCAAAAGACCAAGTACAGCCAGAGTACATCTGCGGCTCTCCAAGGCTGTGTGGGTCCGTTGAATTTGATTCAAATTCTGACGCTTCAAAGGGACTCGCCCTCATTGGCTGCTCGGCACCCAGGAGTTTACCAATTGGCCCGGCTGCCTGCCCAATATATCCAAATTGAAACTGGGCACAGACTACAATTTTCTAAACTTCTCTTGGCTAAATTTTTGCCCGTCCCCCCCACCTCTGACCTTAATTAAATACACTTAGGCCCAGCCCACCCCTACATTTGTGGAGTGTATCGAGTTCCCTACGCTCTTTCTTAAAGGGCAGCAACCTCTGAGCCCAGTACCACCTCTTAAGGCTTGTGCCTGTCCCTACTGTTGTATCTGCCCGTCCCCCATTGACAAATCTCACCTACCAATGCCTACATACAGCTGTGCGCTCAATAACCTAGGATGCAGACACATATTCACTGGCCACTGATCCTAATCTTCTTTTGGTTGAAATCCGACCCTGCCTGGGGTAGCATCACCTCCCCAAATACACAACCTTTGGATAGAACAAGGGGAACCTCCTCTGACCAGCTCCTGGTCACAGCCTTCAAGCTCCCCCAGCACCATTACCTGCTGCTAGTACCTAGGCCTGTATCCATAGCTGCATTACTGCATGGGTGGACCACTGCAGCTACCAACCAATACCTCAGGAACTGCAAGCAACATCAAGCCTGTTTATCTTGGTTACTCTCATCACGACCCCTCAGGAAACTGATCCTTCTATTGCTTCTATCTGGCAATGTGTACCCCAACCCTGGTCCAGGACATCCCCCCGCAGGTGCCAATTCAAGGTTTGGCCATCTAAGGATAGTACCTCTGAATATTGGAAGCCTCATGCCTAAGCTCCCGCAATTCCAAGCATGGGTGGAAATGATCAGACCTGATGTCATTTCTCTCACCGAGACGTGGCTGTCCCCCAAGATCCCTGATGGTGCAATAGCCCTTGATGGCTTCACTATATTTAGGCAGGATAGGCTGTCCAAGAGGGTGGTGGCTGTATTGTCTACATCAAAAATTATATTAGGGGCCAAGTACTACCGAGCAGTCTGTGCACCAAGGAAGCTCAAATTCTCAGTATTAAACTCACCATTGATCAACAAAATAAGTTTTTGTGTGCTCTCAACAGTATATATACCCCATGGTAAACAGGAGCCCGGTCTGGATCACTTCTTTAATAACCAAGGGCAGCTCAGTCAAAACTGGGAACAGCTCGTAGTCGGAGACTTCGTCAGGTGGCAATCCCAAGATGCAGCGGCAGTTACATAAAACATAGAATTTGACGGCAGATAAGGACCGCTTGGCCCACCCGGTCTGCCCATTTCCCTACCTAATGGATAAGCTGCAGATCCTAGCTAACCAACAGCCTACTACTTCCAACCTCCACCCCCTAGAATTGCCTTATGTCTGTCCCATGCATTCTTGAATTCCACCACTGTTTTTGACTGCACAACCTCCTCTGGAAGGCTGTTCCATGCATCCACAACCTTCTCCATGAAAAAATACTTCCTCACATTACCTCTGAGCCGTCCCCCCTCTAGCTTCAAATTGTGCCCCCTTGTTCTTGCACACCTCTTTTTCTGAAAGATGCTACCCTCTTGGACTTTGTTGATTCTCTTGAGGTATTTGAAAGATTCAATCATGTCCCCCCTCTCTCTCCTTTCCTCGAGGCTATACATATTAAGATTAAGTCTCTCTTGATATGTCTTCTGGTGCAGACTCTGCACCATTTTAGTTGCCCTCCTCTAGACTGCCTCCATCCTGTCTGTCTTTGCGGAGATTGGGTCTCCAGAATTGCACACAGTACTCCAGATGGGGTCTCACCAGCTGTCTGTACAGAGGGATGACAACTTCCTGTTTTCTACTGATGAGACAAAATATCTACCTCTGTCTCACACAAATGGGCACCCAAGCCACAAGGCTAAATTACAGGACCGGCTCAACTACCCTAATCGATTGGCTACTCTCCACTTGTCCCGACCACATCACTGAGGTCTCTGTTCTACCTGACTCTCTAAGCGCCCACTCCCCAGTTATGTGCACCTGGTCTAATAAGTTCACAAAGCATTCACACAAGAACTCGCTCACTAAGACCTGGACTGCTGTAATATTTCAGACAGCTAAGGCTAACTGATTGGTCACCACTCGACACTGCCACTGATAGTAACCAAGCCCGAGATTACTTCTGCTCCGTCTTTACAAACGCTTGTGATATCTTCACACCATACAGTTCTAAAAAAGTAAGAGGGGTCAGTAACCACTGGCTCTCTGGCACCCTAATCGACCTCATGTGACTCCTCTGGAACAACCTGTGGCACAGGACCACAGCATCAGGGAATATGGTAGACCTCACTGCTTACTAGGCAACCAGAAATAAATGCAGAAGACTGATCAGGCTGGCCAAGGCCTCCTACTGTAAAGACCTCTTAAACAGTAGCTGGGGAAGCGGAAAGGGATTCAGGAATTTGGTGTATTCCTTACAGGCAGGATCTCCAAGACACACCCTGACCTTATAGTCACCTCTTCGGGGACACTCCAGGATCATAGTGACATGGCAAATGCATTTAATACCGCCTTCACTGACCTATGTACTGCACTCCCCAGGGACTACCTCCCTACCCCACTGACTGGACAACTCCCTCATTCGAGCCCGCCTCCTGCTTCACCCAGTGGCTCACCGTCTTTCTACTTCAGACACCTCTCCAGGACTGAGACCATAAGGTACGTCAAACGGGTACTGGGCAAAACCAGGATGGGGAGCAACGCTGTCGACATGAAGCCAGTTGCTCTAACATTAAATGAGCTAGCCGAACTACTTACCAAAATCTTTAACATATCCCTACGAATGGGCACATTCCCAGACAAATGGAAGGCAGCTCACGTCGCGCCGGTCCACAAAAGTGGAGACAGAACATGCCTCTCTAATTATCGACCCATCTCCATTTTACCACCACTCCCCAAAGCCTTGGAACATGTGATATCTGACCAACTTACTGAACATTGGGAGAAATAGTCTACTTTGTACACAGCAGCATACTCTCACAATGATCCCTCTCCTATAGGGGTCCTAGATGGCATAATGACCTCCCTACTGAACTCCTTGGGGCCAGCAAAATCAGCCATTTCAAATCCGGACTCCGCAACCTTCTGGCACGTGAAACCACCTGCCACTGTTAACCCTAACCCAGCCCCCAGAGGGACTTCTGCCTTCTCAGCTCCCCGTACTGCCCAGTCTCACCTAACCCCTCCACCCTCCACTTGACGGTGCCTTCCTGGCTGCAACTCCCCTCTACAAGAATTGCCCTAGACCGGGATCTGTCCCTGAACCCCCCGAGTTCCTTTATATTGTAATTCCTCACTATTGCAGTGTTGTTGCTATCCCTTGCACTTTCTGATTGCTCTTAGTAACCTGTCATATTGTTTGTGTAGCCATCAGCTGTTAATTATCATACGTATATTATGTCTGTTTGCACCCCTTTTTCTCTCTGTACATTGTTCACTGATTCAATTCTGTGTCTCTGTATTTTGTTATCTGACTTGGAACCTTTGTAAACGAGCCCATGGCTCAAAAGTAATAAATCCAAAACTGAATAAATAGTTTGGACCTGGTATCAAAAGGCCAAGTTCTCTCTGTGCAGGGTGTTCCAAGAACAGAGCCTCGGAGGCTTGAGCACTGTTTGTTTTTGTATGGGCCCCAACCTCTCCTCAGTAGCATTGCTGAAATGATTCCTTTTATAAAAATATATGTACCTCCACCCTTTGAGGGCTTGGGCCTGGGATCTTTTCTTACCCTAACAATACCTCTGTCTGTGTGAAACACGCCTCTGTGCCTGGGGCCCTGGTGCTAAGAACTACAACATTGGCCACCAAGTGGGCCAGAGCAGTCGCAGCAGATGCGGATTCCAAGAAGGCAGTACAGTTTGCCTGCCTACCAGTGCTATATTGAGTTACAAGAGAGTCAGAGGTATGACAGAGAAAGCCTCACATGATGGCAGGTGGGTGGGACATAGAGGGGGAATAACTTGGAGGGATTGTCATGGCAGCAGGACATCCCTGCCTTTCACTCTAAAAAACCTACTGCCAGATGTATTGTAATGTTAGGGAGGACCCCCCAAAAGGGTTGGCATGGCTGAGATTGGCAACCCTTTCTTGGGGAAGAAAAATAAAAATGTAAAAACAAAAATGGAGTGGTTAATAATGCTATACTGCCTCTTTGCTTAATATTGGAGTGGCTTTTTTTTTTGTATTATCTTTTTATCGCCTGCCCATCAGCCAGCCTCGCCGACCTCTCCTTTGGGTGGCTAGTCTCCTGCTGCTGTGCGATCCTACGTTCCTGCCATCTGCTGCCCTCTCTGCCATATCCCTTTGACAGGGGGTCTACCAGAAGGGGAGACTTTCCAGCCCCTGCAGGCACCTTCTTCCATCTTGTCCGGAGAGGCGAGGGGCGCAGCATGGGGGGGCTACCCTAGCTATCGCGTCATTGGGAGGATAGGGTTGCTGTCATCTGGCGTCAAGGCGGCCATGTGTTTCCTGGTTTTCTCCCCGCCCACACTGGACGCACACTGCAGCATCCTGGCTGCCCATGCATGCTGCGTGTGATCACCCACGTCGCACTGTGCAGTGCTAGACTCTGCCACCAAAGGGCAGTACATCCCTGGCCCTCCCCCCAGGAGGAGAGCGTCCGGAGGATGATCTGAATCCTCCCTGCCGGCCTCTGCTCCTGCCTCCCCAGGCTCGGGACCTGAACCCGGGTCACCAGCGTGCCAGTCATTCCCCTATTGTCTGGCACCACGGAGCTGGTGAGTGACACTTTTAAAGTTTGGTTCCACTATTTTTCCCCAATAACCATTCCTTTGAGCGATCTTTGAGCTTCTCATTGCCACGTCCCATTATTGGGGAAAAAAAAAAAAAAGAATTGGCATTTAAACAAAATTAAATTGCCACCAAAACATTTTACCAGTAGGCCAGAAAAAAATATTCTAGGGGCGTGGATATAGTTCACTATCCACATTTTGGCAGTTCCACTGGACCAGTCTGATTTGCTGGATGTCTTTAAGCTAACCAAACATACATTGGGGGCTCGGGACATGGGGGAGTTCTATCTTTATGGGGCTTGTGCCACATATATTTTGGGAATTGGGGGCCAAATTTTTCTATCCTGAAAATTTCAGCCCTGTAGCTACAGCAGTTTCTGAGATACAGGTGGGCAAAAAAAATCAAAAAACACAAACATCTCTCTTTATTTCAGCACTCTGTATCTCAGAATCCACCCAATGGATTCAAAACAAATTTGGCACGTCAATACACCTTCCCTTTCCAATGACACTTGTCAAATTTCATGCAAATCCATTGAACCATTCCAAGGTTAAGTTACAATAATTGGCCTTTAACATTAAACACTTTCACTAACCCTAATTATACTAGTGCTACCGTGCCAGTATTTATATATATATATATATATATATATATATATATACACACACATATATATATATATACACTCATTGCAAAAAACATCATTAATGCACCATTGGGGTTGAAGCGTAAGGAGTGGGGAAATGCGATCTTGGTGTTCCCAGGCATGGGACCCTGCCCTCGGCTTCCAACCTGGACACCCTACCCATAACCTCGGCTTCCAGCCCTGGGGCCCTCCTCCACCCTGCATCCAGAAACTCCTAATGCTCACCTCATTGTTTTATTCTGTACCCATGTCAGGTTTTTAACTGTTGAAATGGGGTGAGCATTAGGGTTCTCAACCCCAAGGCACACCCCTCACACCTGTTCCTGCATGCAGAGTGGAGGTGGGCCTTGGGGTTGGAGGTCGAGGGTGAGGGTGGGGTGTTTGGGTTGGAGGCCAAGGGTGGGGCGGGATCTTGTGCTTGGGAACTCTGGGATTGCATTTCCCTGCTTTTTACGCTTGAATCCTAATGGTGCATTAATGAAGTTTTTTGCAATGTATTTCCTTACTTTCTCAAATAGTATAATAGTATCCTTATTTTATGGTGTGAGCACAAGGTCCTTCATACCCTGTGCTCCCATACCTCCACTGAAATAGTATATCAGTATCCTTGAGACACTACAACAGTATCGTTATTTTTCAGTTGGAGCACAGGGTCCTATGGACCTTGCGCTACCATCCCTCCATTAAGACAATATAACAGCATCCTTATGTTACAGTGGGAGTACAGGGCCATTCAGACCCTGCACTCCAGTTTGTGCAAATTACCTAACTTGCACAAGATACTGTTGTATTTTGTGCAAATTATGTAATTTACGCAAAATAGAACAGTATCTTGTAAAAGTTACGTAACTTATGCAAATTACAACTTTCGTGCCTGACAGTATCTTGAGCAAGTTATGTAACTTGCTCAAATTACAACTTTCCTGCCTGACATATACATTTTCCCATAGGAAATAATGGGAAATTAAAAGTTTAATAACTTTTGAAAGGATTAATATTTTTTCACCAAATCTGTGAGGCAAAGACTTTCTACCCTGAAAATTTCAGACCACTACCTAGAGCCTTTTCTGAGATACAGGTGGATGAAGAAATGTAAAAAAAACTGGTAAATTTAGGATTTTTTGATGCTCTGTATCTCAAAACCATAAAATCAGTTTGCACAAAATTTGGCACATCAGGAGACCTTCCACTAGAGATATTCCTTGCCAAATTTCGTGTAAATCCATGAAACGGTTCCAAAGTTATTAAGGTTCACAAATGCAGGTTTAACATGTACTTTGCGCAAGTTGCATGGCTTGTGCGGGATGCTGTTGTATTTTGTGCAAATTATGTAATTTGCACAAAATACAACAGTATCTTGTGCAAGTTGTGCAACTTGTGCAAATTTCAACTTCCACGCGACGTATAAATTTTATCATAGAAAATAATAGGAAATTAAAAGTTTAATAACTTTTGAACGGATTAAGATTTTTGCACCAAACCTTCAAAAGGCACATCTGTGAGGCAACAGCTTTCTACCATGAAAACTTCATATCACTACCTAAAGCTGTTTCTGAGATACAAGTGGACAAAGAAATGTAAAACAAACTCGTAAATGTAGGATTGTAAGATGCTCTGTATCTCAAACACCACAAATCCAATTCACACAAAATTTAGAACATCAGGAGACCTACCAACAGAGATTATGCCTGCCAACTGTCATGCAAATCCATTGATGGGTTTTAAAGTTATTAATGTGCAAAGCATGCATAACTGGATGACAGTGTGTGAAAAGTTTAATTATACATATACATTTTCCCATAGGAAATAATGGGGAAATTAAAAATGTAATAACTTTAGAACGGATTAATATTTTTTTACCAAACCTTCAAAAGGCACATCTGTGATCCAAAGACGTTCTACCCTGAAGATTTCAGACCACAACATAAAGGCATTTCTGAGATACAGGTGGACAAAATAATGTGAAACAAATGGTAAATTTAGGATATTTTGACAGCCTTCATCTCACAAACCACACAACAGATTTGCACGGAATTTTGCACATCAAGGGACCTTCCCCTGGAGATTATGCATGCCCAATTATGTGCACATCCATTGAGTGGTTCCAATGTTATTAAGGTTCAAAATTTTTTGTTTAACATAGAAGTTCAGACTCAACACTAACATACTGGAGCTACTGTGCCAGTATTTTTTATATATATACACACACTGAATACTGTTATTACACACACACACACACACACACATATATATATATATATATATATATATATATATATGTATGTATAAATGTGTGTGTGTGTATGTATATGTGTGTGTGTGTATATATATATATATATATATGTATATATATATATATAATGTATATGTATGTATATATATATATATATATATGTATATATATATATGTATATGTATATGTATATATATATATGTATATGTATGTGTGTGTGTATATGTATAATATGAAGCGCAGGAGTGGACTACAGAAGATATCTGAGTGGAAAGTACCTCAGGTTACTGGGTATTATTGTTCCGCATTGTTAGCTTAGTTTGTTTCTGTGAGCTTAGGTTTGTAGGTTTTCATTGGTTGGTTGTGTGACATTATGGTTGAAAGTGCTCAGTTTTATAGGGTGTCATTTGTATGTGGGAGGACTATAGATTTTGTTACATGTGGCGGCTGCATTTGTCAGTTCCCAAGAGTTAGAGGGTGTGGTGTTTGTCAGCACCATTTCAGAGTTTGCGCTGCACTTCTTAATTTGTTTTATGTTTGTTTTGCTGTGTGTGTGCATGCATGAGTAAGGTGAGTAAGGAAGGTTGTAGTGGGGTCTGCAGGTGGGGAGCATTATGAAGCCACTGAAGACTGAAGGGAGCTTTCCAAGGAATGATCAGAGATTGCTGCAACCCTGTAGGGGTTGCAAAGCTTAGTGTTTATGATAAAAAAGAGAACTAAGTGTAAAGTAGAAGAAGTAGGAAGAAGTAGGCTGCTGGTTAACTAGGATCTGCAGCTTATCCAGTAGGTAGGGAAATGGGCAGACTGGGTGGGCCAAGCGGTCCTTATCTGCCGTCAAATTCTATGTTTCTCTCACCACCCAGGTGATATGTGCCCCAACTCCACCCTATGACATCAGAGCTTTCCTTCCTTCCCTTGGAAGAAAAAGTGGCTTTCACTTAGGATTTAGTACACCATAGATGAACTTTGTTTTAAAAAAAAATTCTTATTTAGTTCTCATTCCTCAGTTCCTCTCACTCCCCTCGCAAATCCTCGATGGAGTAATGGAAGCCAGGGTTCAAATTCTGCGTTCAGTACTAGTAGAAGATGTCTGTCACTGACCCGCATTCACAGAGAGGGTGGTGGACGCATGGAACAGACTTCCTGAGGAGATTGTGGGGTCTAAAACTGTGGGAGAATTCAAGAATACGTGAGACAGACATAAAGCAATTCTTGTGGGGGGTTAGAAGAAATAGGCTGTTGGTTAACTAGGATCTGCAGCTTATCCTGTAGGTAGGGAAATGGGC
Source organism: Neoceratodus forsteri (assembly GCA_016271365.2). Classification (NCBI taxonomy): domain Eukaryota; kingdom Metazoa; phylum Chordata; order Ceratodontiformes; family Ceratodontidae; genus Neoceratodus; species Neoceratodus forsteri. Next base: position 30,697,885 of record JADMNL010000026.1, on the reverse strand, counting down.
AGACTAGGTGGGCCAAGCACTCCTTATCTGCCGTCAGTCTGTTTCTGTGATACATGTGTGTATTGTCTGGGTAGGCAGCAAGATGTTGCTGGGTGCAGCCTTTGTCTTGGCATGCTGCCCGAGTCTCTCGAGGACAGGAAACTCGAGCTGTCACTGGGCCGACCTTCAGAATATAATCCAAAGGATTGCCTAAGGGCCGCCAGAAGGCTCCAACTGCAGCCTGGTCTGCTCATTAGTCGAAAAAATATTCGTACTGTATTATGGCCTTGGACTGGGCGATTCCTGTGCGTTTGGCATGGCAATGGCAGTCTCCATGCATTGGAGCACCTGGATATGCATCTGTCTACCTTCACGGAAGACAGCCAGTGCAAGCTGGCAGGTGTTGCGTTCTTGGGCACAGAGCTATTTGGCCCTGGGTGGAATGACATCTCACCCCCCCCCCCAAAAAAAAATATTGAGAACTCCAGTGCCACCCTGGATTCTGTGGCATCGTCGCAGAGGGGCCCAAGAATGAAGCCCAAGAATCAGGCTTCCCAGTACTGGTCCTTTCAGCCACAGGCTCCTTGGTAACAGCCCCAGCAGGAGCAGTACCATGCCTGGCACCCCAAGTCCAGGTCCAGAGCCCAGCGTCCTATAAAAAGGGTGGATAGGTGTGGTGGAGCTCATCTGCTGTAGGTGCCAGTGCCCCAGCAAAAGCTGTCTAATGATGGGTGGGTTGAGGGTGTCTTTCTCCACCTATCCTGTCCCTGTCTGCACTCCCCATAGGAACCACGTTGGCATGCTATCACAACTGACAAGTGGGTGTTGGATATAGTAGGCAGAGGGTTGACTTTGGACTTAGAAGCTCTCCCACCTTACTGCTTTCACATGCCTCAGGAATCCAGAGTGTCATAGGACATGCTATCCACCCTTTGAGAAGACAGTGGTGGCTGATTCCCAAACAGCTGAAGAAAAGAATCCCATTTGTACACCTAGAACTGACTGTCATGTTTATAATGGACGTCTCTCTGGAGGGATGAGGGAAGCACACCTGGAACACCACAAGGCCCATGGTTCTGGTAAACCCAAGAGTCCCATCATCACATAAACTTGCTGGAATTCCATGCAGTGTGACATGCACTAATGGAATTCGCTCCTCTAGTTAGGGGTCAAGTCATGTATGTCCAGACAGACAACTCCACGGCCATGTTCTACCTGAACAGGCAGGTTGGAACTTGCTCCCTTCCTTTGTGTCAGGAGGTCTTCTACTCCTAGATGCTCATGCACCGCCCAAGTACAGATCTCCTGGCAATCCTTGTTGCAGGAGAGAACAATTAGCTGCAAACGCAGGTAGGAGAAACGTTGCACAAGTGGTCCCTGAATTGGGAGGTGGTGAATCACCAATTCTCCTTGTGGGGAATGCCTCTGGTGGACCTTTCTGCCTCCTGGGAGAGTGCCAAACTGAGACTGTTTTGTGCCTTCCCCCAGAGTCCGGGACACTGTTTGGGGGGATGCCTTTGCTTCGTGTATGCCTTCCCTCCCTTCCCCTTGATCCACAAGGTATTGATCAAAGTCCAGAAGGATAAGGCATGGATTATCCTGATAGCTCCACACTGGCCTCAGCAGTTCTGGTACCCAGGTCTCCTTAGCCTTAGCAGCATATTTCTGTGGTGGCTGCCTTTCCACCCATATCTGCTGACCAGACAGTAGATGAAGGTCCTGTATCTAGATCTGAAATCCCTGCACCTCACGGCCTAGTTCCTAAATGGTTAGAGTTCCAGGTCTTGGGTCTTTCGAATGAAGTGATCCACATTGTGGAAGCCTCCCAGAAAGTCGGCTCACCGGTGTTACATCTTTAAATGGAAGAGGTTCTCCATTTGGTGCCAGGGCAGGAGGCTTCATCCCTTTGCCTGCCCTATGGTGCACATCTTGGACTACCTCTGATTCCTCTGTAGCTGGGACTGATGTACACCTGGTAGTCATCTCTGTTTACGGAGCATGGGCTGGTAAGTCGACGGTGACCCAGGAGAAGGTGGTCAGGCACTATTCCAAGGGCCTGGGCAGCCTGTCCCCTCCAGTACATGGACCACCTCCATCATGGGACTTGCTGCTGGTGTTGGCTGTGCTCTTGTTCAAGCCATTTGAGCCTTTGCACAGGTGCAAAATGTCACACCTGTCATGGAAGACAGCTTTCCAGGTGGTCATCACATCAGCTGGAAGGAGTGGAGAACTCCAGGTGCTATCAGTTGGGTTTCCTTACCTGGTCTTCCGCAGGGACAGTCATCCTTCATCCAACCCAAAGTTCCTCCGGAAGGTAGTGTTGTGGTCTGAGCTAAACTAGGTGATTAACTTGCTGGTATAATTTACTAACCCATCTTCGGAGGCCATCCATAGGTGGAGCTCCTTACCATGGACCTATGTAGGGTGCTCTCTTACTATGTAGAGAGCTTGTCTGGAGTTGGGGGAGAGGCTCGCCAGCTGTTTGCCACTTAAGTTGAATCCGTGCCCAGCAGACAGGCAGCAGAGTTCACGATTGGTAGGTGGATCGTATCCTGCCTCGACCTCTGCTATAGGCTGGCTGGTCTGGAGCCTCTGTAAGGCTTACTGCTCATTCCACCAGACAAACCACTGCCTCAATGGCTGCTTTATGGGGTGTCCCTACCCAGGAAATCTGCAGAGCTGCTACATGGAAGTTCAACACACACTTTCATTTCCCACTACCGTATCGACTTTGAGTCACACCGGGATGCTGATTTTGAGACCTCAGTTCTCCAGTCTCTTCATCAAGTGAGGGTGCACCTTGCCCCCCGAACTACTGGGGCCTGCCAAGTGTGGACGATGAGCTATATCCATGACCCCAAAAAAATAGGGTACTCTCCTCTAATCTGTAACTGTAGATCTTCCACGGAGTGGTCTCTTGTAGTAGGTAATACTTTTGGGTTACCAGCAGAGGTCACTGTGGCACACGGCAGCTCTTCTAGCAGGTTTTTACCAGGGACCGCCCACACATGACATCAGCTTCCTGTTTCCTAAATGAGTGGATGGTTCCTGGTATCCTCAGTTTATTTTCCCGCTATCTTCAGCTCATGCAGCAGCTAGTGCAACTTCTATGTAGTAGTCGATGAGAAATTTGAACCAAGATGAATGTCTACAGATTCTTCAACAGAGCAAGCATTATTTCATTCCTGCCATTGTGGCAGGAAGATGTACTGCTTTGCCAACAACACAGTTTGTGTAAGGTGTCTGGGACCCACACACGACACCAATTCTTGCACTTTATGTCAGGAATTTAATCGGGCAACTCATCAACGGTTGCTTGAAATGAAACAACTTTTGATGGAGCAGAAAACGTCTCTGTTAGAGAACCAGGGGGCTCGTACCAAGGGCTCTACCTCTACTGGTTCTCATTCCAGGCAGAAAAAGGAGGAGGAGAAACCCTCCTCTCACTCCCTGCCTCATCGCCCATCGGCGGCCACCATTTCAGGTGTCCCTCCATCGGCGGGGACCCTCCTAAACACTATTACCGTTGGCGGGGGGCTCATACCCTCTCGATGACTGCGCTTTTCAGAGCTTTAAATGCAGTTCAAATTATAACTGCTTCATTGACGGAGGTTTATATCCTCTCGTCGACTGTGCTTTCCAACGCTTTACATGCAGCTAACTATACAGCGCCTCCATCAGTGGGGGCTCCTCTCTCATTGACGGCATCTGACAATATAAGTGAAAATAATTCTGTTCCCTGCGGGCCCGTCAACAAGACCCCGCATTCCTCAGGGGAAGCTTATGGCTTATGCCTTGTTGACTGTCCCTTCACCTTCACAGGTGCCTTCCTATGGGGTCAGGCAGACAGAGATCAGGACCCTGGTCTTTACCACCCTGGGGCAAGACCTGCTCATGCTTCTCGTCCCATCCCCTCTATTACCCCACTGGTGTCCCAGCACCCCTTCCTTCTTACCTCCCCCAAGAAAGGGACATCGACAATGTAGTATGACATGTCTTGCATGCCATGTGGCACGCTCAGCCCTCCAAAGAGCTGGGTGATCCTGTCCAATCTCCTCTGCCTAAAAGATTCCATACTGACAGGGATATCATACCACCCTGGTCTCCTCCTCCTTTCATAGAGGACTATTTGTCAGATGACCAAGAATTACTGACCTGATTTCCCCGATCTTGAAGATGAAGAGTTCCAAGATCTGAATTTTCCGAATCTTGAATCTTCCTTATTTGGAAATCTCCTCTTTGGATGAGGACCTGCCTATACCTGCCGCAGCCTCTCCCCCGGATGACCCGACCTTTAGTGAGATGATGGCTCAAATACAACAGGTCCTGGGATTCTCAACTACTGAACATAACAAACAGCGTAAGGATATGGCACAATACCTTGAATTACCAGAGGAGCCCGTTTTAGTGGTTCCCCCGCTGATACCAACTTGCCAAAATGCCATGCTGGCTGCTTGGCATCAGCCTCCAGCTATTACAGCTATTCCCCGCAAAGCAGATCGTCTATACCAGGCTCCTCTGGACCACCCATTTCTGTCTACTATTCCAGAGGCGGATTCTGTGGTCATTACTGATGCTCATGACCTTACCAAAAAACCCAAGCACATGAGCTCCTTACCCTGTGATAAGGAATCCCAATAAAGAATAGACTATCTGGGGGAAAGGTCTTTTCCTCAGGTACTATGAATATCAGAATCTTGAACTATATGGGTCATATGATTAAATATCGGCGTACCCTTGCATCCTCTGCCATTGAGCTTATCAATAAACTCCATCCCTCACAGGAGAGGGATAAATTATTGGCTGCAGTGACAACTATTAATTCCATCTCCCGTCACCTTCTCGTGTCAGGATATGATGCCATAGATACCTCAGCCCGACTGTCAGCCCTGGCATCACCTTGCTTCACCATGCTTGGCTTCTCTTTTCAGGCTTTGCACCTGACATACAACATAAAGTAGCTAATGCCCCCTTTAATGGGTCCAAGCTGTTTGGGCCAGGTACTCTGACTCTACTGGATGACTTACAGGCATCAGGCAGAACTCTCCGTACGGTTCATGGCATGCATCATACTCCATCTACAACCTACCATACTCAGCACTCCTCTTATTCCAAAAGAGGTGGAAGATACAGAGGTGATAATAAAGGCAGCTTCAGAGGTCATGCTCAATCCAACACCTCTGCCACCCAGGGTGCCTGCTCCCACCCTTCTGGTGGAGCTGCACAGCCTGTCTCCCAGTGATCCACTAGGGCCCCCCCCCACCCGCTTCCTTGACCAGGCCTCGGAGGCTATGGGGGTCATTTTGGCCTCCATCTGGAGGCTTGGCGAATGATCACTTCAGACAAATGGGTACTTCAGATTATACAGAAGGGTCATGCTGTAGAGTTCCTCTCCACTCCACACCCTTGCCCTTGATGGAAGATTCACTATCCTCCAGATCATATACCCATCTTACAGGAGGAATTTACGGCCCTTTTGACCAAACAGGCCATTGTCCCAGTGCCTCTTCCAGAACATCAAACAGGATTTTACTCCCACTTCTTTCTGGTGCCCAAACGAATGGAAGACTTCAGACCAATACTGGATCTAAGACAACTGAATCTTTACATTCAGTACAAACATTTTCACATGATCACCCTACCTGCCATCATGCCGATTCTAAAACAGGACAACTGGCTTTGCACCCTAGACATGAAGGATGCCTACTTGCATGTCCCCATCCACCCTGCCCACCACAGATTTTTGCGATTCCACCTACTGGGTCAAAATTACCAGTTTCGAACACTCCCTTTTCGGCCTCTCATCAGCCCCCAGAGTGTTCACCGAGTGCCTAGCAGTGGTGGCAGCAGCCTTATGAAGAAAAGGGCACTTCATCTTTCCATATCTAGACAATTGGCTAATCAAAGCAGACTCCAAGGTAGCTCTGCTTGCCTCCCTAGATGCTACTCTGAACATGTTCACAGATCTGGGGATCACAGTCATTTGGCCAAAGTCCAGTCCAAATCCAGCACACTCTCTCCAGTACATTGGGGCTGTCCTAGATACAATTATAGCCAGGGCTCACCTCCCGCCTGCCCGGCAGGATGCGCTTACATCTCTGGCGTCACACATACAAACTCAGAAACTAGTCACAGCCCGATAAATCCTGCGCCTTTCTGGGTCACATGTCCGCTGCCATCCCTATGGTGGCATTCACCCGTCTCCACATGAGACCTGTCCAGTGGACCCTTCAGAATCAATGGTCCCAAAAAACAGGACAGTTCGAAGACAAAATCAGGGTCACTCCTCTCTGAAGTCAGCCCTAACATGATGGACAATCAGAATCGAGGAATGCCTTTCCGGTCTCCCCATGCAAGCGTTAACCATGGATGCTTCCCTGCAGGGATGCGGTGCGCACTTTGGTCCTTATCTGACCCAAGGTTGGTGGCCCGCTTCTCCCCATCAGTCTCACATCAGTCTTCTAGAGATGCTAGCGGTCCGTCTAGCCTTTCAGGCGTTCCGGCCCTACCTCACCCCAGGCTTGTTAATGATCCAATCAGACAATACTGCAGTAGTGCTCTACCTCTACAAACAAGGGGGTACAAAATCTCACACATTATGCAAGGAGACCCTTGCGGCTTAGCAAGAAGTCATCTGGCAACACTTGACACCAACAGCTGTCCACTTACTGGGACATTGCAAACAGTTAGCCAACCGGCTGAGTCACCAGTCCACAACTCACAAATGGACACTTCACGAGCAAGTACTCCAAGAAATGTTCAACCTATGGGGAACCCCACAGCTGGATCTGTTTGCCTCCCCAGTGACTTACCATCTTCCCAGGTATTTTTCCATTATCCTGAACAAAAAGGGACGATGTATAGGTGCCATGTCCCAACCATGGACAGGCCTCCTCTTATATGCTTCCCCTGGTCCCTCTCCTGCAGAGGACCCTACTGAAACTACAACTAGAACCAGCCACAGTGATACTCATAGCCCCAGTGTGGCCTCGCCAGATGTGGTTTCCCCTACTCCAACTGTCCGTATAGGACCCCATTCCGCTGCCAGTCAGACTGGACCTTTTTGACTCAGTCATGGGTCTCTCCTACATACCAACCTGAAGGCTTTACACCTTCATGCTTTGCTCCTGAGGACGCTTTCATAACTAAACTACAAGTGTCCTCTCCTGTTGCCAATATTCTCTTGGCCTCCCATAAGCCAGCAACAAGAGCAACATACAAACGCTTTTCCATATGGTCAGCCTCTCGATCTTTGGACCCTTACTTTTGTCCACTGACGAAGATTCTGGACTACCTGGCCTCACTATCTGAGTCCGGTTTAAGTTACTCTTCTATCAAAGTCCACCTGGCCGCCATCTTGGCTTTCCATGAACCTCTGGATGGCAGGTTACTGTACCAACATCATCTAGCCAAGATGTTTTTGAAAGGAATGTTACATATTAAACCTCCTATTAGAAGACCCACTCCTCCATGGATCTCAGTTTTATGATAGAAAAATTGACCCTTGAGACTTTTGAGCCAGCAGCCACTTGTGACCTTCGTTTTCTGTCATGGAAAACCTTATTTCTGGTGGCTGTTCCTTCCAATCAATGTATTTCCGAGCTTCATGCTCTCATGTGTAAGGAACCTTACTTGATTTTCCACAAAGACAGGGTGGTCCTTCGTATCAGCCCTTCCTTCCTTCCTTCCTAAAGTAGTCTCTGAACATACTTTAAATCAGTCCTTGGAGCTTCCGGTCTACTATCCTGACTACTCCAATCAGGGTGAACATCTACTACATTCTTTAGATGTCCATCATATATTACACTACTATACTAATTGGACAAAATCGATTAGAAAGATGCATCAACTGTTCATCTCTTTTGCCCCGGGTTGCGATGGCCTCCTGGTTGCTAAACATACTCTTGCATCCTGGTTGGCAAATTGTATTACATTGTGTTACAAAAAAATACAAGCCTTTACCTGGACATGTCCAAGCCCACTCCACTAGAGCTATATGGCCATCACTGCGGCTTGTTTTAAGGGAGCCTCCATTTCAGATACCTGCAGTGCAGCTACCTGGTCCACGATTCATACATTCACAAGGCACTACAATCTGGATATTGCCTCATGACGTAGTGAAGACTTCGACTGTGCGGTCCTACAAGGTCTCCTATCATAACTGTCCTCTCACATGGGCTAAACTTCTTCGGATTCATCCCAAAAATATTACCTACTGCAAGAGACCACTCCGTGGAAGATGGTACAGTTAAGCAAAAATGTACCGTAACAGTAGATCTTTGAGGAGCATCTCTTGCAGTAGGTTTGTTCCCACCCTCCGTCTGCCTCCTTCTCTAAGAGAGCAAATTTCTGGTCCAATGACTTTGAGTTGGGACTCCTCTGGTACCTTGATTTCCCTTCGATCCTTGTTTTGCAAGCTGAATCCGGCGGGGGAACTGAGGACACCAGGGACCTCCCACTCTTGTATAGGAAACAGGAAGCTGATGTCATGTGTGGGCGGTCCCTGGTGAAAAACTGCTAGAAGAGCTACTGTGTGCCACAGTGACCTCTGCTGGATACCCAAAAGTATTACCTACTGGAAGAGAGACTCCTCAAAGATCTACTGTTACGGTAAGTTTTTACGTATCTATACTTTCTAGGAGTTGGTGTTTACTTCACATTCACACAACCTACCCAGCCTTGCCTGGTGAGCGGCACGTGGATCCTGCTTCCACTGTGGAAAATCTGACGTCACGGGGTGGAGCGGGAGGCTGTACCACTCAGATGGTGAGAGTAGCTTAGTTTAAAGACATCTGGCAAACCAGACTGTTCAGTGGAACTGCCAGTGTAGATGTGAACTGTAGACCACTCCTAGAGCTACGGTTACAGGTAAGTAATGTATTTTAATGATCGCTGATTTCCTGAGCATTTTCCTAGAGCAGCGAATGAAACTCTACTTTTCACAGGCCATAGACCACATGCTGCCTGCGTCAGCCACACCTGTACCACGTGTATGAATGGTCCAATGTCTGGAAGATGCAGGGACTATGAATGAACAGGGAAAGCCAAGCCTGTCATGCCAGATGACAGGTTCAGCTGACTTGGCCCCACCCACCCCTACCCCAGACAGCTAGGGGGTATTGGTGAGATAGATAATCCTGTAGTGGTCGGTATGGAGTTATCGGGAGGGAGCCTTCACAAGGAGGGAGTGTCTCACAAAGAGCTAGCAGCTGGATAGAGGGGCTTGAGGTAGCAGAGGGCACAGAGACCAAAAAAGGGCCATAGTAGATAAAAAAAAAGCTAAAAAGTTCCTATTGTTGTCAATGGGGTGCACCCCCACGCTCTCCGTTTACTGACCTAACGAAACGTGATGACGCAGGGGCTTGTCTCAGAATAAGGAAGTTGCAGTGTTTTGCCGATTGGCTACAAAGATAAAAAATATAATCTGTTAAGAGTGTGCAAACCTGGCCAAAATCAATAAATACAATTTTATGGTGATTGACTTCAGGCCAGGTAAGATTTGTTGCATGTTTGAGGCGGCCCATACTTACTACGAACCTGCTCTTTAAAACCAGCAGTGCACATTACAGTGGAACTTGTGCCATATTCCCTTACGTTCTACTTTAGACTGCCCTTAAGGTTCTCCTGTATTGTAAGATGCACTTTTTTTTCTCATTTTGTTTGGATCTTTTTTTTTTGTTGCTGTTGACATTCAAAAAAAAAAAATAGAAGAAGCGTTTCTTTTAATATGTCTATTCCCCCAGGGTTTCAGCATTATTTTCAGCTGTTTCTGAAAACCATTTGTTTGACATTTCCTTTTGTATTGTAACTAAAGGTGTGAACTAGGATGTAACGGACAATGCTCACTATTATTATAGAATAATGAGTGCTCAACAGCAGCTGGAAATAATTAAGAAAACCTGGGGAACCCCATATTAAAAGGAGAGCTCCTTTTATTTCAAATATAAAAAAAAAAACTGTATGGCCTCAAAATGGGTAAAAGGTGTAACACTGCAAGATAGAACAAGGTCAGTCTAAAATGGAATTAAAAGTGTAGGTCACAGTTTTTCACCATAACATGCACTGCTGTGTTTTTTTACTGTAGTCCAGCAGTTGCTTACTAGCTTGCATTTGAACCACAGTGGACGTACAGTCTGGGTCTAGCTGCATGGCCCAGTGAAACTGGCCACCATCTGGTTATACATTCAGCTCTGTAAGGTGTGTAACAGAACCGTAGCCATCAGGCACAAGTGGCTTGCGTTAGTTGTACCTCTGATGGTCACTGCTCCTACGCTGACAATGCACCCAGAGCTGTTGAAAGTCTGGAAGATATAGCTTCGAAGGAGACTAGTCTTTCGAGTCATAACATCTGGCTGAGTGGCAGGCGGTCTCGCTGCTTACGTTCTGATGTACAGTTTTCCCCCCATTGTCCCTATTTTGCAATAAAATGGTTTCTCTTGGGATAGCAACATTTTACATTTAAAGAAATGTTATTTGTCAGACATAAAAGGCTCTGCTTTCAGCAGTTCTGATGTCATAGCAGCAGTGCGTATACAATCGCTGATGCTGTACACGTCTTCTTCAGGTAGCTGGAAAGAAAGAAGGCAAGGTGTGATTAAAAAAAAATAAATAAATAAAAAATGGGTTGGTGGAACGACTAAATAAAATGTTTACAGCACCCGCAAGCTCAGAGTGAGGAAAGAAAAAAAAAAAACCTGCACTACCTCAAGAATTCTGCTCTCGTAAATCGTAGCACTAGTTTTAACCAATCAGTACATTTAATAGCGTTTAATTACCAATAGAGTAGAATGTTCTGATGTACTTCAGAAATACGTCACTGTGCAAGAACAAGTCTTGTATAGTTTGTAGCCTGGCCAACATGATCCACGCCTCGCTAGTGGAAAACATATGCTGCTTTTGGTGAGCACGTTTTATCGAAGGGCCCAAGTACCTTCTGTGTACAGTGGGTGGCCAGATTGGAATCTGGACTAGCCATGTGGCTAGTAGAAAGGGAAAAGCATATAATCAATCTTAGTGTTATTAATGGGACAACAAATTTACTGGCCCGTGGTATCACCCGCACCCCACCCAAAATAATGGTTACAAGTCTGTTAACCTATAGGTTTTTTTTTTGGGGGGGGGGGGAGGATAGCCCAAGCAAAACTTGGGCAGACAGATTTCTCCAACTGTAGTTGCTTTACTCAAGCAATCTTACATGTGTATACAGTAATAGAAATGCATCAGCTGATTTAAGTTTTTGTCCTAACGACACATACACATTCTCACTCACACATATACATTCTCTCACGTGCGCGCGCACACACACCCACACACAGAAAATTTAAAAAGAAAACTGTGTGAGGTGCTATAATTTATCATACCCACAAGCCTCTTTTTATTATTTCAGAAAATGATTTCGTTTGGCTCTGTTTCAATGTTTGGCTGGGTCTCGGCCCTGAAAGAGGGTGGTTGTTGAGGCAGGTCACATGGGCAGGCCAGCAGAGAATGCAGTCCTGTTTTCAACCAGAAAAAGGCCCCTTTGAACAAGAGCAGTTGTTTATCTGCAGTGAATTTGCCACAAAAATGAGCTCTCCTCCCTGGGTGGGACATGAAGCTTGCTGAGCTGCACGTCCAGTTAAATGTGAGGAGAGGCTTTTGCAGACATTTGTCAAGGTGAGCCTTGAGTGACTCCCCCTGAATCCTCTGGAAACCTTGGGATTGGGGGTCAAGCACAGCTTATTGAAAAGCTTGGCTTTTTCCCAGAATGGGTTTACTGCATTCCTTTTTATTCTGCTGAGGTGGAGCTTAACTGTAGAGATGATTGGCAGTCTCATTAGAATTTGAAATTGGGTGATGGTTTGGGGGTATGTGGGGGGGTGGACAAGTTGTGGGCCTGCTGCATGTGGCACCACTCATTGACTTTCTAAATTCATAATCTTATCGAAGACTGAAAGTGGAGACCTCCCTCTTCAGTGACAGCCATGGGAGTGGAAGAATTATGGTACAAGGAATATAAAGTTAAAGGACAGTGGGTTTTAAATGCTGATGGGGGGAGGGGGGTTGTCTTGTCATCTTCACTTCATGTGGAAAATAATATTATGGGGATGGGATTTAAAGTGAGGAAGGGAGCCCCGACCCTGATGGCAGAGCCTTGCATGCAACATGGATTTGGAAGTGGACTTGAGCGCCCCCTCCCCCCACATGTGATGTGGATTCAGGAGTGGAATTGAGCTCCCACACCCACCCCCGATGGCCCAGCCATGCATGTGATGGCAATTCTGGAGTGGAAATTAGCCCCCCCCAAATAGCCCAACCACACATGTGACATGGATTCGGGGTGGAGTTGGCCCCCCCAATGGCCCAGCCATGCATGTATTCAAAGTGGAATTGAGCCCTGCCACCACCACTGATAGCTCAGCCACGCATGCAGTGTGGATTCTGGAGTGGACTTGAGTTGCCGCATCCAGAGGCAGGCCAGGTTGAGGCAGCTGCTGGGGAGGAATTGTAAGAGGTGCAAGCACCACAGCCACTCCTACGGCTGTGCCAGAAAGCTTGCTTCTGCCACAGGGGCACACTGTGCGCACGCAAGGTCAGCAAGCAGCTGTGCCCACACCAGGGAGGTGGCAGGGTTGGGTGAGAAAACCCCATTCTTTCACTGAAGGTGATGGTCATCAGCATGTCCAGATATGCAGCCCTGCCGCCTGCAGTGGGATCTGGACTTGGGAGGGAGAACAAGTCTTCTAGAATCATGGATATGTTGTTCATCCACACTTATTGGCATGTTCCTTCCACTTTAAATCTTGCGGAAGTCTTCAAGCTGGCTCCTCCCACCCACCCACCCAGGTGGTATATACCTTGGCTCCACCCTGTGACACAGATCTGCCTTTCTGCTGGAAGATACAGGTTGCCTCCCTCGTGATCACGCATTTTGTAGGCCCTGGTTTTCAAAACTTCGGTTTTACCAAAATTAAAAATTGTTCAAGTTAGCGATCGCCTTTTCGCATCATCGATCATGGAGGAGAAATCTTCCCCTGGATTTCGCCGGTGTCCTTGCAGCCAAAAAATGTTAAGCACCAGTCCCCACCTCACATGCATCTACTGCCTCAGTGTCGGCCATGACACCCCGTCCTGCAGCTTCTGTTTGGCCTTCCATCCCAACATCCTGGACGACCGCCTTGCATGTCTCCAAACTGGGGAGACCAGAGAAGGGGAACCCTCCGGTGAAGTCCAACGAGGCTAGGTGGGCAGTTTCCACGGCTGCGTGTTCCGCTAAGCAGCTGGAACTCATGCAGGCGTTCGAGGAAGAAGCCGCTCGCGTTTCGGACACTCAGTTTCTTCATTCCGCTCAACCTTGGCTCTACATTCTTGGGCTCCTTCAGGGAGTTGTCAGTCTCTCCCCACCTGGGGAGAGGTGCCCATGGGCTCACACTCCTCCTGATCCCGAAAGCGGGAGAAGGAACCAAGCAAGCCTTCGTCTTGGCAAAGGCACTTTTGGGCCTGAGAGAGGTCTCAGTCCCAGGAGCATGTGGTCTCGACCTCGGTCGAGGTCGCTTCCTTGGCCGCAGACTTCACGGATCTTCCATCGGGCCAGCCGACCGAGGATATGGCCGATGAGGTCGAGATTGTTCTCGATCCAGTTGACCCGCTGTCTCCAGCCCCGGTCGATGACTCTTTAGAAAGGACTCCAGTCCTTGTCTTCCCCGATGAGGGACCCAGTCTGCTGGTGTCCCCATTGAGGAACCGGTTCCAGACCCCCGGGTATCACCGGTCCCGCTGGTGTCTCCCGAGCAGCTGAATTGGCCTGTCCAATCTCGGTCGAAGTCTAGAACCCCCCTCCCATCTGGATGGCCGAGGAAGAGCTATAAGTGCTCCAAAAAGAGACAACTCCATCGGTTGTCCTCATCCTCCTCAGATGAGAAGAGGCTCCGACGGAAACTCCGGCTCTACGAGGACCTCATGTGGCAAGAGCTGATATTGTCCAGGCACAAGCAGACTTCGACTCCTACCCCGGCCATTACTTGGCTTTTGCCTCCTAGGCTGAAGCCAACCCCCTCGGAGTCGAAACCTTCAGTTCCCCTGCCCGCAGGGCCAGCGCCACTGCCTGTTCGGCCTAAGTCGGTCTCTCCATCGATAGTGGTGGAACTGCCGCCTAAGCAGCCTGTGGGAGGGGCTCCTTCCAAAGAGGACCAACCAGACACCAGGCTTCCCCGACGTCTGTCGGTCATGGTCACCCCGGACCGCTCTCGGCAGGTCGAGGGTGATTTGAGCAGCAGGCCACTATACCCTGACTCTTCGGACTCGGATGTCATAGGGCTTCACTTGCATCCTGGGGATGATGAGTCATCCATTGGCGTAGGGGTGGAGGAAGGTCCTTCCTCCTTCCAAGGGAATCTTTGCCTCATCTGAGTCTGCAGGGATGCCCCTGGAACCCATCCAGAAAAAGGCGGAGTACCCTCTTACGGACATCCTTAAAAGAGGGGATACCCCGACAGAGGCCTTTTCTGTGGCCGAGGCCGTTGTTGGTCCAGCACTTGAACTCTGGCAGTGTCCTGCCTCTTGTCCAGCACCATCTGCCCGCAAGTACGCGGTTCCCATGGGGTCCCTTGCGGGGTTCACAGAGCACCCTTCGGCTGAGAGCCTGGTGACCACCTCTGTGTTCAGGTGTACTGATAGTTCTGCCGACGGTGACCAACCTCCCGACAGAGAGTCCAAGCTCTTGGACCATTCGGCAAGGAAGGTCTATGCGGCTTCCTCCTTGGACCTTCGTAAGGCAAGTTCGGCTGTCATCATGGCACACTTCTCATGCCCTCCTTGAGTCATTAGATGAAGTCCTGCTGCATCTCCCCTCTGACATGCAGACCACGGTCAAGCAGGTCCGAGACCATGGCTGAGCCGTTGCCAAACAGCAGCTCCAGGCGGCCCTGGACATTTGGGACTCCTGTGCCCACTCGATGGCTGCCGCAGTCACCTCTCGCCACAGGGCTTGGCTGAGGCTCCCCTCCTTCCCGGCGGATACTCAGCACAAACTAGCTGATGTGCCCTTCCTTGGGACCGACTTGTTCGGCCCAGGAGTGGCCGGTCACCTCCAGCGTATAGAGCAGTCCAGTGCCACCTTGGTTGCCACTTCTGCTAAGAGTTCTTCGGGCAAGAACCAACAGAAGAAAAAGAAGCCTTTTTGGCGCTCTTCCCCACGGTTCAGCAGTTATCCTTTCAAGGGGAATAGCAGCATCAGCAGCAGGCTCAAACTTGGCACCCTCGGCCCAAGCCTGCACCCCAACAGGCCCGTAGAGAAGGCCGAGGCTCAGGTCCTGGAGCTTCCTCCTCCTCCTCCAAGCCTGCTCAGTGACGGGGTGGGGGTTGCCACCCCTGTTCCTGTCATGCCAGCTCTGGGTCTTCCGTGGCGGGCCGGCTCCGCCACTTTCTTTCCGCCTGGTCCGATATAACCACGGACAGGTGGGTTCTCGAAGTGGTTGATGAGGGACTGCCTCTAGAATTCAAGCAGTACCCTCCCAGCTAAGCCCGAGCCCCTCAGAAAGAACGGATTTCCGCATATACCCACTCTGCTCTTTGAGATGACATTGCTCAGCTCCTCCTCAAGGAGGCAGTGGCTCTCATGGTGGATTCCTTCAGCAGACCCAGGCTTTGTCTCGAGGTACTTCCTGGTGCCCAAGTGGATGGGTGTCTGGCACCCCCATTCTAGATCTCCACGACCTGAATCAATATTTCAGGCCACGCACCTTTTAGATGGTCACCCTGTCCCAGATCATACCATCCTTGGAGCGAAACATGTGGTTCTGTTCACTGAATCTGCAGAACGTGTTCATTCATGTCCCAATCTGTCCATCCCATCAGCGGTTCCTCTGCTTCAGGGTCGAAGGAACCCTGTAAGAGTTCCGAGCCATGCCGTTCAGCCTGTCTTCAGCCTCATGAGTCTTCACCAAATGCATTGCAGTGGTGGTGGACCATCTCCGGCATCGGGAGGGGGGTCAGAATTTACCCCTACCTCGACAATTGGCTCCTTGCAGGTTCCTCCCAACAGGAGGTGGAGAAGTCCAGGGATCTGGCCCTCCAAACCTGCTCCCAACTCAGTCTTCTGATCAACAAGGCCAAGTTGGAACTCGTGCCTTCTCAGGTGATCGGCTCCCGGCGGACAGGGTGGAGGTTCTCTCCTCCTTTGCCCAGTCATTTCTGGTTGGGCGCTTACGCCCTGCCCGGGACTTTCTGCGCCTTCTGGGTTACTTGGCAGCGTGCATCTCAGTGGTCCATTGGGCCTGGTTGCGCATGTGCCCCCTCCAATGGGAGCTGGCCGCCCAGTGGACTCAGCGCCATGGTCATTTTGACCAGCTGATGACTATAACCCAGAAGATGTGGGACGCTCTCCAGTGGTGGACCACCCCAGATCGGTTGCTGGAAGGGATCCCGTTTGTCCACCCTGAGCCGACGGTCGTCCTCGCGACCGATGCCTCTCTCATGGGCTGGGTAGCCCACTTGGGGGACAACAGGGCCCATGGGCTCTGGACCCCCGAGGAGTCCCGATGCCACATCAACCTGTTAGAGCTCAAAGCAGTCAGATTGGCACTGTCAGCTTTTGCTCCTCAGCTCTGGGGTCAAGTGGTTCAAGTCCAGACGGACAATACCATGACCAAGTACTTTCTCAACAAACAGGGTGGCACGCACTCCCATCTGCTGTGCAAGGAGGTGCGCCGTCTGGACCCTCATGGGGCGGTTGGAGTCAGATCTCCTAGCTGTCCATGTGGCAGGAGCCTCGAACCAGCTGGTGGATGCTCTCAGCCGCATAGGCCAGACATCCCACCAGTGGTCTCTCCATCCAGAGGTAGCTTACAGCCTGTTCTCCCATTGTGGTGAACCGATGGTGGACCTGTTTGCCTCCAGGGAAAACACCAAGCTGAGGCTGTTTCATGCCCGCCCCCCTCAGCAGGGCTCGCTGCAGGGGGGATGCCTTCTCGATGCCGTGGACCCCAGGCCTCCTCTACGCCTTCCCTCCATTTCCCTTGATCCACAAGGTGTTACTCAAGGTGAGGAGGGACAAAGGCAAAGGTGAGTCTGGTAGCCCCAGACTAGCTGCGCCAGTTCTGGTATCCAGATCACCTCAGCTGCAGGCCCCCAGAGTGGCTTTGTACACACCCGGACCTGATATCTCTAAATCGGGGGAAGGTATTCCATCTGGACCTTCAATCCCTGCACCTCACAGCCTGGTACCTGAGCGGCTAGAGTTCCAGGCTTTGGGTCTTTCTGAAGATGTCTACACCATGGTAGAGGCATCTAGAAAGGAATCGACCAGGAAATGTTATGCCTTCAAATGGAAAAGGTATTCCATTTGGTGTCAGGGTAAGGGCCTGGACCCTTTATCCTGTTCTGTAGCTGACATTCTCAACTACCTTTGGTCTCTCTCTCCAAAGGGGGTCTGCAGTCATCGACCCTTAGGGTGCACCTGGCAGCCATTTCTGCTTACTGGGCGCGGGCCGGTCAGCTGACATTGGCACGGGAGACAGTGGTCGGGCACTTTTTCAAAGGCCTGGATCACACATCCCCTCTGATGTGTGAACCTCCACCTCCATGGGATCTACTGCTGGTATTGGAGAAAGCTCATGGGCAAGCCATTCGAACCAATGCACAAGTGTGAACTGTCACACTTGTCGTGGAGGACGGCCTTCCTGGAGGCTGTCACATCTGCCGGAATGACGGGAGCTCCAGATGCTCTTGGTGGACTCCCCTCATCTGGTCTTCCACAGGGACAAAGTTGTCCTGCGCCCCCAACCAAAATTCCTTCCAAAGGTGGTGTCAGAGTTTCACCTTAACCAGGTGTTAACTCTGCCGGTATACTACCCTAATTACCTCTCGGAGGCCGAGTAAAGGCTCCATACTTTGAACCTGAGATGTGCTCTCTCCTATTATAAAGAGAAGATGGCGGAAATTCATGGAGAGGTTCGCCAGTTGTTTGTCACCTACGCTGAAGCAGCTTCTGGCAGACCTGCAGCCAAACAGATCATTGCAAGATGGATTATATCATGCGTAGATCTGTGCTGTAAGTTGGCAGGCAAGGAGCCTCCCAGAGGGATAAGAGCTCATTCTACCTGCCATACTGCTGCATCGGTGGCTGCTTCCAGGGACATCCCTATCCAGGAAATCTGCCGGGCTGCTACCTGGAAGTCAGCAAACACCTTCGTCACCCACTACCACATCAACCTTGAGTCACACCGGGATGCTGGTTTTGGGACCTCATTTCTCCAATCTCTATTCCCTAAGTAGGGCATGTGCACCTTGCTTCCTTCCTCCTGGAGAACTGCTAGGAGTCTGCCAATAAGTGTGGATGAACAACATATCCACGATCCTAGAACAGGTTACTCACCTGTAACAGTAGGTCTTACATGGAATGGTCTCTTGCAGTAAGTCATTACTTCTGGGAGTTCCCGATGGGTGGCGCTCCAGCACGGAAGTTTCTTCCAGCAGTCTCCACACCAGGGACCACCCACACGACCTCACTTCATGGGCTGTACCTATAAAAAGTGGGTGGTCCCTGGTAATCTCCATTCATTTTCTTGCCGGCTTCAGCTCTGGTAGCAACTCTTCTAGCAGCAGTCTACAACGTGGATTGAACCCATAGCCTGGGGTGCCTGGGCTTCATACAAGGCCCCATATTCCTATACTCTATAAAATAGAGTGATACCATGGATGTTTCCCTGTCATACATGCAGGGTACTCAATCAAAGGGCTCAGAAAACTCAGAGTCCTCTTCAAGAGGTAAAATAGGGAAGGAAACACCTTCACCTAAAGTCCTTCTTGACCGCCTTTCAACAGTCTTACCTCTGAGACATGGATCATCGAGAAGACATTTATCGTTGATGGGCAATACACCCCTGTCGACAGCAGGCACTTCTTCATCAAAAGAGCACAGAGGTACAGCCTCTCACAGAAAGGAATGTTCCTCGTTGACGGGAATTCAGAACATCACGCATACTATGATGATTTTCCTAATACAAGAGGGTACGAGTCCTCTTATGATGTGCCATCGCACTGGGATGAAGGGCTACTATAACCACTAAAGGTCATTTCTCCACCGGATGACCCCCCCTTCCCGGAAATGATGTTACAAGTACAAAAAACAATGGGTTTTACCACAACGGAACAGGACAGATTAAGTAAAGATATGGCTGAATATCTGGGCCTACCGGAAGAACCTATCTGGTCAGTCCCTCCTTTTATACCAACGTTCAGAAATTCGATCACTGAAGCATGGAGTCAACCCATAGCGGCACAGGAGTTACCTAGAAAAGCACACAGGCTGTATCAGACTCCTCTTGATTATCGATATTTAACAAATACACCCACTGTGGATTCTGTGGTTATTGCAGCTGCTCACAATCGCACTGGCAAGCCTAAACATACAAGTACAATACCTCCAGAGAGAGAGACTCTGAATGTTTTGATTTATATGAGGAAGAAAGAGTTTGCTCTAAACACACTAAATATCTGAATACTCAGTTATATGGGACATATGCTGAAATACCAGCATACGGTGAGCAGCTCTGCTGGGGACATTATAGACTACCCGCATCCCCTGAAAAGGGGCAACTCACATCAATAATAGATATCTTCACTTCCCTTTCTCGACATTTATTAAGATCAGAATACGATGTTGCCGATGCTTCGGCTAGAGCCTCTGCAGTCGGTATCCTTATATGCCGTCAGGCATGGCTTCAACTCTCAGGGCTAGCACCTCATATTCAGCAAAAAGTGACTATGCCCCCTTTTCAGGTGACCATCTTTCTGGGCCAGGGGCTCAAACGATACTGGATAACCTACAAGCCTCAGGCAGACAACTGAAGACCGTACAATACATGTACTACAAACCACATCCTCAGTATAATTATTCATACAAAACTGGAACTAATTATACCGATTGTGAAACCTGTAAGGGCAGAGAACAAGTGACAAGGAACACAACGAAGCCGACTCGTGGCCTGGAGCTTCTTCCTCTCATTAAAGACTTCAGACTTCGCCCTGGTCTCCTCTTCTTGGCCTCGGAGACCTCTTGGGGCTTTAACTAATGAACAGACTGAGGCCTTTTCCAAAATGGGCTCTATACATCTAGCCACTTTTCTGAGGTATCACTGTTACAGCCCATCACGGCCATTCCATCAGAATGCCTCTTGGCCTGTTGTGCACCGGACTCCATGTCCCTCCAACGAACAGGTCCACCTACTACTACTCCTCCCATGCTGAGACGCAATCAATCCTGGTATGGATTGCCCACTTAACCATCTGCTACTCCGCACTGTGCCCTGGCACCCCTCCCTTCCCTTGCTCCTGAACCTGCTCTCCTGCTCCTTGGGACCTCTGTGTGTCTCGGTCCTCCCTGCCCTCCCCCTAGCTTCCTCCTCACCTCAGGCACATCTGGGTGTCTTCTTCTTATCTTCCCTTCCTGTACCACCCTGCCGCCCCTGCTCTCTTAGCCTCCCTCCTCCCCCATGTCAATCGTAGAAAAACCTCTCACCATCTCCCAGCCAGGGTGTTAGTCATGCTACTACTCCTGTCAGGAACATTCATCAAACCCTGGCCCGGTTCCCAGGAGCTCCCGACTAGCACCACAGGCCTATGCATAGTCTCCATGAATATCTGTAGCCTCCTAAAAAAGTTTGACTCACTGCAATGCCTGGTCACATCAATTAACCCTGATGTCATCACTCTGGTTGAGACTTGGCTGTTGAAATCCTCCCTTGGCTCCCTAGTCTCCCTTCCTGGTTTCACCACCTTCCGGTCTGACCGTGTTGGGAGACGAGGCGGCGGCTGCGCTATTTATGTCAAGGAATCTCTCCCCGTACTAGCCCTGCCTGCTCCCATCCTTGACTCCAGGGCCCAGGCGCTTATGCTAAACAACCCTGACCCTTTAAAGGGACCCCTTTATCTGACTGCTGCATCACGTGCCCCCAGGGACCAAACACAGGCCATTGCCTCTCTTACAGAATACCTTTCCTCACTACCTCCTTCCGCTGATCAAATTCTGGTGGGTGACTTAAATGTCAACTGGCTCAGCCCCTCCTCCTCCTCTACCCGAGACTCCTTTTCTGCAATAGACTACTTGCAACTAGTTACCCACCCTACCAGGACTAACCCCAAGAGGGCTCCAGTACCCTGCTTGATGTGGTACTCACCAACCACCCTAATCGGATCCCCAATGTACAAGTCCTCCCAGACTCTCTCAGTGATCACTCCGCCATTCTATTCCACTGGTCATCCTCAGTCACCAAACCCATAGCACAGTCCACATGCCGGCGGAGTCTAATACCTGGTGGACTGATAAAACTTAAGGAACTTCTGTCCCAAATTGACTGGTCTCCTATACAGGCAGCTCCTGACATCGACACAGCTCTCTCTTCTTTACCCAAACTTTTAATAATGCCTGTGATATCTTTGCCCCAATGTTGACCTGCCGTTCTAAAAGGCAGAATGCCCCCTGGGTAACCCCAGCTTTGATCCACCAACTCAAACATGGGGACAACCTGTGGCACCATGCCATTGAGACTGGCTGGCCCAGTGACAGGTAGTTATATGCTGCCGCCCGAAACAAGTGCACTCAGGCCATCAGAAAGGCCAAGTTTGAGCACTATCGGTCCTCACTCACTGCCTCATGGAGGAACCCCAGAACCTTCTGGGATAACATTAAACAGTTAAATGGAGTGCACACTCCCCCCACCCAGAATCAACATTAATGGCGTGATCTCCTCAGACCCAGCCCTCATAGCCAACCACCTCAACACCTCATTCACTGACCTTGGCCCTATCCTCCAACAAATTTTTTGACCCTCCTCCCCCAGCACCTGCCATAAATCTTTCTCGCCCTTATTTTCTCCTCCACCGTATTTCTGCCCAAGAACTTAGGCCGCACCTTGTCACTGCCCTCAAGAGTAATAGTACGGGCAGTGACACCCTGGATCCGTGTATCCTACAGCTGGTCTTAGACACAGTCCATACCCTGATCACGTGCCTCATCAACCACTCTCTTTGCCTGGGGAAGGTTCCAACTGCCTGGAAAGTCGCCACTGTCACCCCTATCTTTAAAGGTGGTGATAGGACTGTGGCTGGAAACTATCGGCCAATCTCCATTCTCTCTCCTCTCTCCAAGGCCTTGGAAGAAATGGTAGCCTCTCAAATCTCTGACTACCTCTCCACCTACAATGTCCTATGTCCTGAGCAGCATGGCTTCGAGCGGGCCACAGTACCAACACAGCCCTCCTAGAGTTCTCCAGCTTTCTCCACTCCTCCTTAGACACTGGTTCTCTGGCTGGTGCGGTCTTCATTGACCTCTCTAAAGCTTTCGACACTGTCTCCCACCCCCTTCTTCTTGATGCCCTTAGTCTCTCTGGTTTTGCTGTTGGGCCTGTCTCCTGGTGCACCAGTTATCTGTCTGACCGCTCACAGCGTGTACAAATTAATGGGACCTACTCAGACATCTGTCCCATCTTTTCTGGGGTTCCCCAGGGCTCCATTCTGGGCCCCTTACTATTCTCCCTTTACCTTAACACCCTTCCATGCTCTTGCTCGGGGAACATTCTATTGTATGCTGATGATGCAGTCATCTTTGCCTCAAGTCGTAACCCTATTGCCCTCAGGACTCGCTGCAGAAGTCCTTCGCTGAAGCCGAGGGCTGGTTCAAGGACATAGATTGGTGATAATTAAAAACAAAAACCATGTTCTTCACTCATCCTCAAAACAAGTCCTGCAACTTCAAACTCCTCATTCACTCTGGGTCCTTTCCCACCGAGACAAGTTTGCTCCTATAAATACCTAGGGATCCATTTTGACCCCTCCCTCTCCTTCCATAGACACATCGCTGCCCTAGCCACTGCCACTAATATCCGATTGGGCATCTTACATCAGTATGAACACTGCCTCCCCGGAAGCTCTTGACTACATGATCACCTCCTCTATCCTGTCCCTAGTGGACTATGGACTGCCGGTGTGGTGCTGCTGATCAGACCGCACTCCATAAAATCCTTCTACTCTGAATAAGGCCTGCAGGTTAATTACTGGGGCACCTAGGCTAACACACACCTGTCTACTGTATGCTAAAGCGCTGATACTTGATCTTGTTGGCGCCTCAAATACCTGACCTGTACCCTTACAAAAAGACTCTCCTTGGGCTATCCGCCAGGATTGACCACCACCATCGCCGCTCTGTCCCACTAGTTCATACTCGGACCTCTGGGAAACCTCTCTTGTTATCCCTAGGGCTAGGACCTCTCACGGCCAAAGAGCCTTCAGCTTTAGGGCCCCTCCTGGTTCAACACACTGCCCCCTCCATCTCCGAAGCTCCAACTATATCGTGCTTCAAAAACTTCCTTACAGAATCAATCTTATTAACACCCTAAGCTGTAATTGCCACTAGTCAAAGCCCATCAATACTTATGACAAAGCTACTACTAAGCTGCTAAGGACAACATAACTCTGGTATTGTTTGCATCAATCCTACCTGTACCAGCTTGTTTGTATCTATGTCTTAAATTACTGTTATACTGTGTTGTACTGTTATACTGTGTATTTTCGTTTGTCTTACTGTGACAAGGTACCTTTGTAAATGAGCCTATGGCTCAAAGGTTTTCCAAACTGCTGTTTTAAATAAATAAACAAATAAAATATTATTTCAACCTTCCACTGCTATAAGCAGCTTCCACTTAATCATGAGCAAAGATCACATGAATAAGGGTGAGTACATATACAGAGATTATATGTATTAAAAACTCTGCATGTCTTTTTACTTGCCTTCGTTGTTTGCTCAAAAATATATTTATATATGGTGTGTGTGTGTGTGTGTGTGTGTGTGTATATATGTGTGTGTATATATATATATATATATATATATATATATATATATATTTATAATGATTAGACAGACATGGAAAAAAAAGTCTTAACTTGCTACATTGTAGCACTTCTGAAGAATAACATTGTATTGTTTGAGCTACTGTTGCAAGTGTGGCCCAGTAGCCTTTGGCAGAGACGGTCTTTTCACTGCATATCACTGGGATCGATTATTCACGCCATGATATGGTGGACATCCTTCTGATTATTGACTTATTTGACATGTCACACCCCGATTGGGCTGACATCCACTTAACACATCTGATACATAATAATAGCAGGTCTGGTATATATGTTGGCCATAACCCTATAATGAACAAGATAATGGAACACTTACAGATAGAATACAGACATTCTTCTATATGCTGATATGCTACTCGCAGCATTTATCAGTCCGATGACCACATTATTCTTACGGCAGAATGCCATATTTGGCCACCCCACTGCCACATAACTGCTTGGGAATCTCCTAGAAGTAATGACTTGCTGCAAGAGACCATTCCGTGGAAGATAGATCAGTTACGCAAATACTTTTGCGGTAACAGTAGATCTTCTAGGAATGTCTCTTGCAGTAAGTAGCTTCCCTCCCTCCAACCCCCTGCCATTCTGCAACAGGAAAATGATATAGGCTTGGGAGGCTTTGGTACCTCGGTTCCCCTCGGTCTCTTGCTTCCACGAGCTGAAACTGGCGGGGAACAGAGATTACAAGGGATCTACCACTTTTTTAGGCACAGCCCAGGAAGTAAGGTCGTGTGGGTGGTCCTTGGTGTGGAGACTGCTGGAAGAAACTTCCGTGCTGGAGCACCACCTATCGGGGAGCTCCCAAAAGTAGTGACTTACTGCAAGAGACATTCCTAGAAGATCTACTGTTATGCCAGAAGTCTTTGCGTAACTGATCTTTCTAGGAGTGGTATATGTTGTTTATCCACACAGACCCACCCGACCTCCCCGCTGCGGACGCACACAACCTGGCTTCCAGCAGGCTAAGATCTGTTGTCATGGTGCGGAGCCAAGGTATATACCACCCGGGTGGGTGGGAAGAGCCAGTCAGAAGACTTACGGCAAGATTTAAAGTGGAAGGTGACATGCAATAAGTGTGGATGAACAACATATACCACTCCTAGAACTACAGTTACAGGTGAGTAACCTTTTCTTCCCTGCCCCAATGGATGGAAAAACATTGGGAGGGGACGATCTTGACAGTACTGGAGTTACTGAAAGATGAGGCTGAGTAAGAGTGGGGAGACAGCACTATGGGTGTGTTGTGTGAAGAGGGATTCCACCCACCTACTAACCCCCGCCCACATCTTTCCTGAAAACAGTCAGTTCCAGCTCCAGCAGTGTGATCTACAGATCATGTTAACTGAAAATAAGCATCAGAAATGTTGCTATATGACGAGGGTCAAGTTAAGGAGACTGTCCAGGCATGGAGTTATTGTAGGAATGCTTGGAAGCCTTGGCATCAAAAGTAGTATCAGCTGTTTACAAGGTTTCTTTGACTTTTACAATCTTTATTTTATGAAAAAGAAAGACTAAGCTGATGGTTTAAAGCAGAGAACCCTACATGTATGTATACGTGTACATGTTTAAAATTCCAGGCAGTTGTTATTAGTTTACGCTACCTGCAGGGCTGGATTTTATTTTTTGAAGGGGGGCATACTCCGTGAATGGAATTCCCACAACCGCCATAATGTTGAAGGTAAAAAAAAAAAAAGCAAATACACACACACACGCACGCTTACTTCCCAATTGCCAAGTAAACCTGCATATATTTAAGGCCACTGTTTTTCCGTTTCCAAAAATGGGCCATTCTGTTTGCAGAATTTTATTTGTTTTTCCCCCCTCATTGAGTGCAAATTGCATGTTTTATAGTACCAGTTTTGCACAAAATAGAGGCGTTTACACAAGTTTGGCACCAGATGTGGTGCAGACAGGTGTTTTGACTAAGTGATGTTTAATAATGCCAAATGTGTTTTTTAATCCAGGTTTTTATATTGTTACGGTAAAAAGGTGGCCCTGTATATTCACAGTATCCAAATTCTTGCATTCCAGTGCTGTAGCTGACGAGGGGTGTCTCCTCTGACTAGCCAATGTATGCCACTGTGCCAGCTTAGATGTGTGTATCGAATCTTCTCTAAACAGCCGTGTTGGCTAAAGAGGATTTGAATTCTTTTAATCGCAGTCATCTTTTACCAGTTTAGGCATACATGCGTTGTGTAATACATACACAGTGTCAAAGATACTACATGAAATAGAACAGAATGTGTGTACTCGTGGGTTTAAAACGTAAGGAGCAATGCAATAGGCTGAGCCACGTCAGATGACAGGGTTGTGGAACTTGCCTGTCTCAGTCAAAGTAGCAGGTTCAGTTTTAAACATGAAACAACTCGTTAAGTTTTTTTTATTATATCTAAATGAGTCTTTTTCTGAACAACCCACTCCAAGCCACGTGATAAGATTGGCTCATTCCTGTACTTGGATACTGCACAGAAAAAAAACAGTTCTACAGTTTCTTTCAGTGGCTACCTAAAAAAATATCTGAGTCAAGATCAGACTAACATAATTCTTTGTGACAACCATTGCTACCCAGAGATCTTCTTTTGTACTCTTTCCCCGTGTATCACAAAGTATTTCTGGGCCAAACAGCGTATAGCTTTAGCCGATCTGTGAGTTTCCAAGTCTTGAGTAGTCGATCCTCGAGAAGCTTTAGCCAGGCTGGGCAGCATTCTGCATGTATCTGCATGAAGGCGGTGTCACCTAGTGTTTACAGCACAGAACTGTGATTTGGGAGGAGGGCCAGGTTTGAGTCCCCCCACTGTGCAACCCTGAACAAATCACTGAACCTGAAAGCCATTTTTCCCAGTGCAAGCTACATATACACACACACACACACATATATATATGAACTGGTTCCTAGTGTGCTATTTCCATCAATACAAGCCTATTAGTAACCTCAGTTGGTGTTTCTGATTTATATGCTGGTGTTAGAGTGGCAGTTGCAGTGCAGTCTCTCTCCCTCCCCACCCACCCAAGCGATTGATTACCTGCAAAGCACATTTCCATTCCTTGTTCCACAGTTTTGCTGTGCATACTTTTCCTAGTGGAAGGGATCATAAATCCTCATACCAAGAAGCTGGTCGCCAGATCCGTTGCTGGTCCACTTTTGGCCACTGCTCCACCCCCATGCTCTTACGTTCTGTGATGTAATAGTTTGTAGAGTGGGAAGGGCATGATGTATTGATAGCAATATGAGTGTGGTTTCCAGGGTTTTTGGATATTGTAGCAGTTCACTAGGTTATAAATCAACACCAATGCTCAGCTAATGAGAGCCTTATACTTAACCAGATGAATTAAACTAGTTGGCTTAGGTGAGAGCAAATGGCTTACTTTCAGATAGATTTGAATTGTCCAGAGGCACGCACGAGGGCTGCACCGTTACCACTATTATTTGCCTTATCAGTAGAGCTCTTGGCCCAAGCAATAAGGTAAGAAAGAGGTATTAAGAATATGGAGTGGAACGTAAACTAGCATTTTACAAAGACGATTTATTAATTTACTTGACAAACCCCACACACTCCTTGCCTCTACTCTGGACAAGCCTTTCGAAGAATGGTGTGCTCTCAGGGTACAAACTGAACAAAGACAATACAGTAGCAATGCAGTTACATTACGACCCTCCTCCTCTCCTCCCCCCCCCCCAATAGACACATGGACTGGCCCCAAATAAAATATCTACGGGTAAACATCTTGAATGACCTACACAACCTATATCAAATTTTCTGCAGCTTATTGACGTTATCTCTCAGGATATGGACCGTTGGTTTGTACTACCACTGTCTTCATCAGATAAAATAGAGATGATCCGTATAAATATTTTGCCGAGGCTCCTTTATTTCTTCCATACTGTACCTGTAAACCCCACTAACATGATATTTAAAGAATGGGATAGACAAATAGCCAAGTTTAAGTAGAACAGCAGGCACCCTAGAATAGCATATGGTAAGCTACAGCTCCCTAAGAACTGGGGTGGTGTTGCCTTCCCAAACTTAAGGATATATCATCAAGCCACGCAGCTTCAACACTTAGTATCTTGACTGGACCCTGTTAATGACTCCCCCTGGAAAGGATTAGAATTAGCTGATCTAAATAAAGAACCATATAAAGTTCTATTTTCTAATCCTCCCATCAGTCCAGAATTATCAGCTGTTAATGTATGTATACAAAATGTCTGGAGAACGTGGCAAAGTATCCAAACTCAAGCAAGACTAACTAAATTGTTGTCTCCACTTAGGGCAGTAGCTCATGACTCTTCATTTGCAGCTAACTGCATGGATAATCATTTGGTCCAGTGGAAGAGACCAGGGTTAATTCGTTGTTATACAATGGCAAGAAAGAATCCTGGCTTCTGATTGGTCAGTTGGCTGTCTCAGCAGGGATGTTATCCTGGCATAACCCCCTGTTGCTTGTTTGTAGGATTTGGATGATTTGGCTGAGGATATCTTCCTCCTCTTAAGAAGCAAAAATATTTTTATACACTAACAAAAACATTCTTTAAAAGAGCAGGTAAATGATTCTGCCACTGTACAATGGGCTGGTGAGGCCTCACCTTGAGTACTGTGTACAGTACTGGAGACCACACTTAAAGAGGGACATACAGCTCCTGGAGAAGGGTACAGAGGAGGGCTACCAGGATGATTCGAGGACTGGGGGAGTTGGCGTACATGGATAGACTTGAGGAGCTCGGACTGTTTACTTTGGAGGAGAGGATCGACTGGGGGACAGGATTGTGGTCTTCCAGTACCTCCGGGGAATAAATAGGGGAAACAGGGAGGGGATCTTTAAACTACAGGAGGGGGGGTATCACCAGAAGGCATGGTTTGAAGTTAGAAGGAGGTAGGATGAGGGGGGGGAGAGGGAGGAGGTTTTTCACAGAGAGGGTGGTGGGTCCTTGGAATGCACTGCCTGGCGAACTGGTCCAGCTTTCCAATGTGGATGGCTTCAAGAGAGGGTGGGACAGATACAGAAAGGGGTATCGGAACACTGGAGGGGGCTCGGTTCCCAACAGGGGATCTGAGGTTCGAGCTGACTCTATAGACCATAAGGCCTAATCTGCTGGCATTTAGTATGTTAGTATTTTTTTTTGTTGTTGTTGTAAAACAAGAAGCCATTGTATAATAGAAATAATGCCTGACAGGGTCTAACATATCAAACATTAAATTAACCCTCTTTGGCCAGTGTTACAAACATTGTGATGGGCTGGGCACGAGACCTGTGCTCAGATTTCCCTTCAGCAGATTGGAACAAGGTTTATTTGCAACAGCATAAGGTATCATTCGCTAGCATTTGGAGGAAACTTGCATGGAAAACGGTGGTCAAATACTTCAATTCGCCTGATAAAACAGTCACATTTTCAAACTCAACTCAAGCAACTTGTTGGAGGAACTGTGGTACCCAACAGGCTACCCATATACATATTTTTGGGAACTGACCACAGGTACTTCAGTTTTGGTTGGATGTAACCAAGGAGTTACACTTTCTGAAACCTGAATTCCTCCCCTTTGACAGCAAAAATAGCTTTACTATTGGATTCTCCCCTTCTCCACCCCCCCCAAAAAAAAATGTTAGACACCAGACATACTTATTCAACACATTACTCACAACAGCCAAAAAAAGCCGTAACACCACACTGGTTAACACAGACTCCTCCAGACCTAGAGCAAAGGGGGGGACATAGAAACACAGGTTTATCAACTGGAAAAATGAATGGCTAGATTAACACATAGATTGGAAGTATTCAATGCCAGATGGACGGATGGATGGATTATTCATATAATGGCTTACAGAACGGATTTTGTTCCCTGCTCAACTAGAGGAATAGGGTTCAAACATGCTGGTTCAACTGGAGGAGGAAGGGAGTAAAGAGAGGAAAGCGAAGTGAAACTCGACCAAATGCCATGCTACCTCGTTACCCTAGCAGATCTCGATGGACAAGCCCAGTTCAACCTACTTATTTGGTACTGTAGATGAGAGCAGCTTACTGCAGACATCTCTCTAGTTTTGTAAAGGAATAAAAAATAAGTCAACGCTTTTGTTTTGTACTTTAGTCGAGAACTGAAAATCTTTCCTGAAAAGACTTGGAATCTAGTAGACCAACTTGTATTGTCATAATTTATTACGAGTTTCATGCTGCTAAATAACACATGCTGTATGATGCATAAAATGAAAGTAAAAAGTTAAAAAAAAAAAAAAGTTGGCTTGCTTAGTGCATAGCTCTGTTAGATGGCTTTCTGTATTTGGCATGTTTAAAAAAAAAAAAAATAATAATGTATATATATTTTTACATATTTTTCTTTATTTGCAGTCAAACAAGGTACCCGTGGTTCAGCACCCACATCATATGCACCCCCTCACTCCTCTCATCACCTACAGCAATGAACATTTCTCCCCAGGAACCCCTCCTGGGCACCTTTCCCCGGAGATCGACCCCAAAACAGGTGAGCCTTTGCATCTCTTCACAGTACAGATCTCTCTTTGTAGAAGGCTGTTTTCTGGGATATGGTTGGATGTGGGAGAGGGTGAGAGTCAGCTGATCGAAACTTCCCCCATTCTGATGTCCAAGACCTGCACCCATCTTTTACCCCAGAGTGGTAAATGTAAACTCCTGCCTGACTGGTGTACCAGACCGATCTTGTGAGGGAGGGTTGGGAGATAATGGAATTCTTGGGCTGGATCCAGAGAAGTTTCTGTCTGTACAGTGTCTATGCCATTGTTGGTTCTGGGTTTGCAGCAACCAGAACAGCAGAACAGTTTCTTAGAATGTCCATTTTATTCTTTTTTTTTTTATATATATTTTATCAGCTTGAACACTCAGTGCATTGACCAAGTGTTATTCAGATTACACCCCCACATTCTGCGCCCCCCTCGCAGGCATTCTGCAGCTTTATGCAAGTCCCTCTCCTCAGCCTCCATTGCTAGGGTCTTGCCTCTGCCCTGGACCTCTGTCCCTTGGCTTCCTTCCACCTAATTGGCCTTCCAAGATTATGCCTTCCTACGGGCCTTTCCTGCAGTCCTCTTGGCAAAGGTATCACAAGATATGGCTGGCCAGCGAGGAAGTGGGTGGGCACAGTGGCATCATCTTCCACTGCTTGGGTCCATTTTCTTCGTTCCCCTGCCTCCCCCTTGGGGATGGTGTCTAAAGAGATGGCACAAGGCTTTGCTATCAGCTCTGTTGGGCCTTGTTCACTAAACACTTTCTGCTGACCCCACCTCCATATACCACCCGCGGTGTCACCATGGTGGTATGATGGGGAGGAACCTCTCATGAAGGCAGAGAGCACAGGCTAGGATGCTTCAGTACCCCTTCAGCTTGTCATGAACAATGTGGTAGGCTGGGATGTGAAATTCTGTTATGTCTTCTGTTTATACCACCTGCCGCACTGCCACGGCCCCCTTCTGCCATACTGCGAGGCAACCTCTCAGCCCCCACCCCACCTTTTCTGGCATGTCCAGATGTCCCCAGGGTGTAGTCGGGGAGGGTGCCAGACTCCTCTCCCCCAAGCTATACAGTTCTAGGGCACTCCGAGGTCAGATGGTGTATTGGGCACTGGAGAGTGCCAGGGGCTTCATGCACTCTGGCGGGGTGTTTTCAACCCTCTCCCCCCAACCACTCCCGAAACACTAGATATTTGTGCACCTGACTTGCCTCTTGATTGTGATGCGACTTCGACTGTTCACTGTATCTGACAGAGTTAAGTTTGTGCCATTCGTGTTCTAACACTTCTTTAACTTCGCCCCCCCTCCCCCCACCTTTCAGGATGGCTATCTATGGCAGCGTGAAAAACTTGAACATTCCAAACTGACCCTTCAACAGCTGTGCTTGACATGACATGCCTCTCACTTTTCTTGTTTCCTTGCTATTCAAGGTATTCCTCGTCCACCACATCCATCTGAGCTTTCTCCATATTATCCGCTATCTCCAGGAGCTGTCGGACAAATCCCCCATCCTTTGGGATGGCTCGTACCACAGTAAGGAGACATTTTTTGCTTTTTTGTTTGGTTTAAAAAAAAAAAAAGGATTTGCTTTCTTTACATGATGTGGTTGCCATGTTATGTGTTCCTTTCCTGCTCTCTTCCTCCCTACCTTTCTCCCCGGTTCTACTCCCAGATCTGGTGTACTTCACAGTGTTTCAGATGCACTTCTCATAAAACAAGAAAAAAACATGTTTTTTTTGTTTTTTTTTTTGTAAATAGTTTCTAACTTTAACTTGAAGTTTGCAGTCTTGCTTGAGAGCGAGCACCAGACAGACAGCACATGCTTTACAAGGCTGTTTATTGTGGGTATAGTTAAAATGAGTTGTAGTTGTAGGCACAAAGTCTAAAGTTTAAATTGCAACCCTTTTAAATCCATCAAAAAGTTATTCTGGCCAGTCCTACTGGCACTGGTTGTCTGCTTTGTGTTCTCATTTGGGCAACCCCATTTCGCACAGCAGACCTGTTCCACTGCACTGGGCGGCCGTAGTTGCTCCGGGAGTACTGTAGAGGCAGTCTTTTCAGGCTCTGGGGGGGGAGGAAAGTGGGATCCTGTACTACTGTACCTCCTGTGGAGGGCAAGGCTGGAAGGGGACACTGTGTGTGATTACACAGTGTTGTTTCACGTCCCCGGCCCAGTCGAGAGCACAAGCTGGATACTCAAAGCGAAGTGAGGGAGTGGGTTTGAGAAAAATGGTTAGTATGTTTTTTTTGCTGCCACTTATGTGCATGAAGTACAGCCACATTCCAGCGCCCCCGCCCTCTTTCTGGGTTGGGGGCATTGGCTTCACCCTGAAAGGTACTGCTGAGCTGGTAGTTCTGTCCAGAAGCTGGGAGGAATCTGTGAGGCAGGCAGGAGCAACATGAAACCAGGACGGAAGGAGGTCTGAGGGAACAGGCAGTGAGGGAACTAAATTGATTTTATTTGAAAATTGTTAACCAGGAAAATAGTAACTAAATAAAAGAAATCTGCAGTATTTAGTTATTTGGGGAAAATAGTAAACTCTTTAGAATTTTGTAGGGAGTAGAGCTTTCCAAAATGCTCTCTCTCCTCCCCCACCCCTCAATTCTAGCAAAACACTGGTGCAGAAAGCCATGATTTGACTCTGGTCCGAGTGGCCTGTTTGTTCAGTTTGGGGAAATGAAGGGTTAAAGTCGTACTTGCTTTCTTCTACGTTCTGAGGTGCCCATTCCTCATTGCTTTACCTACTTTGGTACATCACATGACTAAACTTGAGATTTGCTTCAATCTTTGCTTTAGGCAGGGACAACCAATGTACTCCATCCCACCTGGAGGATTCCGACATCCATACCCCGCTCTTGCCATGAATGCGTCTATGTCTAGGTATGTATGTGTCTCTTATTTTTAATCTTCATTGAGTAAATCAGTTTTGGGTGTTTTGGGGCCTAGGGTGGGGGTAGTAGTTTACTCCTCCCTCGCACACACATATTACTGCTCACCAGATTCCCTGCTATAAGGATGCTATACCCTGACTGGTTTGTGTTTAAATAAATAAATATATATATATAAAAAAATTACATTTCCATGACTTGCAGACCCGATTTGACTCCCCAGAAGTGGTCTGATACAGCTGTGAGGCCCAGTCTAATAAAAGGGCATTTGTCAGGGTTTAGAGCCAAGACTTTGCAAGGGTCAAAATTAAGTGCTGCAGTCAGTAGGGCTAGTGACTAAAATAATCCACTGGCCTAACAGGTGAAAGTTTTGAAAACTTACCTTAAAGGAAGATGTTACTGATGGATAGATAACTTGGCCAACATTTGGCCATTGGACTGGTGCCAGTTTCAAACCCTTCTGTAGGACACACACTGCAAACCAATATACTGTAGATGTTTGGGATCAAATAGTACAACTAGAGGCTTGGTCATTAAGGCGGACAGTTGTCCTGTCATCCGTTCCCTCACGTATCACTGGTTTGCCATCCGAACTAAGCAGTGCTTCAGTTTGGTCAAGACATAATAGACCATGTCTTTAGTTATTAAATCTGTTTAGGCTACGAAACCTGAGCTGCTTGTCTTACTGGATAAGAGTAAAAATACTCTCCCTTTCTTACACAAATACTCATATGGGCACACTGACATACAGGAAGGCAGGGGTTGAAATTAAGCTTTGCAGACACTAGTGGGGCTAGTGACTGGGGGAAATCCATTAGTCTCACAGACTTTTCCACTGGCCCAGCTAGTGTACTTATTGAAATGTTACCTTCTCTAGTACAAGCCCCCAAGGCCAGTTAAAGGAAAATCTTACTAGCTCAATTCAAAATCTGCCAGCATTTGGCTAGTGGGGTGGTGCCAGTTTTAACCCCCTGGGAAGGTAACCTGGTCTGGAGATCCAAGTTCAACTCACAGCACAGTCGCAGGCTCGTTATACTTCACCCTCCCAGTCATAAAATTGAATAGAAGCCAGCCTCCCACTGATATGAGGCTGCATTTCAGCTGGGCCGTCCTGGAAAAACTCTTTTTTATAAAAGAGAGGAAAAATGTAGAGTAGCCCTCGATGTTTAGAACTGAAAAGTTTTTTTGACTTAATTCTAGAGATCTTTTAATCCATGAAGGCAAACTGCCATTTAACTCCACCTAATCCCTCTCATTTCTCCTAATTAAAGCTGTGTTTATTTAGTGGAAATCAGGTGCTGGAATGTTATTTTTTGGGGTTGGGGGAGCAGTTCCGGGACTAATGAATTTTAAATAGAGCCATGAATTAGATAGCCATTGTTGATTCCTTTCAGAAGCAGTGGTGCACTTCAGAGAACTCTGGCAGTGGAAGTCGCACAGAGTGTGGACTGCTGAGCACCAAGGTTGGGGTATATAAAAAACACTTTCTTGCAAAAGTTTTGAGGCCAAGGGGTAGGCAGAAAGCCCACTGGTAGTGAAGCCAGCCTTTCAAAATGAAATGATAGAATAACCCTCCCAAAGGAATGTGTCTTACATAAATATATGTAAATTGTTACTTGAGAAGCAGACTGGTCATTAACCTAAAGAAAACCAAATCAATGCTCTTCTCCCACTACCAAAGTAAAGCTAAAAATACCCCCTCTTGATTATCCCCAGCACTCTGCACCCGCTAGAACAATTGACCATATACAAGTACCTAGGCATCACGTTCGACACTGCCCTCTCCTTCCACACCCACATTAATTCCCTGTCAGCCACCATTAACTCTCGGATTGGCCTGCTATACCAGTATAGGGACTGCCTGCCTCAGGTTGCCCTCGGGCTGGCCATCACCTCCTCCGTCTTGTCCCTCGTGGACTATGGCTTGCCCATCTACGCTGCAGCTGACAACACTGCCCTCTCCAAAATCCAACTCTCCATCATTAAGGCCTGTAGGCTCCTGACTGGTGCCCCCAGCTGCACTCACACCTGCCTTCTCTATACTACCACCAATCTGCTCAACTTTGAGGAGCGACTGCTCTATCAGACCTGCCTTCTTGCTAAGAAATCTCTGCTAGGACTCTTCCCCCCCCAAGGGTCTCCACCTCCCTACAGCAGCCATCTTCGTCCGTCACCACCCGTAGCGCTGTTAAGGCCACTTTCAAGGTGCCCAGAACCAAGACCTCTCTTACTCAGAGATCCTTCCTCTACCAAGCCCCCACCTGGTTCAGCTCCCTCCCTAGCTGCATCTCCAACTTGCCAAAAATTGGCTCCTTCAAAACAGGCCTTCGGAACCATATCTTTAATACCCGCTGTTGTATGTGCAACTAACCTGTTGTAACCTGTGGTTCCCGCCTGCCTTGCCCCCTGGCTCGACAACGTCCACTGGACAGGCTCTCCCTCCCCCAGACCTACCCCTTCCCTACTAGGTCCAAACAGGGATTTAACCCACTGTCTTCTCTGAGAATCTACTATATCCATGAATGTAACTCACAATTTTGTAACATTATGTAACCTAAGTAACATACAAACTACTACATTATGTAACCTAAGTGTATCTATGTTAAATGTTCCTTTTACTGCACTTGTAATGTTATCCTCTGTTTTAATCTGCACTGCGATAACTGTCTTGATGTCTGCCCTCCCCTGTGACGAGGTGCCTTTGTAAATGAGTCCCTGACTCAAAGGTGGTAAACCCGATTTGTAATGTATAAATGAGAAGCTCATTCAGTATACTGCCTCATTGACTCCCAGGGTTATGGGTTGCAGTTTCGGTACATAAACCTGCCTCTGCAGGTGTGCCAGTAATATCTGTGCACTGCAAGTGCTCTTTCTACTAAGTGCTTGTTTATGTCACTACAGATTGCATCCCAAAATCACAAGTAAGAAAAAAAATCCAACTTCCATTGTGAACATATTGTGGTTACAAGGAACTTTAAGGGTAACAGTTGCTGGTACTGGAAAGGGGGGAGTTGCTGGTGTCAGCCTCCTCATGTTTACCTGTTTTTTGTTTGTTTTTGTCCCCTCCCTAGCACTGCTTTAGAATCCTTTGTCACCAGGGCACCACTGTTTAGTGCCTGCTGTGCAAGAGGGGTGTTGGGAGTATCAGAACAGGTTGTAGCACCCAGCAGCAAGGGCTGCAGATGCAGAAGTAAATTCTCAGATTCCTCCCATGTCCCACTTGCAATTTGGCCACAACGAGTTGCTGGAGGGCAACACTCAAGAACTCCTCCCTCCTCAGAGGGCATGCATTTTACCTTTGTGGCATCTCCCACCCCCACCTACGCAGCCCAGTGAGCGAGAGGTCAAAGGTCACTCCCAAACCGAGGTTTCCTGTTCAGTGTCTTCATAAGTGACATTGCAGAAGAACTGGAAGGCAGTTTTGCCTTTTTTGCAAATGGCACCAAAATCTGGAATCGAGTGGACGCTCAGGAGGGGGGTGGAGAGAATGCATAGGAGCCTTGGGAAACTCGAGGAGTGGTCAAGAGCATGGCAGTTGGGGTTTTGTGGTGCTAAAAAGTGCAAAATCATGCACCTAGGGCATAGGAACCCTGGAGCTGAGTACTGGATTGGGGAGGTAGGTACTGACTGTTACTGTCATATCTGATGACCTCAGAGTAGCAAGGCCATGTGATGAAGCAGTGGGTAGAGCCAGTGGGATGCTGGGATGTGTATCTCCAGCAGGAAGAAGGAAGAGAGATTGCCACTGTATCGCTGGCTGGTGAGACCCCACTTGGAGTATTGTGTCCAGTTCTGGAGGTCGCATCTCAGAAAGGACATAGATAGGGTGGAGGCAGTCCAGAGGAAGGCAGCTACTATGTTGCAGGGGTTGCACCAAAAGCCTGATGAGAGACTGAGGGATCTCAACATGTACACCCTGGAAGAAATGAGAGCAAGAGGGGATGTGATCGAGACCTACAGATACCTCACAGAAGTGAACAGGGTGCAGGAGGAGAGTCTCTTTCTAATGAGAGCGAGCACCTTGACCAGAGGGCATGTAATGAAGATAGAGGAGGAAACTTTGAGAGATGTGAGGAGGTTCTGCTTGACTGTAAGAGTGGTGGATGCCTGGAACAGACTTCCAGTGGAAGTGGAGGCAGAAATAGTGGAGGGATTTTAAGCATGCGTTGGCTAGACATAAGGAAATATTAGTAAATGGGCAGGAAGTATGGAGGATCACTGGAGACCAGTTAGGGTCTATGGAGATGGGCAAGGCAGGGATCATCTGGGCAGACTGTGTGGGCCAAGTGGTCCTTTTCTGCTGGCAAACACTCTCGTTTCCTGGTGAACCTCCGGACCAGCCTGCTGATCACGCTGTCCAGCCCTTTAAGTGTGGAAGCAGGGTTTATTCTGCTTACTGCAGTATGGTCGAGTGTACACACTGAAGACCAGCAATGATGGTGTTAATACCGCCTGAAAATTGCTAGAGCCTCTCTCTCTCCCACTGTATTTGCAGCCCCCAAAAAAATCAACTGGGGTGGGGGTGGGGATATTTCTAGAGTTTACTTGAAATCGGTCCCATCAAAACATGCTGTATGTTCTAATGGAATATCTCAGCATTCATTCAGAGTAGCTCTTCCATAGGAATCTTGTGTAGCAATCTCAGAACTTACTGAAGGTTGCAGAGATTTATCATTAATTTGAAAAGTTAAATCTTAACAGATTAAATTTCATCATCTCCTGACATGTTGGACTGACTGCCTGTGACAGCCCAAAGCATAGTTGAGCCTATGAACTTGTGCCGGTTTTTAATTGTAGGATAATGGTAATATTCGGAGCGCCTGGCTTCATTGAGCTTTCCTTTGTAGACAGATTACCCACATTCTGTGTGTATGTATTTGACATTTGTTGGCTGAGAAGATCACACTGAATGAAGCTAGTTTCCAGGTGCGACTCGACCAGGGGGTGGGGATACAGTAAACAGTAAAATGGCAAACAAGCTATCAGATGGATGAGAACTGGACCGATTATAAAGGTAGCAGGTGATGTCATAAAAACTATAAGGCGGCGAAGGGATACAGAGATAGCGGGGTTTTAAAGTAAATGTGTGATTTCTTTTTTAAAACGTTTTGGGCTCCATAGCCCGTTACCCTGGGATGGCAGTAGCCCCTCTGTATTTTTTAATCACTGTGTAAAGTTTGGGGAGAGATCGTAGTGTTGGCTGAACTGCGAGCCATCCGATCCCTTCCTACGTCCCGGTCCGCCTGCTCTGCCCCTTGGCTCCCCCGTTTTGTGATGTGGTACCAGGGAGGCGTGGGGACTACGTAATACAAGGCTGTGGGGCTAGTTTTTAAAAATGTTTTACAGCACTTTAAGCAATATTTGATAAAATATGAAAGCCACCACTCAACTAAATAGGGTCCCTAATAGTTGAACAGAGGCTTTCATTTTTTAATCAAATATTGGCAAAATGCTGTACTTAACAAAAACAATATTCTATGTAGCGGTGCAGAGGGCTGAGGCGCTGGCACCTTACCTCGTACCACGCCGGTGACCCGGGTTCGGGAATGAACCCTGAGCCGGGGGTCAGCAGGGGGAGGAGAGGATTGAGCATCAGAGGACTGCTCTCCTCTCCTGGGGTGGGCTAGGGAGATTGGTTCACTCTGTAGCGGTCCCTGGTAGAGACCAGGAGCACTACAGATGCAACACAGTGCCAGGGGAGCCACGGAAAACATGTAAATGGCGTACTTGTTGTCAGGCTCGAATGCCTCAAGCCATATGTAAGTTTAAGGGCTTTATGGGTCTGTAGGCCTTTTGCACCCTACAATTCCTAGTAGGATTCCTAATATGATTGATCGAATGACAGCTGCCTGGACCCTCGCCTCCACAGAGCCCCCAGACAAGCCAGACCGACCTCAGCAACACCCAGGGTCAAGAAGATAAACCGGAAGGCACTTTCTCCCCAGAAGGAGAGAACACGTCCAACGAAGGGATATGTCTGGTTACCCTGGGTCGGCTGCAGTATGAAGCTGTGAGTTGACAGCGGTGTCCCGGGGTGAGGAGGGGCATCCTTGGCAGAGAACGAAGGAGAGGCCAGTTGAACGCGGGGTGATAAACAGATAATGCAAAAAATACCAAAAAAACTAGCCCCATAGATTTGTATGGGGCACGTCCCCGCACTGTCCCTGGTGCCATGTCAGAAAACGGGGGAGCGTGGGAGCAGAGCAGGCAGACCGGGAAGTGAGAAGGGATCGGCTGGCTTGCAGTTCGGCCAGCATTACGATTCCTTCCCAAATTTTACACAGTGAGTAAAAAATTATCATTTTTACACACCGCCCCAGGGTAGCAGGCTATGAAGCCCAACAAGTTACCTCACACAGTCTCCAAGTATAATCCAGAAAGTCCTATGCAATATGGAGATGAGACTTGACTAACCCAGAGCAGTTCTAGATTTTTCTTTCTTTTTTTTTTAATTAAGAAGGGATAGTTAAAATAACATCATGGCAAACTGCCAGAATTTCATAATATCACTTCTTCAGGGCACCGTAAGGGCTGGAACCATACCCTCCTAAGAATCCCCCTGGTGAAGTCCGGTTTCAGTGCATGTTTTCTTGAATTTTCTGTGTGTTGGCTGCTGACACCACAAAAACAAAGTGTAAGCTAACCGTAATTGGTATACGAGGCTGACTTGCAAGTGCAGGTTGGGAGAGCTGTGCATACAGGAGCAGTTTAGTAGAGTGAGGATGAGAGACAGAGAGGAATGCTGTTTCACAAAGTCGCAAACAAGGCCCTAGCGCTCAGTCGTATGATACCACTACTCGAGGAGGCGCATACCAACATGTGTCGCGCGCGCGCACACAAGGATATTCAAAAATGCAAGTGATTTACTGTGCGGTGGAAAGCAGAGCACAGCCGTTGGTGACTTTTGCTGTCTATGCATTGTGCTGCACATTAAAGACTTTACATTTTCCAGTCCCCATGCATGCTATTCTTTATTTTTATTTTTTTTTTCATTCCTGTCCCTATATTCCCGAGAGTTGCAAGCTGTACAGAAAGGGCAGGTTGACCACTAATATGTAACCAAATCAAAGAACAAATGTAGTAACGAGACCCAGAGGTGCACTTGCCTACATCCGCGGAAGGATACAGCTGCACAAGAACCCGTCCTGGAAACAACGCTAAACTTCATTGTGCCAGTTCTGTTTTTTGCTTGTTTGCCACCTACGTGAAGTGATATATGGTTAATCCATACACATTTGTGTTTGCCAATTTTGTTACATAATACAAATCTACGTAGTAACCAGACAGTGATAATAAAGAGGTCAATAGCCCAATAAAAAATCCGTATGCAGTGTTTTTCATTCAGATAATCAGACATATGGATTAATAAGGCACGGATTAACCAGGTCTGACTGCATGTATGTGTATATGTGTGTGTATATAGCTATATGGTGTGTGTGTGTGTGTGTGTGTGTGTGTATGTATATGTATGTATGTATGTATTATGTATATATATATATATATATATATATATATATATATATATATATATATATATATATATATATATATATATATATATATATATATATATATATATATATATATGCAAACTGGTAATAGATACCGAAGTCTTTACTCTTTTCTCAAGCAAAGGCTCTTGGTCCATTCACAAACTACTGTGACATTTCAACACCGGAGCGTCTTGGTCACATGGCACAAAATTGTCAAATTGACCAATAGATGAGACCAGTGGTGTATCAATGTGTGTAATACACTGCACTGATATCCCAAACCAAAAATATTATATCCAATACATTTTTCTCTTAATTATGATGGAAAACCTTCACTTAACAGATACTATGAGCTTTTTGGGCGTCGCACCTGGAAACGAGCCTCGGCTCGGTGTGCTTTTTCTGGTTATCAACTTTTAAATAAATACTTTGTTTTTTCCCTTGGGTGCTTTTATTCATTTTGTTCTTTTGTCCCGGTCCCACCCCTCGCGTCCCTGATGCAATGCACGTGTGTGGAGGCACTTACCGCCTTGTGGGACACCCCACCCTACCATTCGCTCCGTTACTGTCTGTGCCAGCCACTAGACCTCCATCTGGTAGCGGCGGGACTACGAATGGGTGACTCTCCCCACACCCCCGGAGAGGAGAGCCAACGCTCAATCCTTCTCCCACTTCCATGCTGGTGACCCATGGCGTAGCGCAAGGTGTGGCGTCCAGCGCCTCCGCCTTCTGCGCCACCGGGCCTCCTTAAATAAATACATCTTTATGGGCATTTCTAGTGGTTAGCAAGTGCTGCTGATTACAAACAGAGGAGCTACAGAGATTTAATTTCATACAAAATGAATTCATCACAAGTTGTGCAAACTTCCTTTAAGTTATATAAAAAATACACTAAAAGAAGAACATGAAACACAGTAATAATTTTGTTCTTATTATACTGGAACCGCAACCGGCAGGCATTAGATTTCTGTTTTGTTTTTTTTGTTTTGTTTTTTTATTTTATTACTTTCAGCAGTAAACTTCCTTACAAAAGCTTCTGTTCCCAGGCAGTAAAATTAATACTTTTTTTGTCTTTGTAATCGGTTTGTTTTTCTTTCTTCTCCACAGTTTGGTGTCCAGTAGATTCTCCCCCCATATGGTGCCAGCTCCACATCACAGCCTGCACCAGTCTGGAATCCCACACCCTGCTATTGTGTCTCCGGTGGTCAAACAGGAGCCCCAACAGGGTACTGTCAGCCCAAGTGTGAACTCGTAGGTTATTCCAGCCTCACCTTTTTTGGCACTTCCTGACCATTCTCAGTTGTAGACCTGAGTTTGTCTTCTGAACTGTTCATTAATGCCGTCTTCTGAACTGTTCATTAATGCCACCAGTGACATTGGCGATCTGGAGAAATAACCACTGAATGCTAAACTTTGGGGGGTCGAGGGAATCTGTCATTGGTTGTTTTTGTGTGTGTGGCTTGTAGCATTCTGTTACAGTGGGGAGAGGGGTGACTTGATCACCATTTGTGATTTTTTTTTTTTTTTCATGGATTGTGAAGCATTCAGGAGGGAAGGGGTCAGTCAGCGGTTGGGCTTTTTCATAGTTTGTGGAGCACTTCTGTTAAGGTGAGGAGGGGATTGATCAGTCGCCGGCTGGGATTTTTTTGTGGCTTGTGGAGTATTCTGTTCAGGTGAGGGGAAGGGGTCACTGGTTGGGATTTCTCGTGACATTATGGAACGTTCTGTTAAGGGGGGTGATCATAGGTTAGGATGCGTCTTCTTATCATGGGGCATTCTGTTAAAGGTGATCAGAAACCATTTAGAAAATCTTAGAAACACATTTTTTCCCTTCACTGTTATCTTCTCTTATGGCAGAAGGCAGTATGGTGCAGTGGTTTAAGGCTCTGAGCTGCAAATCAGGAGACCTGGGTTTGAATCCCACAGCCCCCACTTGCATAGTGTGTGACCCTGACCAAGTCACTTAAGTTCTTCATGCTCCCAGGTTGCACCTGTAAACAAGCTTTCAGCTTAGTGTGTCTCACCTGGTTAAATAATTGAGGGAAAAAAAAATATGTTTGGCTTTGTTTCTTTTCTGTTGTTGTCCCTCTCCTAAGTGCTGACTGCTGCCCATTTCTGTTCGCCCCGAATATACAGCCCCATTGTTATCTGCCTCGACACCATATGCACGTCATCAGCTGCATCACCAAGGGTTCCCCTGATATACAGCTGTTCATCCTTGGTTAACTCCTACCACGGGGAGGGAGGACACGTTTCTCCCACTGTACAGGTGCCACCTGGTGACCCAGGTCGGAGGGAGTGTTCTACAGGAAGGAATGAGTGTACCCTTACAGAACAGCCTTGCTTTGAAATGCAGTTGTTTGCCTAGCATGTGATATGGAGGTGCCACACATTTAAAGGAGAGCATTCATCACCAAGGGCTCCCACCCTCAAGTGTAGGGTGGGTCCCAATGTGCCCTTTGAGTGCAAAAACTTTTTGATTTACTTACCATTTACTGTAGTGTAGTAGATTATATCAGACTCGTTTTGCATTGTTGTAAGCTGACATATTCTGTTACTTCAAATCCCAGAATCCCCCACAGGTGACATCAGAGCAGTGGGCAGCAGTGAGAATATTCAATAGCCTGCGGTGACTAAGAGTTTATATAAGCTCTGATCTTTTGTTTGCTGGTTCTGCTTTACTCCATAGGCTTTGTACAGTCACAGAGCACTGTACTTCGCCCCTGGAGAAAAACAATCCTGGAAAACATCTGATCAGAGATTATAAAAGCTCTAACATGCACTGCAGTTGAATCTCCCACTGCTGCCTACTGCTCTGATGTCAGCTGCAGTGGATGCTGGGATTTGTAGTAAAATATTATGTCTGCCTACAACGTAGCAAAATTAGTCTGATATAATCTTCTATACCACAGTGAACAGTAAGTGAACCCAAAATGTTTTTCCCACAAAGTGCACACTGGGACCAGTCCCAAAGGGTTCTTTGTGTTGATTGTGTCCATTTAAAGCTGGGCTGGCTGGGTAGTTCCAGAGTAGAGGTGGAGCTCATCCACCCCTCCAGCCCTGATAGGCAAAGTGCTGTGATGCTCCACAGGAGCATGTCCTGTGGAATAGCTGTAGGGTTTGTGGTTGCTGGATGAAAAAAAAAGAGGCTGGACCTGGGACAACAACTATTATAAAAAAAAAAAAAAAAAGGGTCTGAGAAATGGAGCTTTCTGATTGGCTGCAAACATCCTAACAGCCTTATGTTAATCTTTTATTAACATACATGTAGAGCTTAGCCATATGCTGAACAAGGTTTAACACTGTCTAAAAACATTTTTTATTGTAATAGCAATAAGGCACTCCC
This sequence comes from Neoceratodus forsteri, assembly GCA_016271365.2. NCBI lineage: Eukaryota > Metazoa > Chordata > Ceratodontiformes > Ceratodontidae > Neoceratodus > Neoceratodus forsteri. The sequence continues at coordinate 30,653,827 of JADMNL010000026.1, read as the reverse complement.
AGGGATTATGTTAATGGTCAATTAATCGCCCTCTAGGGGCATGTGGCACTTGGCTTCACCCTCGTGCCACAGTACACCCCTAGAAGGTGATTAACAGACCATTAACATAACCCTTGGTCATGCCTTATTGCTTAAAAGTTCCCTGGGCCCCCTGTCCCTCTCCCTCAATGATTTCTCCCTGTGGTCTACCATTCAGTCGATTTTAAATATGTCTTATGAGGCCTGACTTCCACCCCACCCACTGTGGGGGGGGAGACATAAGTTGCAGGTTCAGGGGCCAGAGTTGGACAAAAGACAGGGAGTGTCTATCCCTAGGGGTGCCAAGGGTGGGAACATAGAAAGTGACAGCAGAAGGGAACCTCAGGATCCATCTAGTCTGCCAAAAAACTGTAGTACGATACTACCGCCAACGACCTTGAGGGAGATGGAAGGATAACGGATCTGGTATTGGGGGAGGAGGGGCTTGAAACAAAGTATAAAAAATGAACAATGTGAGGTCATTTGGGGCAGCTTTGATAAGAAAACGGTTAAGAAACATCACATGCTATCCTTTATTGGGTTTACTGGGGTCCCAGTATAGACCTTCCCTCCATTACAAAAAAAGCACTGTACTAAAGGTCAGGGCTTGAGCCCCTCAACCTCTGTCACACCCTTGCTGGGTAGTTAGCCATGGGCCATTTCATCAGAGCAAGGTATTGCCACTGACTGAACTACGACTAGCATGCACTGTCAGTCGTAGTTTGACTGCATGATTGCAAGACCTGCATTGCTACTGGCTGTGAACTGCAACTAGAATGCACTGTCAGTTGTAGTTTGACTGCATGGTTACTAAGCCTGCATTGCTGCAGGATATGAACTGTAACTAGCATGCACTGTTAATCATAGTCTGACTGCATGGTTGTAAGGCCATTACCACTGGCTATAATTGGCCACTAGCATGCACTGTCAGCCATGGTTTGACTGCATGGTTACAAGGCTTATCACAGAACACCAGGTTCCAAGCTGAAGACCTTCTGTGTGCTGTAGCTTTTCAAGTCCTTGGCTTCTCCACCTATCCTTTCACCCTCTGCCCATGTGACCTCCGGTGTACTGGTGTACTGTATCACCCACTGGTGGAAGCTCCATGGGGGGAGTGCAGCCTTACAAAGTATGCTGTTATACAATGGCAAGAAAGAATGTTGGGCTCTGATTGGTCTGGGGCTAGACCCGTGATGTTATCCCAACATAACATCAGGGACCTAGTCCCAGCACACATATAACCAAATGACATAAAAAACATCATCACCTACTGCCCATTCGATGCTGCCGCCCAGCCACTTTCAGACAATAGCATGAAGTACCACCCATCTAAATGAATTCAGGTTCAGCACTTCACCACCCTTCGAAATACCAACTGATACAGAAAGTCAGCCAGTCACACAAAAGCCAGTACTGCAGCAGACAAACTAATTATCCCGACTGCTGTCCCCCAAGCCGAGCGGCTGCACTGAAGCACACAAATCGTAACTGCCAGTCTCGTGCTTCAGTGACACCACTTGATTTGGTGGAAAAAACTGGCATAAAATGGTATTTTATATCCTGAATTAATACAGTGGCATACAGACTCCATTCTCGGGCTGCTCCTCCTGTACTCACCGCCACAGCACTGTCATTGTCACAGTGCCTGCAACTTCAGCACTGCACTGGCTCCATTCAGTAATCAGCTTGGTGCTTGGAGTAAGAAACAGCTCAACTGTAAGTTGCATGAGAAAAAAAATAAAGACCGCTAGCCCACTTCAACCAGGAAGTGAACAGCTGATTGGGTGGGGGGAAGCCAGTGATTCCAGCTCTGGAGAAAGGCTGTGCATGTCAGCAGATAGCGTCATTCACGCAGCACCTCCACCTAGTGGCAAAGACAAGAACTGTGGACTTTTCTCTCTAAAGGTACACACACATCAAATAAAAAATATATATATTTTTTCCTTTTTTATTTACAAACATGCCATTGTATAATGGGAATAATGCACTTTGGGGTGTGTATTGTGCTGGGATAGCATCACTTCGCAGGTCTTGAACACCCCACCTGAGGCGTGACGTTATCCCAGCATGACACACAGCCTGTTATTCCTTTACTCTGTGTTGTGCTTCATGAACTGGGAGTCCACAGTAATGGCACGTTACACACAGAAATGTCTTCATGGTAAAAGAAAATATTTGTTTTTATCGAATCATTGCAGAAGGTGTTGGTAAGAGATGGTACATAAGGAAGCAAGGCAACACCATTGCAAGCATTCATTATGGCATAGCCAGGGGTGGAATACTGTTAGTTAATAGTAACCCTGGGGTCATGAGACTTCTGGTGACGTAAAGTGCCTTCCGCCCTTAGGGTTAGGGTTAAACTAACCTTAATAAAGGTAACCCGACCATTAGAGTGTCAATAGTATTATATTTATTCTATTGAAGTCCTGTATTGTTTTATTGTGTGTGAGTGTTTCCATCCGTTAACTCTCTTGAATATGAGTTGACCAGTCAGAATGCCCCATTTCTAGTCCCGCCTTGTCACTACAACAGGGCTGGACTTGTGATCTTGTGATGGTCTTGATGTCCTTTTACAGAAATAATATGCTCTGCATCACTCTATATTCTCACTTTGTGTGTACCCGCTGCACTTCCAGCCCCCCACACCGTTTATTAAGAATTTTTTCACACTTGGCTCTTGAACTGTTGTTTCTCAGTTGGGCTATCCTGCAGAAAAGTAAGACATTTTAGGCATTTTCAGACCTCTGGTAATGCTCTGGGTGGCAGCTCTGTACAAAACTGTTCATTGTTTTCTGTAATAATATGTCTCCTGTTCCCCACCTCAGGAAATCTCCTGGGCAGATGAAAAAGGAGGAGGAGAAGAAACCGCATGTGAAGAAACCTCTGAACGCCTTCATGCTGTACATGAAAGAGATGCGGGCGAAGGTGGTTGCAGAGTGTACGTTGAAGGAGAGTGCAGCTATCAATCAAATCCTTGGCCGGAGGGTAATGACAAACCCTTTTCATTGTTTTGTTTTGTTTACAACTGATATTTTTATTTTGGGTTTCTAAGTATGCGTATAAGGATCTTCATAAAATTATACATCCCTTCAGAAAGAAGAAAGGGTCAGGGCAGAAGAAAATGCAGCATCACAAACTAAATCTGTAGGAAAGGACTTCCGGTTATATGGCAGCGTAGCCCATGAGCTCTCGGCCCGCTCGCCTCTTTAAAACTGTTAACATTAGCCGTAATCTCTACAGACCTACCTACTTTGGCTTGAGAACTTTATGGTTATCGGTAAACCTTGAAAGGGATCCAGTAGATTTGCCGTAATCCGCCCGGACACTGAAATCTCAGCAGATGCAACCAACTCAGGGGCCTTGGTACTCTCCACTCAGACGCCCCGAACCAAGTCATGCAGGAAGAGCAGATCTAAAGTGGTACAAACCACCAAACATTTTACAAGAACTACAAGAATTTTAATCAGATTTTCAAACATTCAAACAAACCCAGGAGTCTTTTCAAACAGAACTTACTGAGCTTCACTCCACAGTCTCCTCCCTGGATCAATGCATGCAGGAACAGGCCTCAACCACCTCCTAGCTGCAAAACACCCTAAACCAAGTTGCCCACCTTTGTCAACTCACTGTTGAGCATCAGGAGGACGCTGAAAACCGTAGTCATCGTGAAAGTCTTCGTCTATACAGGGTCCCCGAAAAGCGAGGGCTCGAACCTGCAATCTTTCACAGAAACTCTCCTGTGAGAGGCCCTTGAGCTTAGCACTGACCTTAACTTTGAAATCAAGAGACTCCGCAGGGCACTGGGCCCAAAGCCCACACAACCATCAGATTCCTCCAATAGCAAATAAAAGAACTACTTTTGAAACAGGCATGGGCTAAATCATATGTCTACTTTGGAGATACCCATATATTCATGGACAACGGTTACACCTCTGCCACGATGCAGAGGAAGTGGGCATACATCCCCTTCCCTCGATTGACTACTGTGACATCGTCTACAGTGCAACATCCAAAGCCACTTTATCCAAGCTTGACACCCTTTTCAACACCTTCTGCCGCTTCGCCCTCAATGCCCCTCTCCCCCCACCGCTCCCACCACTGTGATCTCTACCATTCCCGAGCCTTCCCCTCCCTTGAAAATCGACACCTACTGCAGTGCTCCAAGTTTGTATCAAAATTCTGGCTTGGCTGTCCTCTTCCCCCACCTTTCCTGCTCAGTGTTGCGGCCCCACACCATCACTCCTGCGATCCCTTGACACCCATCTACTAAATGTTCCCAGTCGGAAGACCTCAGTGGTAACAGCAGCCTTCTCATACCATTTCCCTAAACTCTGGAATGCACTCCCCCCTCAAATCTGTCACTCCTCCTCTACCTGTTCCCTGTCAGCTGCCCTGGCAAACTACCTCGCTATAAACTGTGCCTGCACTCCCTTATTATTGGCTCCCTCCCCCTTCCAATTCCCATGCCTACCAGTGGCATGACCTTTGCTGAACGCTGGCTATATACCCAGAGGCTCTTCTCTCCTCTCGCACTTCTGACCCTCTCTCTGCTGCATAGAGTATAGTTTTCTGCTCCTATCTGAGCTCAAATGTAGGTAGTATGTCTAACTAGCTGTATATACTGGTTAACGCTCTTTAATAAAAGGTATACCCATTGCTGTAACCAAATAATTCCAAGCTGCAATGCATCTCTCCAGTGTATCTATTGTGCAAGTAACTATGTACATCTAAGTAATGTATCTCTGTTGTGATTTCTTGTGAGTCATCCTCCCTGTGTACCCTTTCCCCAGGTCGCACCGTGAGACGAGCATCGTTTTGCTCAGTATGCCTTTCCTGGTGAAACAATTGCAATAAATAGATATAAAATAAATAAATATTCTCTCTTCTCAGACAACAAAAACTCAAATTTCGAACCCCTTACCCCAGCAAGCTGGTACTCCAATTCCTCTCGGGACAGCAGGCCTATGATAATGTGGGGGATGCCTATGTGGACTTAAAGAAATGTGGCCTTACATTGCCAGCTTCAGTTCGCCTTCCCCAGAGATCTTCAGAGGCCCAGGGTTCCCCGTGAGCGGCTCCTTACTAGCGAAAACCAGACCAGCAAGCTACCATTGACTGATTTAAATGGGTGTTGGCACAGTTTTCCAGGCAGAGCAGCTGAGGCTTCTTAGATTCGTGGCCCCGGGTTTGCAGTGAGTACTTACGCGGAGTTTGTCGGGGGGTTGAGGGTTGCCTTGCTACTGTTCTTTGCTTTGTGGAGGCTCGATGGGGATGCCTCTTTTTCTATCTTTTTTGTGGTGGTGTAGGGCTGTTGGATTGGGCATGGGGCCTCGCCCGAACACTGGCATTATAATGGAGTTAGGGGGGCACGTGGGGGGTTACCTCTGGGCTCCCTCCTCCCGTGGGGGTTAAAAGGTGCAGACAGAGGTATGTACTTTCCAGCCTTAATGGAATGCTGCCAGAGTTGGATCCCATGAGAGTGTGGACCGCTGCTGGGCTGTATGGGGCGGGAGAATATCGACTCTGTCTTGAAGTGGCCTTGAAACAGTTTGGCTGACCCTCATCTCACTCTGACCTTGTTAAATAGGGGCTATCAGGTGTGCTTCCGCTCGGGGTGGGGCTGGTAGGTCCTGGTCGGATGTCTCCTGCCCATCCAGGCCTGGATGCCATTCCTGAGGTCGAGGCTGCACCCCTCCAACCTAAACTGAGGCTGGCTTTACTGCATTAGCCCGCTAAATAGGATGCAGTTTGCGGGTCTTCTCAGTCGTGGGAGGCCTGGCGGCATTCATATGCAGCTGAGTCCATGGGATTTATGTGTGCACTAGGAAGGTTGTCCTGCTTCTCGGAGACTGGATCCCACGCTTTCTGATGGCATGGATTCTTGCTCTGTCTGCCATGGACCCCACTACAGGAGGGGGAGATGGTATATTGGGCTCAGGAGTGGAACTCCTCTGCCGCCCTCTGTTCTTTACCAACTTCTGAGAGCGGTCAATTGGCCTGGTATTCTCAGGTGGATTTTGGCTCGGCCCTTCCTGCAGCCCACCCCATGACATCCCTTCCCCTTCTGTGGCGCAGATGTGTGGGGCGGCCTTGGAGACCCCTCGTTCTCCTGCTGGCTTCTATCTCCTACCAGTACCATTCCCCTTTGCTAGCTTGCAGGCATGTGGATTATTACTTTTGGCTGGACCTTTTACTGACTGTGAACCCAGGATTTGGTCTTCCTTGGTTTGGAAGTGGAGAAATTTAATGATAATAGATCTGGGGCGTGCATTTTGCTGGGTAGGTTTAGGGCCGAGCACTCTGTGAAGCCTTTCAGTTTCGAGATAGTAGTTGGGGCTTAGCTTAAGAACCTCCCGAAGAAGTGACTCTATATATGTTTGCAAGTTGAGACCTTCACTTCCCTTCAGTACTTTGTAAATACGGAGGTTATTACCACGGTTACGGTTTTTGGTGTCCTCCTGTCCTTCTGCGGTAAGATGGCACAAGCTGGATTACTTGACTCGGGGTGGACTGTATTTGTGAAGTAGTAGAAGCCTGCTGTTGTATTTTGTTGCTCCAGGTGTGAGACCTTCTCATGGAGCTCCACCAGCTCAGTTCGGAAGGATTCTTGTGTCTGTTTGAAAGAATTAAAGTCTGCCTTAAAGTCTTGTAATTCTGTAAGTATTTTATCCAGCTTGGAGTTCATCTTCTTTTCTTTGGCAGGTTTAAGTTTTCCCATTTTACGAGGAGTAGCACCCTGTGATTGAGAGAGGAGTTCAGAGGCCCCAGAGTCTGAGAGGTCTTCGTCTTCGATTTCTGTGTCCAGTCGTATAACCACGAATCTGTTGCCCCCGTCCTTTATTTTACTAGTGGCCATTAATTTATATGCGAAGTGCTGGTAGAACCATAATCTAAAAATGGCTAGTTTGCTATAAATACCAGAGGCTGGTGCGGAGCTCGAGACTTAAGCCGCCATACGGGAGGAGGCTGCACCGGAAGTCCCCTGTGCGATTCTTATCGCCCCATTTTGGTGCTCAACCAAGATTATAAGATTTATACAAGTGTTCTGGCCCACAGACTTGATTATATCCTGCCTTCATTAATCCATCCGGATCAGTCAGGATTCAGTAAAGGTAGGCAGACAACATTAAACGTACCCTATATCTAATTGATCATGCCCAAGCCACAAACTCCTCCCTCTTGATACCAAGTCTAGACACCCAAAAGGCTTTTGATGTGGTTTCTTGGGGGTTCCTCCAGGCTGCCTTACAAAAACTTTAATTTCCTGGGCCATTTATGGATGCCATTGGAGAAATATATACCGACCCAGAGGCAGTCGTGAGACTGAATGGATTACATTCTGATCGTTTCCCTTTATTCAGGGGCACCCATCAGGGCTGTCCCCTTTCCCCGTATTTGTTTGCTCTTTTTGTTGAGCCCATAGCCCAGCTATTCCAACAAACCCCCAACTTGTATGGACAGAGTCTGAGTCATCCTATCACAAAACAGCCTACTACGCTGATGGCCTCCTTTTCTACAACACCCGCCCTGAAGAATCATTACAAACTCTTAACTTCTTTATTGACAGAAATAGAAATTCTCACAGGTTATACCATCAACCAAAATAAGTCTGAGGCCCTGCTTTTACAACCCCCTTAGCCCTAAGATATTACCCTGAGATACCCTTATAAATGGGACAAACCCTTTGTAACCTACCTGGGAATTAAAATCCCCCAGAACTTTTCAAATCTGTATTCCATGAATTACTCTTCAACCCTCTCAAAAACAAATTTGGACTTGGTGAGATGGAACCCTCTCCCTCTCTCACTGCTCGCTAGGGTCCAATCTATCCAGATGAATTCCCTTCCGACGATTCTCTGTCTAATGCAAAATACTCCGCTGCCCCTTACAGTGAAGGATATTTGGGGTTGGGACTGCTCCATTAGCCGGTTCCTTTGGGTAAATCAGTGACCCAGGCTTGCACTTGGTAAGCTCCAATGCCCCAAGGAGAGGGGAGGCATAGCTCTTCCCTGTATCTTTAATTATCGGCTAGCTGCTCTGCTTACACATGTCACAACATGGTTTCTTCCCCAAGCCCAGGTTCCACCCTGGCTCATAGTGAAGCGGACTATGCCAGACAGCCCCTTAAATTATTCTCGAGTGTTTCAGCCCCGCAATATAGCCCAGATGCGAAGTGGGTCCAGATTCACCAGAGGGTTGCTTCAGCGCTGGATGAAATTCCACACCCAACCGACTAATAAATTTTTGTCGACCTGGATGGGTATCCCGGCTGAAGACCCATCATGGGCACCAGCACGATCTGATGTTACCTTTCAGAACTGGGCTCATTGAGGCCTACAACACATATCCCAATTTTTCAACAATGACATCTTTAAGTCATTTGATCGACTTAAACAGGAATTCTCCTTAAACTAGTTATTTCTTTAGGTTTCTGCAAATCCGCCACTACTTAGACACAAAAATCGGTTTAGTTACCACCACCCAGGTTATCCCCCTTCTATGTCCCTTATTGCGTCAGCTGGCAGGGGGCGGAGACTGTAGCCACCTAGTCTCCCAGCTCTATAAGGCCCTACAGGGGGCACCAACACAGACTATGGACCTGGTGCAATTCCACTGGGAGGCAGAGCTTCATGTTGAACTGACCCAGGAGGATTGGCTCCAGATCTGGCGGAGGCAACACTAAACCTCCAGCTCATACACCTGGAGAGAATTCTCCTGGAAGGTGCTGTCCAGATTCCCAACCCAAGATCACTGCCAAATTCTTAGTTGGAGGGGATTCCTCCTGCTGGAGACAATGTGGCTGTGAGGTGGCTACACATATGCACATCCTATGGTCATGCCCAGTACCGACAGCGTACTGGCCTCTGATAAAGAATAGAGTATTAGACCTCTTCCCCAGCCCGGGCACCTTTTCCTTGGCTGTAGGGATTCTCCTTAATTACCCCGGTCACTTTAAGGACCCACACCAAGTACACCTTCTCAACATCTTACTTGCTGCAGCCAAGAAATATATTACTAGGCTAGGGCTCCGCCCGGAGCCCCCTACTAGTTCAGCCTGAGAAGATACAGTATATAATGTATTTAAACTAGAACACATGACTGCCAGATTACAAAACAGAGTCCCAGAACTAATGAACCACTGGAACATCTGGTTTCTTAGCATTTCCCAATTCAGAGCAGACCAGCCACCTTAGTGGCCCAACGCCTGTTAGGGCAGACATCTTTGACCATATTGTAAGGTTCCGGCCAGCCCTCTGTCCCCCTTCCCGGGGACTCCCCTTTGATTGGCTGGGTCAGGACACTGCTTGGCTAACTTTTTGATAAGGATGCTGGCCTCCCAGGCTCCCCACATTCCCCCCTTTTCCTCCTAGAAGGAACTGCAGATTTGGCTTAATTATTTGCACCCGGTAGATACTTGCATGATTGTTATAATTTAGTACTTGTAAACTGGAAAGATGATTTTCATTTCATTATATACTTCCTTTTCCTTGTTTAATCCAGCACCAGTTTATTAAAACTCTCTCATGCATTTGTGTTTGCTGACATTCTTACAGTATGCAATTCAGGGTATATTACGCTGATTTCTTGTAAACCTGCACTGTGGTACCACTTAAGTTAAAACTTGAAATAAAACAATTAAAAAAAAAAAAAAAAAATCTATATGAAAAATGTGCATCACCTCCATAGACAGTGGTTACAGTTTACTAGGTGAAGGAAACGACATATTTACCCAATTTCAGTTCATGGGACACTGTCTGCCCCGTAGGTCTCGCTGTTTCTAGTTTAAAAAACACATTTCACAATTGCTCACCTGCTGTGCTGTCTCTGAGTGAAGCCAATCTTTTATCTGCTTCCTTCACTATCAGTGTAATCCTGTCAAAATTTGTTTTGTTTCAAATCTCTCAATATCCCGTCTTGAACATTAGGAACAGCCACGTGCAGTTGAGCCACTTGTGATGCAGTAGGATCCTCCCACTGTGCCATGAGTGAATGGACTGTGTGGCGGTTTCCCCAAGTCTCGGGAAGGATGCAGTGGGAGTGGCTCAAGGGCTATAAATGAACTCATTTTGTGTGACGACATGGTGGAAGGCCTGGTTTTCACAGTTTAAAAAAGGGAAGTTGATATGAGACCACCAGCCTCAATAGCAACTTCTATAGAAGGTGAGCGATCGTAAATTTTTTTTTTAAGAGGTGTTGCCGGTGTCCCTTTAAAAAAAGGGCAGCAGAAAAATATATCTGATTTGAAAAGAACTGAAATCCCCAACATTCGTTTTATTCTTCTCTGCTCCTGTGGGTCCCCCTGGTCCTCCTGCTGCATCCCTGTGGACCCCTACTCCTCTTCTTCATCCTTGTGGATCCACCTGCCCCCTCTTCTGAGCCGCTGTGGATCCCCCTTCCCTCTGTTCTGGATCCCCGCCTTGTCTTTGCTGCTGTGCATCTCACTGTCCCCTGTTCTGCACCCCTCTGGATCCCCACCTTGTCTTTGCCCCTGTGGATCCCCCTGCCCCTCTTCTGTGCCTCTGGATCCCCCCATGCCTCTTCCATGCCCCTATGGATCCACCCCTGCCCCTCTTCTGCTCCCTCTGGATCCCCACCCCTTTCTTTGCCCTTGTGGATCACCCTGCCCCTCTTCTGCACCCTCCTGGATCCCCACCCCTTTTCTTTGCCCCTATGGATTCCCTTGCCCCCTCTTTTGGCCCCCATGGACCCCTGTTCTTACCCCTATAAATTCCTTGTCCCCTTGTCATATTCTGGATCCCCTTGCCCCACAGTCCATATAGTAGGGCTTTGCTGGTCACACATTATCTCCAGCCGGGGGAAGGCGCTCGAGGGACTGCCTTCACAGCTGCGTTCTCGTCTCAGCAGTACAGTGCACCCTCCAGAGTGTACAGAGGGAAGTTAGTAGAGAACCACTGCAGCATATCACTGTAGACATCTAAAAAAGAATTATGGGAGTTTTTAAAATCAGATGTTTCACTAATAGCAAGGGAAAGCAGGATATTAAAAGTACCACACCCCTCGTGGGAATTAGATAGCAACTTGGAGTGTGTGTGTGCTCGCATGCACGTGTTTGGGGGCTAGTTTTCTAAACTCCCTCCTTCTTCTGTACCTTGTCACAATTGATGTACTTGTTTGTTCCACACTATGATTAGATGTGTGAGCCACACCTATGGAACATAGACGCTATTGGTGGCAGACCTGACTGGAAACCTTTGCCTACTTGTCAGTTCTTTCTTTTTCCGCCGTCAACATCACGTCGGATTAAAGAACTCCCTTCTTTGACTTCATGTGCTTTGTTGGCCTTCATCTCCTGTTTTCAGCAATGTGGGCCTGTTCTGCTTCCTGCTTGTACATTGTTGCCAGTGCTGCCAGCTGCAGTGTTTTGTGGTTTAGAGGCAGCCACCCCATCTGACTGTACCCCCCCACACACACATACACTCAACCTGAGTGCGACTGGCAACTTTTGGAAATGATGGTCTCCCGCTGTTGCTTGGATTCCCACTGCTAGCTTGTCGTCCCACCCTTTCTGGTATGGGTGTCTGCTGGCGGTTGCATTGCTTCATGGAGATGATGAGTTTTGGTCATATATGTGGCCTTTACTGTCGTTCTAACCATCTTTGGATGCCAGGGTCAGTTTCTGGCTTCATAACCCTGCCCCCTATTACCATGAGGCCTCTGACTCTCTTTGACTCAGTCATCTGGCTTTGCTGTTTGGGATGGGTCTCCAGTTTTTTTCTACCTTCCCCTTTGTGCTGGTCATTGCCTGACTCTTCCTTTTTGACTTTCTCACTCTGTGCCCAGTCTCCTGCCTTGTGCGTGGCTGTGTTCATGTTTCAGTCATTGGTTCTGCCTTCGACTTGGCTTTATGCTTGGCCTGGCTGTCCTTAGGTGTCTTGGTCAGTTCCTGGCTTCTTGGCCAACCCCTCATTTCCGTGGGGCCCACAGCTTCCTTGGCCCGATCAGTGCTTGTCCTTGCCCCATTGATGGTCTCACTGTTCGGTTGGGGCTTGCTGTTTTTTGGCATGCTCTTGTTCTGTTGTTCCACACGTGGCTTTCTCATCATTGTCCCCACGATGTGTGCAGTCCTCTGCATATGACTGTTTTCGTGTTTTTCCGACATCGGTTTTGCCTTTCACTTGGCTTTCTGGCTGATCTGGCAGTAGTTCAGGGTGATTCAGTCACTTTCTGTTCTTGTTCCTCTGCCCCCATTTCAACAGGACCAGTGGTTCCCACCGGCTTTATCTCATAGACTTGTTCCAGTGACATGTTCACTGGTGTTGCTGATTACGGCTCTTCTGTTTATGACTAGTCGTCACCTGACTTTGCGTCTCTGGTGTGTCCGCTGCGTACGCAGTCCCCTGCCTTGGGCAGGGCTGTTTGCGTGTTGCTGTTGTCTGCTTTGCCTTGGGTTCCTGCCACCAATCCAGCCATTCCTTTGGGATGTCGCAGTCAGTTCCTGACTTCAGTTCCTGGCACCACATGGCTTGTGGCTTCCTGCAGTGGTGTCTCCCTGCAGCTGTGTCAACTTGCTTTGCCTCGTGTACAGTTTTCTGCTTTTTGGGATGGGGTTGCTGTATGTCAGTGTCCCTCTTCTTGCCGGTCGTCGCCTGGCTTTGCCCCCTCAATGTCCCCTTGGCTTCTTACATTACTGTTTCCCAGAGTGCCATTGTCAGCTATATTTGTCTGTTCCGTGAGTCTTTTCTGGACCATTTTGCCTATAGCTGTGCCCCCCTTCCCCTCCCCATACTAGTGGGACATGTGGCTTTCTTGGATCCAGTCGTGTGACTTTGCCTCACCACTTGTTTCCTGTTTGGTCGCTGCTCAGCTTTACCTCACTAACATTATTTGTCGTCGGATTCCTGTCTACATGGTTTGTTCCAGGCCTGGACCCATTGACTTCCCTTGTTTATACCAGTCCCCGTGTCTACACTGGCCATGGTGAGTGTATGCTGTTGACGACTTTTTGCATTGTTTGCTGGGTCTTTCGGGTGTCTTGCTGCTATGCCGCCTATACTCTGCTCTGGTCACCCTATTGTGGCTCCCTTCATCTTGGCCAGTGGGACATTGGCTTGTGTGTTTCGTGGCTCATATGCCTTTATGATGGTCCCCCCCCCCCCGTATCAGGGGTAGTGCTTGGAAATTGTTCCATAGATGTCTCTCGCTGGAGGGAGATAACCCCAAAGAAAATCAGACTGTTAGTAACAGTAGATCTTCGACAGACTCTCCTCCACAGTGCACCTGCCCGCCTCCCCCTTTGGTTTGGTGGAGTCTGGTGTGGGTTTTGGGCATTGTTTCACCTCGTTTTCCCTGTACTGTGTGTTTTGTTTTTTTTTCTTTCCTGATTGTTGTCGCTCCCTTTTGGGGCTTTATGCTTATCTTTGTCGTTTGACGGTCTAGTACGATATTCTTTTGTGTCCGGTGGACAGGCAGAAGCAAGGTGGTTTGGAGCTGCCTACACTGTGTTGGTGCCAACAATGAAGTCACTGTGGTTGGCCCACTAGAAAAAAGTTTCCTTTTATGTGCCATAGGTGTGGATCACTGCAGGAGATTACCCTTGAAGATCTACTGTTCACTGGTAAGTAACTGTTCTTTCAGTGGATTACAGACTCCAACTCCTGGCAGCGCAATACAGAATGTTCACCCGAAACAAAGCTCTTTTTTATCCAGTATAGTTCAAACCAATATTTGTGGTGGACAAACAGTCAATCAACTTTAAGTTGTTTTCTGTTCTATTTCAGTGGCACTCGCTATCCCGAGAAGAGCAGGCTAAGTACTATGAACTGGCGAGAAAGGAGCGACAGCTACATTCTCAGCTTTACCCCACCTGGTCAGCTCGAGACAACTACGTAAGGAATTTTGTTTCTTCTTTTTCTTGTTGTTCTGTGCTGGCCTCAGCTTTCGGGCCAAGGCAGGTGCCTCTGGGGGATCTGAGAGATAAAGTGCAGTTCCTTCGCTCCTCTTACAATCAGCCCACAAGGGCCCAGTGCTGCAGACAGTGATATCTGAGTCAGTCTGCCATAGAGGAAGGTGATTCTTTAAAGTCAAGCACTGGATTTAGACCCACTGTTGCATAGCACAGGCAGGCTAGTTTTGCCTCGTTGCTTTGGAAGGGTTTATTTTGGATTTTTAGAGTAAAGGTTGTAGGGTAAAAGGAAAGGATTGGTATGGAACGTGGAAAATTAGAATGCCGACTACCTGCATGAATTCAGCTACTTGGGCCTCTTGATCTGCTAATCAGTTAGAGGCTATGCCTACATAGTGCTGGCCCTCTTGAGGCCTGCTTAAACAGCTGGACCTCTGTGCAGTCTGTTCTTGCTAGCATTTTAGATTTGCTGAATGGATACTGGTGGATTGTTCTGGCTACTAGCAATTCTTATTGTTACTACCTCTAGCAATTCTTACTGCCGTGCTTTTTTTTAAATTATTTTGAGTGCCAGTTTTGCAAAAAGAAGGCCACCACTGGGCTAAAAAGGACCTTAGTAGTTGAGCGGTGGCCTTCTTTTCTCAAAACTAGCACTCAGAAGTATTAAAAAAGTACGTCAAAACTGTCCCCATTATAGTCTATGGTGCATGCCCCCATGCTGTTCCAATACTGACATCACAAAACGTGCCGGTGTGGGGGCATGCCTCCAAAGTGGGAAGTTTTGACAGCAGGTCTGGGGAGTTTTTTTTTTTTTCACAAGAAATTGAGGCATCAAAAAATTACACCTCACACAAGGGTCATGTTGCAGAAGGGTAAGCTACCGACCAGGTTTGGGGGGGGGTGCGTAAATAAATCCTCTCTTTAAAGCAAGAGTGCAATGAAATTGCGCAAAAAATGTTCTAGTTGCACCGGAATTTTAGTATTTTATAAATGTTTTAATCTAGTTTTTTTCTCAAGAAAAAAATGATGCCACATTTGACCCCTAAATTTTCAACATAGCCTTATGAACACACTTCATGAACCCAGTATGTGAACATTTTCAAATCTCAGACGAAACGTCATTCTGCACTACAAGCGCAAAAGTGCAGTTTGGCCAAGTTTTGAAAAATGACAATTATTGTGATCATGAGGTGATGTGAAAAAAATGGCAGTGTTGAAAATCTGGGGTGAAAATTTTTACATTTACCAAAGTTATGAGCATGCATTGTAAAATTTCAATGTACGCTCATAACTTTGTTGTTTTGTACCCCATATTATCAACATAGCCTTCTTATGACTCCACCTCATTAAGGTGGTTTCGTGCATCGATCATGTCATTCTGCGCCACAGGAGTGAAAACACTTTTTGGCCAGGATTTGAAAAATGACAGTTGACACATTCATGAGGTGATGTGAAAATATGGCTACGTTGAAAATTTTGAGGTCAGAATATGTAAAAATACCAAAGTTATGAGCGTGCATTGCAAAATTTCAAAATACTCTCATAACTTTGCCATTTTAAATATTTTGACCCAACATTTTTAACATAGCCTTCTTATGTCCCCACCTCATGGACAAAGTGAGTGAAAATTTTCAAATCCTGTATGAAGGTGATGTGGCCAAGTGACCGCAAAATCAACTTTTCAGCCGTGCTTTGCATAATTCCACTGCCATTGGTCATGAGGTGGGGTCCCAAAAAGACCATGTTGAAAATTTGGGGTCAAACTATGCAAAACTGACAGTTATGCATCAAAGTTGAAAACCCCATTGAAATACATTGATGCCAGCTCCGTGGCGCAGAGTGAAGGGAGTTCACTTGGCATACTGGTGACCTGGGTTCGCGCCCTATGCCCGGATGTCAGGAGCGAAGTCTGGCAGGGAGGGTGATTACAGCGTCCTTTGGATGCTGTCCTCCTGAATGGGAGGGGAAGGGTCTTGAACCACTGTTTGTTGGCCCCTGGAGGTGCTTGAGGGTGGCGTTCTTGGTGGCATGTGGCCTCGATGTGCCGCTGAATGCCCCTGCCCCCAGGACACCACCACGGCTGGCCCATCATGGGAGGGTATGGGTGGCTTGGGAGAAAGTCGGAAAATCAGCCCTCAGCCAACCGGATGACAGCCGCCAACCCCCACCGTGCATGGGATACGTTGTACGCCTACAGGTGTTTCTCCTCTCCCAGTTGCCTCCCATGGGGGAGGGGCCCTCCCAACGAAGAGTTAGTTTGGGTTACCTGGGATCACAGCACAGATGGGGTGGTGGATGGCGATGAAACCTGGCAGCAGTGGGCCTTGGCGGCCCGAAGGAGTGACCAGTTGCAGGCATGGGGAGGAGAAAAAAAAAAAAAAACGGTGAACCGCACTTACCTTAGTTCCTCCTATTGCAGTCGCCGGTTCCAGCAGCAAGCCATGTCTTCCATTAGAAAGTGAATCTTCACCCTCTGACGTGTTCACGTGAGTGTGGGTGGGTGGGTGTGAAATGTTGGCTGCTTAGTAGGAGGTTGGGTTGGATTGGCACAGGACCATTTTTTTGTCTACAGGTTAAAAAATAAAATCAAGGGACAGTTTTCTTTGTAACAGCTAACATTATTGTGGGGACAGGAATTGGAGGGTAGTGGGTGCTACTAGACAGCAGGGAAACATATCATACACAATGTGATGCTGATTGAAGGGTGGAGGGGCACCACCAGACACCAGTGAAATGTACCAGACATGAGTGGAAGGTGATAAAAGGGAGTGGGGTGTAGCTGAACACCAGGGAAATGTACCGTATACGAAGGAACAACTATCAGAGGGTGGGGGTGCCACTAGACAGCAGAGAAACGTACCATACACAGTGTGATGCTGATCGAAGGGTGGGGGGGCATCACTAGACACCAGTGAAATGTACCATACATGAGGGAAGGACTATAAAAGGGTGGGGGGGTGCCACTGGACACCAGGGAAATGTACCATACGCGAGGGGACGACAATCGGAGAGTGGGGGCACTACTAGACACAAGGGAAACATTACACACATAAGGGGATGAGATGTGGCGGTGGGGGTGCCACTAGACACCAGGAAAACGGTGGCTCACTGCTCTCATAGCAGCCCGCAGCACTTCCAGCTGTGGCTGCAGAACTCGAGAAAGTATTACTGTTCTCATACCGAGAACACAGGTGAACAGCTTCTCTGACTAAGCTGGGCATCCTGGATTTTAGGTGGTCAGAAAAGGTATTTCAGGCAACTTTTAAGGCATAATTTTTATGGAATGAAAAGTTTGTAAGATTAAAAAATAAAAAGAAAATGGTGGCCATCTTGACTGTCTTCTCCCCCAATGACATGTAAATCATGCAAATAACCACTCGTGATAGTTTCTTTCACAATATTTTTTTTTTTTCCACCAGTCGAACTTGGACATTAACTAAAAAATCGTTAATTTTTAAAACAGTATAATTTTTCAGCAAACCTTCCAAAGGCACACCCTTGGCATGGGCCCATTCAACCCTGTAAATTTCATGAAAAAATAAAAATACCCAATTTTAAGTATAGGAAACCAAACATGGGTTGTTTTTTTTTTTTTTTGCCCTCCATATCTTGAGAAGTGTAGAAGATACCATCACAAAGCATTCCATGTCTAGAGACTCTGACAACCTGACCACGCATGCCAAATGTTGGGCTGTTTGTCAAATGACGCCAGTTAAGGTGCAAAAACTGGGGTTTAACATTAAACAACCTACTCAACCCTACCTGTAGGGGTTCTACTGTGCCCCTAAAATAGTAGAACATGTATGTCGAGTTGCAAAGATAGCATGGTGAATCTTGACATGTGACCCAGCTGATCTTTAGATAACGTGTTATCAGCAGCTACATCACAATATCATCTTGGAAGTTCCAGTTTAGTGAGCTACCTGGGAACTATTTTACCAATGGGAAAGTAGTGTAATGGGGTCTGATGGCATCAGATTGGAGCTGTACTACATTTAACTGGGAATGCTAATCAGTCTTGAAAGCACAATAAATTGTTCAAGTGCCCCAAAACAGCTAATTTGAAAGTGTTAAATTTGAGAATGTGTGGTGTAAAAGGGATTGTCATTTATTACTACTTGTAAGGTGACAGGCTTTTCATGATTCACTCTGGACCTTCTCTCATGAGTTAAGGTCTTGCCCCCAATTCATGAAGATAATAGAGGATTATGCATAGATGTCTGTGTCCTAAAGTTGCTGTTCGCGTCTAGAGTGTGTGATGTCCCGCAAAGCTCAAGAGGCTTCTGTGGACATCACACACCAAGGGTGAGTATATGAAAAAAAAAGGCACTTTTATTTTTTAAGGGATATTAGCACAAAAAAGAAGACAACTGGGAAGATCCACCCAAATCAGATTTCTCCGCTATCGAATGGTAAAAAGGGACGTCCAAGTGTTCCAGCCGCCGTAATAAGTGTCATCATACCCAGTTATTACGGTGTTTGATCATCCTGATCATCACTGGGATAAAGGGGATACCATATTATAGATGCATATTCTCCTTGGTGAATTTGAGCACCCCAAATTGATGAGTCCTGCCTTCATGGGTTACGATGACAGGGGTCAGAGCTAGGAGTAAAGTAAATCTGGGTGGAGAGTATTGAAATACCAAGGGCTTCTCTAGTGGTAAAAGGACATGAAGGAGACCATAGCTGCATACAACCATTGGGAGGCCAGAGCAAGTAGGAGGCAGGTCTAGTGGTTGTGGTGGACCAAGATGAGTTCATCTGTCCGTGGCCCATGCCATAACCCTTTCCATTTCTGACATCAGGGAAGGCTGACGTAACCCTGCCTCTTTGCACTTGCATAATCCTTTCTCTCCATGGCTTCCCTCTTCCTAGCACACTATGGGGAGCTATGCAGAGTAAGGAGGGTTGTCTGAATGGGAGGTGACCATGCTGCCACTATGCTGGCCATCCCGTGTGTGATGAGTTAGTCAGAAATGTTGTAGAAGAGGCAGAGGTTAACCCTTGGGGGGCCACGGACAGATATATCAATCCAGAATTCCTGTATGTTCTAATTCTGTTAACTCATTCACACCACAAGAGCTCTTTGAGACTTCCACCACTTGTGCCCTGTATACCCTTAGCACTGCATCCTGGGCCTTTCTAAGCAAAATCGAGCCACAATCGGCATGCCACAAACAAATGTGAATACCTCTTGAACCGTAAGTGCTACACACAAAGTATGAGTGGCAGAGTTGTTCAGCACAATGTTACCTTTCCAATGGTGCTATGAAATCAGTTGTAATCAATTTAGTTTTTATTTTATACTAGCTGAAATACCAAACAACTGATTCTAGGGACATGGATATGTTGTTCATCCACACTCATTGGCAGGTATCCTTGCCGCTTTAAATCTTGCCGGAAGGTCTTCAAGCTTGCTCCTCCCACCCACCCGGGTGGTATAACTCTCGGCTCCGCCCCATGACGCCAGATCTTCCTTACCGCTTGGAAGCTCAGGTTCCCTCCTTAACGCTTCTGCGCTTTGAGACTGGTTCCTATTTCTCCGCTTGTGGATTTAAAAATAAACTTTGCGAAAGACTCAGTCTTCTATCCTCGTGCCGCGATGGACAAATCGACTCCGGATTTCGGAGATGCCCATGCGAGCAGAAGGTGTCTCGGACGGATCCACTCCCACGTGTGTCTACTGCTTAGGCCTTGAGCGACCCGCAGGCTTGCGACCTGTGCTCATCTTTCTACGTCCTCGTCCTCGAGGACCGTGCTGCCGGTTGCAACTGGCCGCGTCCGAAGCGTTCCTCCGTGAAGTCCATAGGAGGCCCTGGCTGGCGGTGTCCGCAGCGGCGGGCTCGGGCGGATCAGTTCGAGCGGATGGTCGCTCGAAGAGGAGCGCGGCGCGGTCAGATCTTCCTCGTCGCTGCATTTATCCGCTCCTCTGGGCTCTTCTTACACGGCTTCTTTTAAGGAGCTTTGTCTGTCCTCTCCACTAAAGGAGAAGGGCCTCGTCTGCGGACCTTATTCTCGGTCAAAAAGAGGGACAGGGGTAAGTCCCTCCGTCGGCGCTCTGGGGGCGGAAAGGTCCTCTCCCGAACCGTCGACCGTCTGCTTCGAGTCGACCACTGCTTCGCCACTGGCCCCACGGTGTCCCCTGGCCAGGTCAGTTGACCGAGACCTCGAATCACGAAGCCTGAGATTCTTTCTCGACCCATTGACGGGCTGTCGCCTCAGCAGCCGAGATTCCCCTCTCCCGCGTTCCCGGAGGAGTTGAGGATCCTCGGGCTCGCCTGTGCCTCCGGTTCCGGGCCCTCGGATGGACCATCCGAGCGGAAGGAGTGCGGTTCCGGCGACACCTCCCGCGCACCGACCTCGGAAATTCGGGACTCTCGGTCTCGGACCTCTTACAGTCCAGCCGATCCCGTCATAAGCGTCGGTCTCGGCACATGCATGCGCTCGTCGCCGCTCGTCCCTCGCCCTCCTCCTCGGATGAGGGAGGCTTCGGCGTAATTACGCCGACGTACGAGGACCTTATGTTGCAACAGGTCCTCCTGGCCGGGAGTAATGACCTCGCCGCCTTCCCCGGCCATTATGACTGTCACCAGAGCGGCCGCCACAACCCCGACTTATCCGAGGAGCCTATACCCAGGCCGGTTGTTCGGCCAAAACCAGCTGCTCCACCGATTCCGGTGGAACCTCCGCCTCCACAGCCACCAATTGGGGCTCCGACCAAGGATTCTCGGTCGGCTAAGGGTCTACCCCATCGGCTGTCAGTTACCTCACTCCCGACCGACCTCGGCAGGTGAAGGGTGGCTCAGGCCAGAGCAGTTTTCTCGAGACTCTTCCGAGTCCGAAGATGATTCCTCCTTTTTCCAAGCGACTGGACTTGGAGTCTTCAGGAGGTCAGTCAATGGACGATAGCCCGTCGTCCTTCCTAGGACTGCTTCGGCTCATCTCGGAGTCCACCGGGATGGAGCTCGAACCCGTTTCCAAACGGGCCAGGTATCCCCTCACGGAGATTCTGAACCGAGGGGATTCTCCGACGGAGGCCTTTCCGGTGGCCGAGGCCATAGTGGGTCCGGCACTGGAGCTTTGGCAGCGCCCTGCTTCCTGCCCTGCGCCTTCGGCCAGGATGGCCAGGAAGTATGCAGTCCCTACCGGTTCCTTGTCCGGTTTTTCGGAACACCCCTCTGCTGAGGGGTTGGTTACCGACAGCGTTTTCGGTGCCCGGCTCGCGCATGAGGATGTGGACAAACCTCTGACAAGGAGTCAAGAAATTGGACTATGTTGGGCGAAAAGTCTACGCCGTCCTCTCTCGGCCTTCGTCAGGCCAGTTGGCCGCCCTCATGGCACATTTTTCTCATGCCCTGTTGGGCTCCCTGGATGAGGTCATCCCTCATCTTCCCGCCCGATCTGCAGACTACGGTTAAGCAGGTGCGGGACCAGGGCAGGCAGTGGCCAAACAGCAGCTCCAGACTGCTTTGGATATAGGGACTCATGTGCCAGATCGGTGGCGGCGCAGGTGGCTATGTCGTCAAGTGGCTTGTGAGATATCCACCTTTACTCGGATACCCAGCACAAGTTGGCGGATGTTCCCTTTTGGGGACTGACCTCTTCGCCCTGGGGTGGAAGGTCACCTGCAGAGGATCGAGAAGTCCAATGCTACCTTGGACTCAGTCTCTTCCCGCTCAGAAGGACAAAGGCGCCAAACCTCAGCTAAGCCCTTTCATCCTTCTGTAGCCTTTGGTAGCGCCCGTCTGCAACGTCAGGGCCAGCAGGCTCGGCCTTGGCATCCCAAACCCAAGCCACCGGCTTCCTCTAACAGGAGGCAGGAGGAAAGGCCCAGGAGGTCCTCGGCGGTCCCTCCTCCAAGCCTGCCAGTGGCGGGCTGAGGGGTGTCGCCCCCATTCCCGTCACCTTACCCCTGGGTCCCCCCGTGGGGGGACGGCTCCGGCACTTCCGTTCCACCTGGTCCGCTGTTTACCACGGACAGGTGGGTCTTGGAGGTGGTGGGAAGAGGCCTGCCTCTGGAATTCGAGCAGGCACCACCCTTCAGAGCCGTCGCCCCTCGGGGGGCTTCGGGATCCCCAGCCTCACTGGCGGCTCGTCGAGCCGACATCGCTCACCTCCTCCAGAAGGAGGTGATAAGAGAGGTGGTGGACCCTCCTTCAGACCCAGGGTTTGTGTCCAGGTACTTCCTGGTTCCGCGGACGGGGGGCTGGCACCCCATTCTCGACCTACACGACCTAAACAAGTTCCTAAGGTCTCGAACCTTCAGGATAGTCACTCTGGCTCAGATAATACCATCCTTGGAACGCGGCGTGTGGTTCTGCTCTCTGGACTTGCAGGATGCGTTATCCGTCCCTATCCGTCCGTCTCACCAGAGATTCCTTCGCTCGGCGGAAGGATCCCTCTTGAGTTCAAGCCATGCCCTTCGGCTTGTCTCAGCTCCAGGGTCTTCACCAAATGCATGGCAGTGGTGACAGCATTCCCTCTGCGGCGCGAGGGTCCGGTGTACCCTTACCTGGACGACTGGCTGATAGCAGCTCCCTCCAGGAAGGAGCGGGAGTGGTCCAGAGATCTGGCCCTCCAGGTCTGCTCTCAACTGGGCCTCCTTATCAACGAGGCCAAGTCGGAACTCAGGAAAGCAGGTGATTCTATTCATCGGGGCGCAGCTCGACTCTCTTCGAGCCAGAGCGCGGCTCCCGGCGGACAGGGCCGAGGTTCTTTCCTCCTTTGCCCGATCATTTCTGGTTGGGCAATTGCGCCCTGCCCGGGACTTCCTGCGCCTCCTGGGTCTCATGGCGGCCTGCACCAGCGTGGTCCGTTGGGCCCGCTGGAACATGCGTCCCCTTCAGTGGGGACTGGCCAGCCAGTGGTCACAACGCTGCGATCCTTTGGACCAGCTTGTGTCGTGACACAGGGGATGTGGAACGCTCTCCAGTGGTGGACCGTTCCAGATCATTTGCAGGAGGGCATCCCGTTCGTCCGCCCCGAGCCGACGGTCTCTCTATCGACCGATGCCTCTCTGATGGGTTGGGGTGCCCATCTGGGGGAACACCGGGCTCATGGCCTCTGGTCCCCGAGGGAGTCCCGATGCCACATCAACCTGCTGGAGCTCCGAGCGGTCCGCCTAGCTCCCACCGCCTTTGCTCCGTTCCTCCGGGGTCAAGTGGTCCGAGTCCAGACGGACAATACCACGACCTTGTACTGTCTAAACCGCCAGGGCGGGACGCGCTCCATGCTTCTATGCAAGGAAGCTCTCCGCATTTGGTCCTCGTGCGCAGCCTGGAGGCGGATCTCCTAGCCATTCACGTGGCAGGGCCTCCAACACCCTGGCCGATGCCCTGAGCCGGATAGGGGCTGCATCCCCAGTGGTCTCTCCTGCCGGAGGTAGTACAGCATCTGTTCTCCCATTGGGGCACACCTCAGGTGGACCTGTTTGCCTCCAGGGAGGCGCGGCTGAGTCTGTTCCATGCCCGCCCCCTCAGCAGGGCTCGCTGCAGGATGCCTTCTCGAGGCAGTGGACCCGGGCCTCTTTTCGCCTTTCCCCATTTCCCTTGATCCACAAGGTGCTTCTCAAGGCGAAGGAGGGACAAGGCGCAGGTGATTCTGATAGCCCCAGACTGGCCTCGCCAGTTCTGGTACCAGATCTCCTCAGTCTCAGCTCCAGGACTCCGGCAGCTTCCAGCTCACCCGGACCTGCTCTCAGTCAATCAGGGAAGGTGTTCCATCCGGACCTTCAATCCCTGCACCTGAGCGCCTGGTTCCTGGCGGCTAGAGTTCCAGGCCTTGGGTCTTTCCGGCAGGTCCTCAATGTAGTTGAGGCGTCCCGTAAGTCGACCAGAAAATGCTATGCCTTCAAATGGAAAAGGTTTTCCATTTGGTGTCAGAACAAGGCTTGGACCCTTCCTCCTGTTCCTTGGCAAGCATCTTGGACTATTTATGGTCCCTTTCTAGTCAAGGGCTTAGGTCGACGACCCTAAGGGTGCACCTGGCAGCCATCTCTGCTTACCGGGCGCGGGCCGGGAAGCAGTCGGTGGCGCAGGAGAAGGTAGTCTGGCGCTTTTTCAAAGGCCTTGATCACATTTCCCCTCCAGTGCAGGAACCCCCACCTCCGTGGGATCTACTGCTGGTACTGGCAAAGCTCATGGGCAAGCCATTCGAGACCTATGCACAGTGTGCTCTCTCTCACCTGTCGTGGAAGACCGCCTTCTTGGTGGCTATCACGTCAGCCAGAAGGATGGGAGAGCTCCAGCGCTTTCCATCAGGTCTCCTTACCTGGTCTTCCACAGGGACAAGGTTGTCCTGCCCACCCGAAATTCCTTCCGAAGGTGGTGTCGGAGTTTCACCTTAACCAGGTGTTGACTCTGCCGGTGTTCTACCCCAATCACACCTCGGAGGCCGAATATAGGCTCCATACTCTGGACCCTAGAAGGGCGCTCGCTTATTATAAGGAGCGCACGGCTGAAATTCGGGGAGAGGTTTGCCAGCTGTTTGTCACCTACGCTGAAGCCGCATCTGGCAGACCTGCAGCCAAGCGGACGATAAGCAGGTGGGTCACCTCCTGCATAGATCTCTGCTATAAGTTGGCGGGCATGGAGCCTCCCAGAGGGATAAGAGCTCATTCTGCCATGCATACTGCTGCATGATGGCTGCTTCCAGGGCGTCCCTATCCAGGAAATCTGCAGGGCTGCTACCTGGAAGTCAGCAAACACCTTCATTACCCATTATCACATCGACCTTGAGTCACAGGGATGCTGGTTTTGGGGCCTCGGTTCTCCAGTCTCTCTTTCCCAAGTAAGTATTGGGGTGTCGTCTTGCCTCCCTCCTCCCGGAGAACTGCTAGGAGTCTGCCAATGAGTGTGGATGAACAACATATCCATGTCCCTAGAAATACAGGTTACTCACCTGTAACAGGAGTTCAGGAATGGTATATGTTGTTCATCCCTGCAATCTCAACCTCCCGGCTTGACGCACAACCTGAGCTTCAGCGGGCCAGATCTGGCGTCATGGGGCGGAGCCGAGAGTTATACCACCGGGTGGGTGGGAGGAGCAAGCTTGAAGACCTTCGCGCAAGATTTAAGCGGCAAGGATACCTGCCAATGAGTGTGGATGAACAACATATACCATTCCTAGAACTCCTGTTACAGGTGAGTAACCTGTATTTTTTTTCCCAGGTGCTTAGGTGACGCATGAGAGACAAATGTCAGCCATGCATACCATACCTTAAACAAATGCAAATAACTCCTAAAGTATATGTGGTAGATACAAAGTATCAGTGGCAAAATTGTTCAGCACAAAATAACCTTTCTAATGGTGCTATGCAATCAATTGTATTCCATTTAGTTTTTATTTTGTAGTAGCTGAAATACCAAACTGTTTTTTTTTTTCCAGATTTATTCAGTGTGCTTAGGTGAGGCTTGAGAGACAATTGTTAGTAATGCTCACCATACCTTAAACAAATATGAATAACTCCTAAAGTATACATGATAGACACAAAGTATCTGCAGCAAAATTGTTCAGAGGAAAATTACCTTTCTAACGGTGCTATGCATTCAATTCTAAGCAATTCAGTTTGTTTAATAGTTAGGTAAAAACTGCTGACTTCCTCAGACATTTCTAGGCCTGAGTGAAGGTCAGTTGAGTACGTCTACGGGCGTTATTGTCCTGAGTGGCTATGCTTTCAGACGCCGCCTACAGACATCTCTAGGGCTGAATGAGTTAATATGGGGAGCATGATGTGGGATTTTAACTATGTGATCATCCATGCACCCCTCTAAACTAGATTGTGCTTTGCCCTAAATGTTGCTGGCGCGGCCTAATGACTGTTACCTTATTTTTGTGGGGTTTTTCCCCCAGGGTAAAAAGAAGAAGAGAAAGAGAGAGAAGCAGCAGCAGTCGCACCCTGCCGAGGCGGACAGTAAGTATAGACATTCTGTGTATATATATTTGAAATGCAAGCTTTGTGTATTAAACTGGCCTTATAGATCTTCAACTTTAAAGAGCACCGTTTTCCGGGCTTCCTTCGAGCCCTCCCCCCACTGGTGCCTTACCCAATGTGGACCTCATCCATATCTTGAAGTTTTCTGAGCTGTAGATGATGAAGGGATCATAATTCTTGGTTTGCAGGAGCTGAATGTTGGATTCTCTTCCCCTTCCTGGCAACTACTAGCTGAAAGGTTCTCCCCTGTGGCATGCTTCGATGTTTGACACACTATTATTTGTACAGCATGGGGGTGCACTACATTGAAATGAACGGGGACAAGTTTTAAAATGCTATTTGCTATATTTTAGAAGCCCACTGGGGTCAAGTCAAAGCCACCGCTTGACTAACAAAGCCCTCGTTGGAGGAGTCTGGTACAAAAGTAACCAAAAATCATGGAACTTTGGACTTGCATGACACATTTTTAGGCTGGATACTGCAGACAGCAAACTAGAAGTTTTTTGTTATAACTTTGAGGATCTTCCAAATTCAATCTTAAGTAGAATGCTAACATTAATTAGCATCTAATCATCTTGATAGAATACTTAAAGACTTGGGAGAACAAGCATTTGAGGCACTGGTGGGCTGGGTTCAGATCCCAGTCTGGGTTATGAATGAAGCGAGTTTGAGCTCAGCTGAGTGCTAGCAGACAGGAGTCTGCATGCCAGCTGCTCCCAGCGCAGCACAGCAGGCAGTCTTTGCTGAAGAGAGGCCCCAGTTGGGATGAATGCAGAGAAACTGTAGGACAGTACTGGTGTGCATTGGTGAAGCAGTGATAAAAACACATTAATCTGTCTTTCATATTTCTCTCTCTTTCTTTTCATCAATCTCCTCTTTCCTGTCTCCCTCTCTCTGTGTTCAGAGCTCGGCATTGCCAAGAAGCATATCTCCCTCTCAGGCCTCAAGCAGCAGAATGATTGGTGCCGCCCCAACAAATGTGTCTGGAAAACCCCTACACTGCCTGTAGTTATTCTTCACTTTTGAATTGCTCCATCCCATGCTTTTTTTTCTAAAGGGTTACAGATAACTTCTCAGTATTAAATAGCCAAACTCCGAGTGCTGTTGGGAGCACTAGCATTGTTTCGTTTATACTTGCCGAGCTGATGGTACATTTTCTCTTGCTTTTATGCTGTGGCCTAGGTTTTAAACAGCAGACACACTCTCAGATTAGATCGCACAGCATAGACCCCCCAAAAAAAAAAAGAAAAAAGACTGTGTTATGGGTTCCTTCAGCTAGGAATGAATTGTCACATTAGTACCTCCCCTCGGACTAGCTTCTCTGGACATGATTCTGGAAATCAGCTGTTTGTAACTCAACACTGATTTGACTTGGTCCAGATAATGTAAGTGATGTGGGAAATTTATTCCTGTAAAAATAAAAAAACATAGTGTGGGGAAAACAATAAATTACTGTTTTATCATTAACTGACATGAAGAAAAAGATCATTAATGGAGAGGAGTGAACAACCGGGTTCCATCATTTGACAGACAGGATCAGCCACTTTCCCATTTCTGACTCTGCAAGGAAAATGTACCTGTTTTGGGGGGAAATTTGAGTAACTCAAACTTTTGTAAAAAAAAATAAGAGTTCAAGTCTGAGCTTGGTCCCAGCCAAGCAACCTATTTACCCCTATTGTGAAATATGAGAAACTCCCTCAAGCAGTGATGAATTGGACAAGAAGTTACAAGAACACAGAACTCCATTTGCTAAAATCAGTTTGAGGTTGGCAGACAAGCAGGCAGCTTGATTAAAGTGATTACCGTAAAGATTAGTGCCAAGAGCAGGGGTGGCTATTCTGCATCCAAGGACATTCCCAGCAATACCCTTTCAAGTTGCCTATCTTTACGCACATGGGGGCATCGTTGTTTGGATGTGTTAATGCCATGTCAGAACTGGTCACAAGTTGTTGTTCTATGTTTTTAACTGGGAAACATGCACTAAGCTGTGATAGCTTGTTTCAGGTTCGTCATTGGGGGTTGGGGAGTCATGGACCTGTTCCATTTTTATTGCTAGGGAAAGTTGGCCTTGACACTGTGGAACACTTCCCTGCTCTTCGGTAAGTACCGTGGGATCCTCAACTGCCCCCTGGACAGTGACCAGAGATGGGCAGAAGTAACCTCGGTTTAACATCTCATCCAAAGGATGATACTTCCAACAGTGCAGCCCCCTCCCCCCAAACTGTGCTACAGTACAGTTTGTTATGGGAATTACCCAAGTACCAGGTGTGGGGCTGGATCCATGACCTTACGATCTTTCAGCCCCAGAGACGGGCATGTTACCTACTGAGTCTCTGACCCTAAAAACTGTATTAGAATAGTTATTGTTGAAAGCAGTGTGATGGACTTAAAGGGGAAGGGAAGCATTTCTTCACAGATTTCCCATTTCATATTTGGCTGCCCCTTGCTTGCTTTTTGTACACTTGGTTGGTGGGGGCACTACATACAGAGCTGGTTTTGTAAGCTAGGGAGACAAAAAACAAAGCGAGAGACACCTGTACAGAAAAAGAAGAGGAGGTTAACGATTAAGAATTGGGAATGCTGTGCTTCCCATTCCATGTCAAAGCTGGCAGGTAACGATGCTTAATACTGAGCTGCACTGGGGGGAAGGGGGAGGTACTGCTGTTAACTGTTTTCCAGTCTCTTGCTGTCTTCGCTTGTTGTCTTCCTGAACTAACTCCTCCTGCTTCTGTTTCTGTGCATGCAGTCTACGACGTGCAGTTCTAGCTATGCAGGTATGTGTTTCTATAGCATTTCCTTCCTGCCGCCCTGTCTTCTTTCCTACTGCCCTTCTTCCTTCACTTGAAACTGCTTCATTGTGGTGTTAATTCCCTATCCAGTCTTCCCAGAATTTCAGGGATGGAGGCAAACAGAATTATCGTCCAGTCAACCCCACCTCTTTGTGCTAAAAACCAAACAGCCAGCAAAAGTGAAAAATTAAAGCAGTTTTGTAAAGGCTTGGCCTTAGCAATAATGGTGACTTTTCAAGAGGTCTGGCATGCACACAAGTTTTCCACCTCCATGTTGTAGCTCTTGAGCTCTGGTATCTTCTGCTGGTTCCTTTATTTAATGATTAAAATGGCTCTGATGTCTTCTGAGAAACTGGAAAACCATGATTCCTGACCCAGCTTAGCTTTGACTTCTAAGTTCTGTATTTCGCTCATCCAGTTTTTTTTATACCTGTGTGCGTTATTGTCCCCTTCGCTGCCTGCTTACGAATGTCACAAGCCAGAACATAAAAACTGTTGGCAGAAAGGGACAGCTTGGCCCATCCAGTCTTCCCAAATGTTTTTTTTTATTTATTAAACTCTAGGATTACAAGTACCTTTGAGCAGGAACTGCTCATTTACAGAGGTTCCACGTCAGAGGGTGGGCGGGTGACATAACACAAAGGTGAACAGTGGTTACAAACTTGACATGTCGATTACTAAGGCCTAAATAGTACCATCAATATGTTGAAGTAGAACAACATAAGCTAGCTTCTAACAGAATTTATGGTAGAACAGTATCTTTGTAGGAGGAATTCGGGAAGAAGCCAGCAGGTAGGTACCATTGTCAGACAAGGATGGAAAGAGTGAGGGGGACAGGGGCCAGTGGTCATAGATAGGGAGTGTGTCCTTAGGGAGGGGATGGGTGGGTGAGGGGGGGCAAAGGAGAGGGGGAGGCTGGTACCATGAAAGCAAGACAGGAAAAGCAGGTTAGAGCTACTGTTAGGGTAGGGGGGTGTAGAGCAAAGCTTATGGGAGGCAATCACACTGTGTGGTAGAGGGGAGGAATAGACGTAGTTGCCTTTTAAAGGGGCATAGTGTTACTGCTGCAAGAGTTTCTTTAAGGGTGTTGAACCACTGAGGGGCCCTGTGCAAAAAGGATCTCTGACCCAATGAGGTCCGGCGCCTGGGGACCTGGAAAGTCCGGGATTGAGAACCACGTGTTGGCTTGTTGCTGCTGTTGGTAGTAAGGAGCCTAGCCACACCTGGCAGCATGAGTCCGAGGAGAACTTTTTTGGCCATCGGACAGGTCTGGTATTGTATTCTACTAATGAGTGGTAGCCATCCAGCCTGGGCGTACAGGTCACAGGTGTGTGTTAGGCGGTCAGCCCCCTGTGAGAAATCTACAGGCCTTGTTAAGCATCACAGATATCCTTCCAAGGGCAGTAGGGGAGGCAGAGCCATAGACGACTAGACCGTAGTCGACTATGGAGGTAACAGAGCTGTGGATGGCCAGTCTAAGGACATCAGAGGTCATACAGTGCTTGTACTTGTGGAGCAGGCTGAGGCGTATGTTGGCAGACTTAGCAACTTGCCCAGTGTGCTTGGGGGTAGGAGAGTGAGCAGTCCAGGGTGATGCCAAGGTATATCCTGCCTATTTATTGTACCTGTGTGTACCCTAACTGGTCCCTGGGGTCCCTTCACCATCCCTGTTTTTGTCTTATTATGCCCATATGTCTGTCCATGCATGCTTGAAGCCCGCCACCATTCTAGCCTCTGCCATTTTGTCTGGCAGTTGATTCTCTTCCTCCACCAATCTCCTGATAAAGTAGTGTTTCCTCACATCCCTCCTGAACCCACCCCCTTCCAACTTCATCACATTTCCTCCAGTCCTGGGATGACTCCTCACTTGGAAGAGACTCCACCCCTACCCCCTGTTTATTCCCCCTGTGAGGTGCTTGAAGATTTTGATTTCCAGTGTGTACATGTTGAGGTCCTTTAGTCTCTCCTCTTAGTGCTTCCCCTGTGCCAGTTTTGCTGCCCTTCTGTGGACAGCCTCCATTTTTATCATTGTCCTTCCAGAGGTGTGGCCTCCAGACCTGTACACAGTACTCCAGGTAGGGGTGTACCAGGGAGTAGTACAGTGGCAGCATAATCTCCTGCCGTCTGCTGTTGATACCCCTCCCTGTAGATCCCAGCATCTCACTGACCCTGCCCAAGGTCTTGTTACATTGGGCTACCACCATGAGGCCCTATGATATAACAACCCCAAGGTCCCTTTCTTGTCTAGTGATTGCCAACACAACTCCCCCAATGGTATACTCTGGTCTGGGCTACTTGTGCCCTGGGTGCATGATTCTGCACTTCTTGGTATTGAACCGTAGCTCCTGTGTCCTTAACCACTCGCTGAGTTTTCCCAGATCCCTACATATCGCTTCTACTCCCTTCTGGATGTCTACCCTGTTGCAGATTTTAGTGTCATCTGTAAATAGGCAGCCCCCCCTCCCCCCTGTTTTGCAGTTTCTCCTTCAAAGGCATTTAAAGAGCAGTGGTCTCAGCACTGAACCTTGCTGTACCCCCACTGGTTCTCCACCCCTGTTGCTGGAGTGTTTGGTAGGATTTTAATTTTGAGCATCCTGGACTCCTTGTAGAAAAACTGGTGGTCCCGAGTGTGCCACCCAGCAAAGTGCTAAATTGCAGAACAAATTACCCAAGGTCAGCACTTTTATCATACTTTGAGGGGATGCAGACTCTTGAGAAAAAGCAAGAAGTTTCTGCAATTTGGATTTTTTGTTTTCTGCAGTTGCGGGGAAAGTGTCCCCACGGAAGCATCCACATCCTGAACTGCCAGCTGTGCATGACGTGGGGGTACCCACATCCCAGAGCACCCAGCAAGCAGTAGACCAGCAGCCAGAGCAGGGGAATGTCTTAACATGCATCGTTGTCATGTCTCTCTGTATTGTTAAAGGATGAGCTTAAATGGAGTAGATGAGGGAGACTGGCTGTAAACGATCCAAAAACCATGTGTCTCCAAAATGTTTCAAAAGCCGTGACAGAGCTGCGTAGTGCTAAGGGGATCAAGAGCAGAGTAAAATAGTTCTTCAGGTATGTTAGTGAAGAAAGGAAAGGGAATTGTGAGGCTGATGGAAGGGGGAATAGGGTGACTAAAGCAGACAAGCAAAAGCCTGTCATCCTTACGGATTACTTTTGCTCAGTTTTCACTAGGGAGGATGGTGGGACCTTGCAAGAGAGCGGCAGCAAAGTACCCATTAAGGGGATCCTGGAGATGAGGCAGCAAGTGTTTACTAGGGGAAAGGGTCCTGAAAAGGCTGGCAGCCCTAAAGATTGATAAAGTCCCAGGACCAGATGGGTTGCATCCGAGGATACTCTGGGAATTGGTAGCAGAACTGGCTGATCTCTGGTAGGTCTGTTCATGAGTTTTCTAAGAACGGGTGGTTCTGAAGGTGGTGGCTGTAGTTCCACTACTTTTTTTGGGGGGGGGGGGACAAACAAGTGGGGAACTACAGAGCTGTCACTCATCTCTGTTGTAGGAAAACTGATGGAGTCAACTGGTCAGACAATGTTGTGGACTGCTTGGAGAGCAGCAGTCTCCAGGATAGTAAGCAGTGCAGAGTCATGGCAGGGAGGTCTTGTCAGGCTAACCTAAAGTTTTCTTTGACTGGGTGATGAGGGAATTGGATAGGGGCCGCACTGTGGATTTGCGTTACTTTGACGGCTTTCACCCTCACAGGTGCTTGCTGAAGAAGATGGAGGATCTGGGTGAGGCTAAGGTTGTAGGCAACTGGCTAAAGGAGAGGCAGCAGAGATTAGTGGTCACTGGGGTTAAATCAGAAGAGAGGGAGGTCACAAGTGGGATTCCACAGGGATCTGTTCTGGGTCTGGTCTCCTTCAGCACATTCATCAGCAACATTGGTGAGGGAACCCAGGGCAGGCTGTGTCTGTTCACAGATGACTCTAAGCTTTTTGGGAGGGTGAATAGTGACAAGGGAATAAAGGAATTGCTGGAGGGGTGGTCAGGGGTTTTGCAGTTGAAATTTGGTGCCAAAAAGTCCAAGGTGATGCATCTAGGGAACAAGAAACCCAGGGTAGAGTACTGGATGGGAGGAGGGGTGAGACTCAGTACCACAGCCAAGGAATGAAACCTTGAAGTTATCAGCAACTCCCAAAAGCAAGCCAGTCAGTACAGCAAGGCAAATAGGATGTTTGGATGTATTTGGAGGGGTATTTGTAGTAGAAAAAGAGAGGTAATACTTCCCAGCATAGATCCTTGGTGAGGCACACCTGGAGTACTGCATCCAGTTCTGGGGTCCTGACCTCAGGAAGGATAGGGATAGACTCAAGATGATACAGAGCAGAGTAACAAAAATGGGTCAGGGCCAGTAGTGCATGTCCCATGAGGAGCGCCTCACAGCACTGAACATGAGACCAGAAGGGAGAGGGGGGATACAATGGAGACCTTCAAACCCCTAAAAGGAATTAACAGTGTGAACTGCGGGGAACTATTTAACTTGAATACCAGCTCACGGTCACGTGGTCGTGAGTGGAAGCTTACAGGAGGGAGGACATAAGGAAATGCCGTTTTACAGAAAGGGTGGTGGAGCCGTGGAACAGGCTGCCAGCCAAGGTGCTGGGTGCAAAAAACGTTTGTGGTTTTAAGCGTGACTGGGACAGAATGAGGGAGAAGAATGGAGGGGGGGGTGTGGATTGTCAGGACCCTGGAGTAACCGTAGGCCCCTGGGCTAAATAGGGAACTCATGCACACTGGGTGGACCTTCGGTCTTTTTCTGCCATCACACCTATGTGTCAGTCTGGGGTCAGCATTGGGTCATGCTGCCACCTTGAAGATGGGGTGGGGAAGAGACTGGCTAGGTAGGCCGAAGATGTTGCAGGGGAGGAGGGTATGGACCACACAGCAGTCGCGCATCCCCTGCCAGCCAGTCTAGGAGATGCCTTGGTGTCTGGAGTAAAGGCATTTTAAAGCAGCAGTACTAGTTATGCATTAACCTAAAGCAGCAGTACTAGTTAGTATTTAGTAACTTAGTACTAGTTAGCATTCAGTAACTTCAATCAACAGTACTAGTTAGCACAGACTAACTTAAAGCAGCAGTACTTACTAGCATGCACTAACTCAAAGCAGCAGTACTAGTTATGCACTAACTCAAACCAGTAGTACTAGTTAGCATTCAATAACTTAAGTAACAGTACTAGCTGTGCATTAACTTAAAGCAGCAGTACTAGTTAGCATTCAGTAACTTAAGTAACAGTACTAGTTATGCGCTAACTTAAAGCAGCAGTACTAGTTAGCTACTAGGGGACCCTCCTGGCTGAAGGCAGTATGGTACTGTTAAACTTCTCTGACATCATCTTCTGCATTTTTTTAAATGAGTATTTTAAACCAATGGGGATTTTTTGTTTTTTTTTTCTGCATGATCTAGCTGTTATAAGTATTGTATTTTCTAAACTGCCATTAGGGTTCTGAAGAAGGACTGGTTGGTCCGAAAGCTAGAGCACTTTGTTCTTGTTGTTACAGCTATGTTGGTCCATTAAAAGGTATCAAATCATTTGCTTCTGGATCTAGTTAGCATTCAGTAACTTGAAGCAACAGTTCTAATAGCATTCAGTAACCTACTTTCGGGAAATACTGTTTGGCCCCTGTACACCCCTGGTATATACAGTTTATCATTTGTGAGGGGCAAGACTTTCATAACTCGCTTACGGCTTAACCACACATAACTTAATGGTCCTTCCCCCTCATTCATGAAGAAAAATGGCATATTCTGAGTCTGGCCATTGTGTGACCCCTGTATAATTCATGGAATAACACATCCCTGCTGTAGACTATTGCTATTGCAAAATGTGTTTGAGAGAAAACAAGTAAAAATAAAAAAAAAAATAGATAGGAAGTGTGAACCTTGGGTATACCCTGAGATATCCCACAATCAAGGGATCTGAGTCCACCAATCACAGTACAGGATTTTTCCAGCCCATTTGAAATTATACAGCGTGACCTGGTGAGACTGACTTTGCCCAGGCTTGGCATGTGTAAATAAGAGACCAAGAAAGACATGGAAGTTCAAAAGTGTTTATTTCCTGCTGTATAATGGCAAAGACAAACTCCAGACTCACAGGGCCCCATTCAGTGTTCCTCCAGCCCACCCTCTGGCTTTTCATTGGGGTTTGTGGGAAATGTCTGATGTCACTCGAACCAAACTGGTTGTGAACCCTGACATCTGTAGGCAGTGCCATAGTGTAGCATGTTAATCAGCCATTTAACTAGCAGCTTCAGTTCTTTATGAGTTTAGTTCTTGTACAGACAGTGATTCCTTGTTGTGTTCTGCTGTGTTCTCCTGCCATTGGTTTTGTTGTTTTCAGGTGATTCAGTAGTGTGAACTTAACCGCCTTTTCTGAATTCTCTTACAGGTGCCCTCATGTCAAAGAGTAAAAAGCAGTGCATTCAATACCTGCCAGTCGAGAAGACGTGCGACAGCCCGGCGTCTTCCCATGGAAGCATGCTGGATTCACCTGCCACGCCATCAGCTGCTTTGGCGTCTCCTGCTGCTCCTGCGGCCACTCACTCGGAGCAGGCCCAGCCTCTCTCCCTTACCACCAAACCTGAAGCAAGGGTCCATCTGGGCCTGCATCCTTCCTCACTTCACTCAGCAAAACCTGCCTCTTCCTCCGGCCTGACTTCGTCCATTTGCCCCCCGCTCAACAGCCATTCGCCTCTGCTCTCTAGGCCCATACCTTTTACCTCAGTGCCAACCTCTATATTGACTTCGCCAGCATCTTTCCAGGCTACGATACATTCCCATCATGCCTTGCCAATGCTACAGGCTCAACCTCTCTCCTTGGTAACCAAATCAACTGACTAAAAAAAAAGATTTCTTAAGGTCATTTTTTTATATCACTGCTGTATATTGCTTCAACATTAATAGTTATAAAAAGAATGAAGTTAATGGTCAATATTTGACCACTTTTTTAAATATTTTGTAAAGTTTCTTTAGATAAAGGTGGTTTATGTGTTTTAAAGGTCATTTATCCAAATGTTACAAGTAGCTTATTTACAGAATGTTTTTTTTAGTTCTCTATATATATTATATATATATTTTTCTCAGTGAAGTGCAGGGGAAATTAATGTGTAAATATTAAACAAACGCCCAGTTTTGTAATTTTGGATTTCCCAGGTGTAACTCCAGTGTTTGGTCGCTGTGGGGAGGGAGGGGTTCGTCACCGGTAATTCATACGCGAATGAAGATTGGGGCTGAGCACCTGTTGGACCTGTTTTTACAACTGCACAGATGGTTTTTAATTTACCCCTGTTGTGTAGGAATACTGGAAGGGGGAGGTCATAATTCTTTTCCCTTCATTAATTGCAGCAGTTGTTTCTGATGCCCAGACTGGGTGGTACCCACTTGTAATGCTGTTGTTTAAAGTTGTCCTTTTCTTTTTTTGACAATACTTTTGTCAATTTCACTAACTAAAAGGTGTAAATTAGCAGTATGTTCATATGTGCATGTGTAAACCCAGTCATTCAGATTTTCGGCATCTCAAAGAAACGTGAAAGGGCCCAGTTACTTTACCTCTCGAATGCTCATACAGATACGTTGTATTTCTCTCTCCGCCAGTTACATATATAACACCATTCCTGAAATGCATTTTTCTCTGCAAATGTTTAAGTTGCTGAATTATTTGAAATCCTTACTTTTAGCTGCTGTGCTAACGAGTTCAAATGAAACAGAAGTGGCATGACCAGAATTTGCACCTGTGTGAGTACGCACGTGTGCACGCACGCACAGACTGCACATCCACAATAAAGGTCCTCTGGTGGGTACGTAGTTTGCACTTGACTGTATGTGGGCCCATAGACTCCCATGCAGACTACACACCTATCTGAATGCCAGCTTCTTGGAAGCAGAAGCTTGCTTAGACATGCTCGTACAGCTGTGGGTGGGCTAACTCGCATCATGACTGAAGAGCGGCTGAGTTCTTTTTTCAGAAATGATAGGGGATAACAAACTGAACCCAAGGAGCACCCCCGCATTAGAGAAAAAAAGATCTCCAACATCACTGTGACATCCAAGGCTCCGGGGAAATGGGTACCTGAATCGCTGAGTCTTGAATGAAATTAAGCAAAGGTGGTGTACTTCACAGCTGACATTGGAAAATAAAAAATCTGCAGTTTGCATACATTAGTTTTTAAAAATCCTGTTTAATTGTTTGCAAAAGTTCCCCCAAATTCTATAAATTCTTGCAGATGCCGAACTAGCAGGTCTGCCAGAGGCACTTTCATTTTGCACAGCCATATTCCTGAATGTGTGTAGGACTGGTTTTCTTTGTGTATTATAGTTGCTTACCCTTCTGTGTGGCTGCCATTTGAATTACAGCTGTGAATCCCCGCCACCCCAATTACAGCACTTTGCTGTCCTGTCTGGACCTGCAGCTCTGATGTAATGCTGGCCCTGTTTTGAATCTGTTTCATCTGTAATAGAGCTGCTGGCTAGGGAGAGCTACCTTGCTGCAGTGCGAGCAGGAAGTATTTGCTTACACAGTCTCGCAGCAGTGGTATGGTATGGGGCACCAGGTGTGTGAGGGAGAGCAGGGCTGAAGTTCTGTCAGAAGATGATTACAAACGTGCAACCATCAGAAGGGCTCTGTTAATGCAAAACTAACTGGGTTTCAGTTACCTGGGTTGTCAGTGTGATGCCAAGTGAAAATGTGTCTCGTCTTCCAGCATCCCTTTTACCTGTCAGTTCTGCTTTTACCTCAGTTCTTCAGTCATTGCAAATACAGAGAAGGCCAACCCAGCCCCTCCAGACGGAAGAAATGGGCATACTATCTTAACTGGATGTTTTATGCATCTGCAGCCAAGCAGAATTCTATTTGGTGGGGGAAGAGAGCATATGTCCAGAATGGATCCATAATGTTTTGTTTTTTTAACGGGATTGCACTTTCTCCAGAAAGTTTTCCTTTTGGAACTCCAAGGCTAAAAGAGCTTCTGTTTGCTAGCATACGTGGGGTAGAGGGTGCTACTTTGCTGCACAACTAGAGCTGCTGTGATGTCCATGGTATATTACTGTATAGTAAAGCATTCATTCCACAGTAAAGAAAAACAGTGAGTATGGAAATGTGTCCAGCTAATCCTAAAGAATTCTGCCCCCTTCCAAGAGGTTTCAACAAAAGAGGTATAAGTAAAGCCTGCTCTGCCTGGCCATTTGTGGACCACCTTCCCTCTGCAGAGTAATGCCCCCTGCAAGGCTTGCTTCACTTGGTATAGTCCTCATTTAGGACCGCTACTGCACATCTGTATTAAAGAAGAGTTTTGAGACCGAGAGAGACTGCCCCTCTTCTGTTGGTGCACTTCTAGCCATTTCTTTTCCCTGAATTATACCTGTTGATTTATTTCATTTTTTTTTTTGTTTTATTTTTTAAGTCACGGTGTACATATTGAACTCGTAACTTGTGTCCCTTTTCATTATGGAAAAACATGACTGTAAGCTTGTATTAAAAATAAAGCTGTTTTTTGAGACCAAGTCAGATGTCTGTTATTCCAGAGGTGCCTGAATTGTCATATTCCTTCTTCAGTTAAGGGGAAACAAATGGAGTTTATTGAAGATTTGGAAGGCCAGGAAACGTTGCCCTGGATTTGTTTGCAGTGGTACAGTATAAAATACTTCTTGGCATTTCCACTGGGAAAAGCAATAGTGGTGTTGGGAAGGAGGTTGTGGCTGTTTGGATTTCTATATGTAGTAGCATTTGGGACTCTCAAGCGCCCAGGACATGGCGAACATCCGTATGTCTTATCACCATTCTGCAACTTTACAAGCCTGTTCAAATGTGGTGAGAGTTGCCCAACAAGTCAGGTGGTAAGAAAAATGTACAGGGTGTTGGTCTCGGAGAATTGCGTATACTGCATTGTCTCCAGATAAGAATTCACCAGTCATTGCTATGCAGGTGGCTTTGAAAACCCAATATTGGTGATTACTGAGATCCAGAAGTGCTGGGAGACAGTGTAGCTAGACCGTACAGAGTAGAACTATGTCAGAACTAAAGAAAGTCACTTGGGCCCCACCGCCCAGTGCTCTTGTCTGTACCAGCTTTAAAACTGGGTAGAACATACGATCCTTCACTGGGAACAAGATGTTGGCACTTGGCTGGAATATCCTGGCTGAATACATTTTGGGATTACATTAGAAATGGTCAGACTCACCGCAGTAAATGTTTATCTCCGCAAGATTATTTTTATTTCATGGATTTCAAATCCAGTACCAGCCACTTCACTCCCTCCAGTGTTCTGTATCTTATAGATGCTTCCTCAGGGTGGGTGGTTGGTCAATTAATGGCCTTGTTGTTCCATTAAATCACACCATAGCTCATGTTTTTCCTCTTTGGCCAACCACCGATCCTGTCACTGTCTTTGATCCTTAGGGTAGGTGCCATCTTCCACAGAGCCAAGGTTTGCCCCCGGGCAGGGATGTACCGCCAAACTTTCTGGTTTTGTCAGTAGACAACACCTGGCAAGGCGGGGGATACAGTGGCTTTGGGAGGCCTTCACCGTTGGGCACAGGGCTCGACATTTTTTCTGGGTTTTGTCTCATTCCCACAGGAGCCACGGGTGCAAGGGCTGCAAGGTTGAATGTACACAAGTGTGACATCTGCAGCCAGTAAAGCTTCCCCCAACCCTAGTCTTGCCGCTCCTTATCATCCCCTGCATCCAGGGGGGCAGTGTGGTAGCAGCACATGGGACCCTCCATCCTTCCCCAGGGAAGGCTCATCTTCTGGGACACACTGTCCTCCCTGTGGCCACCTCCGGGTTGTTTCAGAGCGGGGTCACAAGTGGTAATGTTACCACTGTGCCAAAGGACCAGCTTTAGACATTACTCTTGTAGCGATGCATAAAATTTGGCTGCACATGCTGAGTACACCATATTTTTGTGTTCAGTATGTACTGAAGAAAGACAGCATGGTTAGCTCAGCATGTGGAACCTGAAAAGGGGGTTTATGCTAATGTGAGGAACATGCTTCCATCACATCTGTCCTGCTCTGTGAAGCACATTCAGACTTCCATTTGTTCTGTCTCCATCCAGACTGTGAGCCACACCCTTTAGGTGTACCAGGTGGCTGTTTGGGCATATGAAGCAGAGGCAGATATTTTGATGGTGGCACTGTAGAAAGTGATGTCCAAATTCTTCAAAGGGTTGGACTACCTGTTCCCTTTGTGTGATTCCCCACCACCTTGAGATGTACACTAGTACTGCCAAAGCTTACAAAGAAACCATTGTAACCCATTGACCAGTGCCATAAAGATGGCGTTCCTGGTCTCCATCACCTTGGAATGAACTGCAGGCACTAATTGTTGGTTCCCACAAGTATAAGGTTGTTTTAAAATCCAGTTCCAAAATCCTGACCAAGGTGTAGTGCCTGCATTTCGTCGGAACCCGTTTTTGGTACCATTTGTGTTCTTTCTGAAGCCGCATGCTTCAGAAACTGAGCCTATGATCTGTGCCCTGGATGGCCACCTTAAGCAAGAAGACCCAACAGGGTGTTGGGAGATTCCCACCCATCCAGGCCGATGCCACAGGTGGAGGGCATTGAGTCCCTGGAAGTGTGGCTACGCCAGCACCCCACACCCTGTCTGGTCTTTTTGCGCTTAGAAAATGAGTTTTTGCAGTAAAAAAATATGTTAAAAAATATATATTTATTTTAAAACATTTAAAGAACAAGTTTTAAATGTAAACAAATCCTCATGCATGGGCAGTGGCAACTTTTTTTATTTTTGTTAGAGGGCTCTTTTGCCTGATAAACTTATGCCTTGTG
The DNA here is from genome assembly GCA_016271365.2 of Neoceratodus forsteri. Lineage (NCBI taxonomy): Eukaryota > Metazoa > Chordata > Ceratodontiformes > Ceratodontidae > Neoceratodus > Neoceratodus forsteri. Next base: position 30,613,428 of record JADMNL010000026.1, on the reverse strand, counting down.
TCAGCCAATTGGATTTTTGGATTTTTTCAGCCCATTTTCTAAGAAGTGGAGTTAGCAAAACTGTTCAAGCCAAGAACTAGTCTGTCCACTAGGTGGCATGAGCTTAAGCAGGAGGAGGGATGATTCAGAAGGGACAGCAGGAAGAATTACTACATGGACAGGGTGGTGGATGGGTGGGTGGCACCAACTTCCTGACAAGGTTGTGGAGGCAAAGCCAGTAGAAAGCTTCTAGAAGAAGTGGGGGTGCATATCAAGGAGTTATCCGATGGGAAGCAGGAAAGGGATGACTGGGAGGGAGGAAACAGTAGAGCAGCTCAGGTAGGAAAGTCTAGGTAGTTAGAAGTGGTATCTCCCCCCAAAAAACAGCGACACCATTACAGTGAACAACATCTGTGCCAACAGCATTGACAGTTTGCTGTAATGGTGAGCCCAACCCTTGCACTCTGTCTCCGGTCCTGCACCCCTCCCAAATCAACTCCAACTGGGGACTTGATTATATTTAGTATGGGAGGGCGAGAGCCCCGATAGAAAACGGACCAGGTTTCATTACAGATTTATGTCGACCACAATTTGCAGTCAACAGAAATCCATTGCTGTGATGCCAGTTGACTAAATAGTTGTCAAACCGGCATCATAGAGCCATTAGAAGTTATTTACTTAAGAGCTGTAGTTCTACCTGAGTTATATGTCCACATCCACACAGCCTACACAACTTGCCCTGAAAAGGCTTTCTCTTCGCATCTATTTTTCCAGTGGAGGAAGTGTGTAGAAACGCAAATAAATAGGGTAGGGAGAGTTATGGGGTAATGGCTAATTAAAAAAATATATATATATATTTATATATATATTTCACTGTGTATATTCACAGTTGCGATGGCATGAAAATGCTGGAATGTGCTAGGACTATATAGGGATGGGTGGAGGAATTTTTTTCATTCAATCGTGACAGCAGATGTACCCATTTTTTAATTGCAGTAAAGCACTTCAAAGTGTGCATTGTTGAGGGGGGTAACAGCAGTTCTTGAATGGTTGAAGGCAATACAACTCCACGACAGTGTAGGCACCTTCTCATCATACTGCTACTCCTTCTGGATGGGGACATGGAGGCCAACCCAGGCCCCCCCCCCCCAAAAAAAAAGCACCAGCAGCAGACCTCTCCTTTTACCCAAGGGCATTAAAATCTACTACGTTAATATCAGGAAATTACTCCCCAAGATTAACTTGGTCAGAACTTGAGTGACCATGAACCAACCAGACTTTCTGATATTGAAACCTGTCTCTTCTCTCTCCCCCCTTTTCCATGAGTCTCCTCCTCGGCCATCGACATCCCTGGATACATATCCCATAGGCAAAACCACCCTGTGTGGTGGAGGTGTCCTCATCTACTCAACATGCCCCTACAGCTTCTCCATCACTAAACAAGAAGCCATCCCAAAATCATATGAACTCATCTCAGGGGTCCTCACTCATCCTCACTTCGTCCCAGTGCAGCTAACAGGTGTGTACTGCACACTAGTCAAATCCTCTGATCGTGATCATAGATATACTCCAGAAAGGTCTGGACCCCCTTCCCAAAGGTGAGCATATCGTGCTAGGTGACTTTAACATTAACTGGTCAGATGGCACCCAGCTTCCCTCACACCACAACCTTCAAAGTCAGAACCCTGAATTTGCACCAACTAATCTCAGCACCCACTTGCTTCAGTCCTAGATAAGACCATCACAGCACAATAGACCTAGTACTGGTAACCCACCCACAAAGAATCCCTGGCCTCTGGCACCTTGCCAGACATCTTCAGCGATCATTGTATGACGTAATGGGTGTGGAAAGTTAAATCAACCAAAGGCGCCCCCCCCCCGCAAAATAACCTATGCCAGATTCTTTAAGTCGTTGATCAGTGTAAGTCCCATGGTCTTGCCTGGGCCCACTATAAATGATCCCACTCCCCAATATCCTATACTACAGGACCACGAGAAACCGTTTATTTTTTAATTTTTATTTAAACAATTGATAACCAGGAAAGGCACGCTGAGCCGAGGCTCGATTCCAGGTGTGACCCGGGGGGAGGGGAGATGAAGTACATACATAGTGTGCAGCAATAAACAAAAAGAAACAGTATTACATACAACATTGGATCGACTAGTAACGAGATGAAGTTGCTTGCAGGATGCCGGATACAACATTTTAACATAGACGGTGGACCAGAATGGGTATTCTTTAGGTCTTACGTACAGTTCAGCAAGTGGCTACAAACCTGGTAGTAGAGTTCTTCAGTTTTACAGTGGTAGAGCCAGGAGGCAAAGAGTTGACATGTGGAAGTGCTCACATTTTGGGGAGTAGTATAGTAGGTGCATTAAGGCACAAGGGACAGGTGCTAGAAAGAAGGGGGTCATCTGGGGCAGAGGCAAGGTGGAGGAGGAAAGGAGTGGAGTTGGTACTTGCAGGCAAGGTACAAGGTGCTGTTTCTAATGGAAGGGGCAAGTTTGTTCTACAACCCTGGGAGTCGGAAGGAGAAAGCGACCTGTCCAAAGGTGGAGAAAGGACGGGGTATGCAGAAGGAGCGTTCATGTCTGTGTCTCAGTTCATAAGGGGTGTCTGAGACAGGGGAGAGACTATCCAACCGGTAGGTAGGTAGGTAGGTAACATGTTGAACCAGTATTTGGATATAAGGGTGAGGGAGTGGATATATCGTCTGTGGGGCAGTGGGGTTAGTCGGGGGTGAAGATCACAGTGACGTAACACCAACCCTGTACAGACTGACAGACACGAGGTATGCCTCAGGGTCTTCGGCCTAACATTCACCCCATTCTCCTATACTGCACCCATCTCAGCTTATTTCCTTATGGAATGGGGTGAGCATAAGGGCCAAAGACCTCAAGGCACACTGCGACACCTGTCAGCGTCTGCAGGGTGGAGTGAGGTGGAATGTGTGAGTGTTATGGCCGACGAACCAAAGACACCCCCAACGTCTGTCAGTCTCTTCAGGGTGGGGTTGGGGGTTAGCATTACTTTAGTATTTCACTGTCATTCCTGTTATGCATCTCCCTAACTCCTGCACTACCAATGCCAGTGCCAGCAAACAAACATTCAGCATTGACAAATGCTTGTTTTTAGATTCCTTTTCCTTCACTGACATAGAAAATACTGGATGGGTAACCATGCAGAACCAGGGTGTTCTGCTACAGAGATGTCTGGTTCCCAGTGACCTCAAGAGCGAAGATCGAGAGGTCCTTGGGAATCAGACCCCGAGGTAGCGGAATACACTGGTTCTGCATGGAGTTAGCCATCCTGTATTTTTTATAGTGTATGGTGCCACTTGAATTATTTTACTAGTATTTTTCATCTTTTAAAATGTATTTTTTACATAGAAAAAAGAAACTGTTGTCTCTTGTTTGTCCATGGTGAGTTGTGTGGTTGCTAGGGACTGGGTGTACCTATGTTAGCAGTGCACTCTCCCATTGGTTGCCGCTCTACCGTAGGAGGAATCTGCAAAACAACATGGTGGCTGGATGTCTCACTTAGCGAGAACAGAAACTGACAAGATGCCAAAAATTGTTGATCCTGCAGTTTGCATTATTGGAAATGAACTGTTCCCATTTCTGAAAACCGCCACGGCAATTTTCAGTGTAGTTTTAAATAATACTGCCATGCAGCGGTTTTCTGTTTATGATTTCAAAGCACGACTTGAGCCTTTAACTCCAAATGAACGGAATGCTGTTCTGCACGTATGGTCAGTACAATGTTCCATTCATTTTAGTATATGTGGCTGAACAGCGTTTCAGTAAGGTGAGATCTCGAGTGAGAATCGCATTCTACCACACGCTATATTAGTTTCATGGTGGACAATGATGGTTACAACACTTTTTCTACTTTCAACTAAAAAGTTCAGATATAATTCAAATCAGATTACTGTTAGAACCTTTTGTGACTTATCAGAATCTTTTTGTGGTTCTCCCATCACTAACTAGATATAGTCAAGAAACACTGTGAACTACTGATTCTGCTGACCGAAAATCTGTTTGAGTGGCTTTTCTTTCACTCCATCTTTTTAGTCCTCTTTCCTCAAAGAGGTCTGATTTCATGTTTTTTTTTAATAGTCCTCCTAGTATTCAAATACTTCCAAACACCTCATAACTCCTCCACCTTCTCCTCTAACACACATTCCTTCACACCTTACATTCGATATCTACAGTTCTGCGGGCTGTTAAATGGCTGTAACACAACGCAGGACCAGCTGGGCTCCTATTGTGTTTCACCAGTGTGATGACATATACTCAGGGGGACTAATAAATCTGGGAACCATTTTCCCTGGGGAACAGTTTGTGGGTGGTCTGGAGGCACAGTATATATCATCAGTATCTCTCCTGCCTCTGAGAAAGACAGATGTGTTTCAATGTATAGAGCTGTTCCTATGGGAGCCAGTAAGGTACAAAAGGAACCAGATACAGAAAGATCCCAATGTACCAGCAAAACTACACCACAGTTCTTTATATTGTATCTCTCATACAGACATTTAGGCTGGGGGAAGTGACAGGGACATCAGACAGAAAATATATAAGTATGGCATGTAACATGGAAATAGTTATTTATTTGGTTTTCATTAACATGGTTAGTACACTGGACAATTGAATGCCTACTCACAGGTGTGACCCATGACCATACAAAAGAAGACAAATTACAAAAGATAAAAAAAATGCAATTTAAACATTTTAATTTAGTCAATTAATAAAAGAAATGCAGAGTAGTCAGAATCAGAACAAATGAATATTAGTGCTATGGATAGTGACATAAGAGAACGTTAATCAATTAAAGATGTTTGGCAGTGTTGTTGTTGTCAGTAATAAAAAAAATAACACTTTTAAGGAAAGTATATGTTTATTTTTATTTTAAAGTTATTGGCCAGGAAAGACACACTAAGCCAGGCTCATTTTCAGGTGCATCCTGGGAGCACAAGGAAGTTAAGTGGCTTGCTCATGGCCACACAGCGTACAAGTGGTGTCTGTGGGAGTCAAACCCAGTTCTCCAGGTTGCAGCTCAGTGCTCTTAACCAGCAGGCTATACTGCCTCCCATATTTGAACAGAAAAAAGCAGAGAAAACTAACTGGGAGCCAAGGGTGTCATTTAGGGGTAGCCAGGGGTTGCCGTTCAACAGCTGAGACCCTTTTTGATTTCTTGCAACCCCTATGATGTCTCTTGAAACTCCTAGGAACCAGGAACCCCTTATGACAAGGTTTCCCCAAGTATTTCTTTTATAAGTGTGCTGGATGTAGGAGTTTGCAAGCCCCAGGATTCTGGTGAGCTAGGACTTTGCAACGCCTATAATTCTGGTGAGCTAGGACTTTGCAACCCCCAGGATTCTGGTGAGCTAGGACTTTACAACCCCTAGCTGGCAAACTGATGCTGCTGTTGGGAGCTCAGGACTCATAGACAAGGGAAAGAGGTGGGTTTGATGCTGGAGTTAAAGCATGAGTGGGAATCAATGAGTCAGATCCAGGGTAAGGAGGCAGTTCCAGATAGTTGGAGTAGTGATGCTGAAGCTAGCACAGGAAGTATCTCAGCCACCAGTTTATCTTGCTGGCATGCCAGTCCAGGTGACGGGATTCCAGTACTTACTTAGGTGTAGACATGCCGGTGTGGCTGACAGCATGCTGCATAGGTGCAGGGTTTCTGGCACCTGGACTGGCATGCCAGCAAGACATGCTGGTGCTGGAAATGGCTAAAACCCCTATGCATGAGAAGGTTGTAGCAAATTCCCACTGGGAGTCAGGTTAAATAACAAGCTCAGGGTCATAGAGTTCAATTGGTAGTGGTGGGGGTGTATATATATATATATATATATATAGAGAGAGAGAGAGAGAGAGAGAGTATCACAAGCAGAAGAAAAGAGGTGCTGATGCCACTGTACAGATCATTGGTGAGGCCTCATCTGGAGTACTGTGTCCAGTTCTGGAGGCCGCATCTCCATGAGGACATAGAGTTGAAGCAGTTCAGAGAAGGGCAACAAAGATGGTGTAGGCTGCACCAAAAGTCATATGAGGAGAGACTGGGAGACCTCAATATGTATACCCTGGAGGAAAGGAGAGACAGGGGGATATAATAGACACCTACAGATATCTAAAGGGCATAAATAGGGTACTGGAGGGTAGCATCTTTCAGAAAAGGAGATGTTCAGGAACAAGAGAGCATGACATGAGGCTGGAAGGGGGTAGACTAAGGGGTAATGTGAGGAAGCATTTCTTCATGGAAAGGGTGGTGGATGCATGGAATAGATTCCCAGGGGAGGTGGTGGGGGCACATAGAGTAGGGAAATTCAGAAATGCATGGGACAGGCATAGGGGAACCTTAGCGATAGGAACAAGAAGGTAAAGCCAAAGATCAAGGAAAGTCTGCGGTTTTTGCAGTAGAAAGGGACAATGGGCAGAGTGGATGGGCCTAGGGGTCCTTATCTGCAGTCAGTTTCTATGTTTCTATGGGAGTGGGGGGACTTGCTGACATTCCAAGCTGTCAGGGTGCTTGAAAAGGTGAGGTAGCGCTATTTAAATGAAGGTGTTTTGTCTGATCATGCATACATTTTATAATTAATTAATTGCATTAGAATTGGAAAGACAACATGGAGAAGTGCGTGCTAAGGGGTAACCAAGTGCTAATAGGAGAGAGAACTGCATAAAGATAGGGAAAAATTCATGGGGTCAGCTAGTGGGGGCAATCACAGGCACTAGAGGCAGTGAGAGAGAGGCAGAGCCTTGATTTAAATGCACCAAGTGTAGGAGTGGAGGAGATGTAACTGTTTAGACCATTTAGTCAGCTGGGCACCCAGTAGGCAAAAGATCTTTGAGCTTGTGAGGTACAACAACATGGAACCTGCAGAAGCTGTGATTCAGACCACCTGATTGAGTGGGGGTTATTGCTATGGTGCAGGAGTGCACACACTCCAGGGGGCGCAAGACCCATAGTTATTTTCTTCGCCACGGTGCAGGTTATGTACTTTATCCGATTGGTGAGTTGCAGCCATCCAGTTTGTGCATAGAGGTCACATGTATGTGTTAGGTGGTGGGATCCAGTGAGAAATCGTCAGGCCTTATTGAGGGAGATGGATATGCGGCTAAGAGTGGTAGCGGGGGCAGAGCCATAGATGATAAGCCCATAGTCAATAATGGAGACAACAGAGCTCTTAACGGTGACAGTCAGGGCTTCTGGGGTAAGATGTTGCCTATGCCAAAAGAGATGGCCAAGGCGAGTATTTGCTGCTTTGGCTACAGGGTCAATGTGGGCACGGTAAGTTAGATGAGGGTCTAATGTGATCCCAAGGTACTTTAAAGGCTTGAACCTGTTCCAGGGTGACTCCATGACTGGTTTTGATGGATAGTGGTACAGCTTATGCTTGTTATGAAGCTGCTGAACATCATAGACTTTGTTTTCTTATTATTGAGGACCAGATTGTGATTTGAGAACCAATTTTCAACAGATGTGAAGCCAAGCTGAAGGTTGTCTTGTAGAGGCTTAGGATCCTTGTGAGAGGCAAGAATTACAGCATCATCTGCATAGAGAATGATTGTTTCAAAGCAAGAATTTGGAAGGGAGTTCAGGAACATGATGAATAGTAGGGGGCCCAGAATGTATCCCTGGGGGACACCTGAGCGAACAGGCCTGGTATCAGAGAGGATATCTGCAATTTTTACTCTTTGAGACCGGTTCTTCAAGTAGCTTTTGAACCAGGCAGTGGAGTCAGGAGACAGCCCAACTTTCAGAAGTTGCACAAGCAGTAGACGGTGATGGATAGTGTCGAACACCTTAGTCAGATCGATAAAGATGGACCCAATTAACTGACCATTATCCAGTGAGCTGTGAAGAATGCCTGAAAATTCCAGTAGGGCAGACGAGGTGCTATGTCCTTTCCTGAAGCCATGTTGTTGCGAGCACAGGATATTGTATTTGTCCAGGAAATCTGTGAGCTGATCTGCTGCAGTACGTTTAAGGGCCTTGGAGAGGGGTGGCAATATAGAGATTGGACGGTAGTTGCCATGAGTGGCCCTGTCACCACTTTTATGGACAGGGGTAACAGTGGCGGATTTCCATTTGTCAGGGAACTGGCTGAGCCTAAGTGAGAGGTTGAAAATAGATGTCAGTGGCTGTATCACCTCATCAAGGGTGAGGGACAGCAATTTAAGGTCAAGTGTATCACTGCTGGATCTGGATTTGGTGATGGCTTTGGTAATGTATTTGCGGGCATCATGCATCTTGACTGCTTTGAAATAAAAAGGTGGGTGGCTAGAGGAGGAGGAGGCATTGGGGGGAGGGAGAGTCATAGTCCTTGAAAAAGTCAAAAGGGAGAACACTGCTGAGATCGGTGAATGCAGTGTTGAAGGTATTCGCTATGATTTTAGGGTCAAGCGTAGTAGACCCATTTATGTTGAGCAAGGTAGGGGAGGTTTCTGGCTGCTTCCCAGTGACCTCTTTGATATTGTATATATAAATATATATATATACAATATTATAAATATATATAACCTCTTCACATAGTTTACTTCAGTTCAGCCCAGAGGGGCTCAGCCCTAGGGGAGGCGGAGAGGTTCTACTCTTTGTGCAGACAAGCTGTTGAATGCAGATGAGAAGGGTCTTAGGAGCTCTAAGATCCAAGACTGTATTAGGGGAGAAACTACTGATGTTAAGTAGTGATTTTCTTTGCAATTTTTTTGTTTTCATTTATTATTTTTCAAACTTTTGAAAAATAAATATCACTCCACGGTGTGTTTGAAACCTGTAAATTTGCCTCTTCTGTAGTTTATTCCCACACGCTGTGACAGAGTGGCATCTACATTTCAGTGGTGGTGACTGCCCAGTTTTTTACACTCCAGATATAGTGTCCTACAGTATGTTGACGTGTTGTGCCTGCTTTTTTGAGTTTTTATTGAAAAATGGGTTTAATAATGATAAGGTAATTGATGTAGCAGGAAGTAGACAAGGACATCTGCAGTAGCACTCCATCCAGCTTCCCATAATCATGAGTCATGACCATTATGGACCCAGCAGGTTTTTCCGCATGCTTTAAGCCCTGCTTGTAATCTGTTTCAAGAGTGTCAGTACTGTATATAGCCCACGTTCCAGGTGTGGGACTAGAACCCATGCCCTTCCGATCTCCCAGCCCCAGACACCTATCCCATTGACCCTTGATAAGCTTCCATTGTACACACTCTACAGCTTCAACAAGGCTTCCTGTTGGAAAGAAGCTGATTACTAGCAGAAAATCCCTATTTTGAGCCCAGCTGTGTTCAGTGCAGAACTTACATTCTCCTTGTTCTTTCTTTTTTTTTAGACAAAACCCTCCTGAGAGCTCAGGTCCCTAGGCTGAATTAGGGCCTTTTGTTTATTAGGTGAATAGTCCTGAAAGGGGGTGGCATTCAGGGGTTAAAGGTCTTATATTGTCTGTGATTAGCAATTCACCTCATTTCCTGAAAAATACTCACAAAACAACAGTGCCTGTTTTTTTAAAGCTCCTGGCTTCTAAAAATTGTTTTGAGAGGAACACTTGCTCACACACATACCACACATATCCCACTCCAAAACTCAATATAACAGACTGTTTCATACCAGATTTCTGACCACAGACCCTGGTGATGTTTCCATGAGATCTGAGTTCTGAAGGATTTTGTGTCGACAGCACTCTTGCCTGTCACTGCGAGAAACATGGTTTAAACTTGACTCAGGAGGGGATGAGGGAAGATTGACCCTATTCCACTTCCAGCTGCAACTCCAAAAAGGGTCTGAAGGGCAGTGGGGACTTTATAACAGCTTCTGTTGAGTACATAGTGCATTGTTTACTGCTGATGCATATTACAGCATGTTGCAGAACTGTCTTACTGTTGAATTCTAGATTCAGTGCATATATCCTTGCTAGCCTGATCCTTGGAAATGCTGTGGATTAGCCACTAGGCTCAAATCTACTTTGATAACCTACAATCGTCTCCGAACTAATGTAACTACAATGTAACCAATGTTTTTCTGCAATGTCCACATCTTTGTATGTCTAACCTGGAACCTTTGTAAACAAGTCTTTCGGCTCAAAGGTGTTAATCCCAAACTTAAATAAATAAAAAAACAGCAACACAGAGGATAATGTATGGTCTTTGGTTAATAACCAATCTGTAAACACTTCGAGAGGTTGCCATGACATCATTGTAAACCTCAAGAGCGTAGCTCAAGAGGTTTTCAGACGTCATGGCAACCTCGAGAAGTGTTTTCAGTGCGGTTATTAAACAAAGACCATGCATTATATTTTACAGTGTATGGCTACCAAGATTGTGTAATTGCAGATTGAATTACTTTTCTGAGTAATTCTTACCTTAAGCAGGCATAACGTAAATCAAGCAGGAAGATTCCTCAACAGTGTTTATTGTGCATTCTTTCTAACACTATTCATCGGTACAGCCTGGCACAAATCAATTAATTTAATATCAACATTTTAAACATTTTTCTCAAAGTGGAATGCTGAATATTGTGAGCATTCTGTTTTGTTATACCATTGATATGACATACTCAAGAAGGGTTAACAGAGTGATATCATAACAATGGCATAACAAGGTTGTAATCTGCTTGATTTCAGCTAATAATAAGGGCCCACCATGCATTATATAGTAGTTTCAGGTTGGAAGGGACTCTGCCTCCATCTTGGACTAACTTCACACCCCAATCGCTCTCTCTTGGCAAGAAAGAATGCATATGTGTGCAGATACATTTTTCCCTTTATTTTGACTGACATTCCTCTCTGGGATCCTTTTCCACCCTTCTCCTCTGTGAGGCCTCCTGTCCTCCTGCGCCCCCCCCCCCATACCTGCTGCAGGTAGATATCCCATCTTTAAATTGCCTGCTCCCCCAGCCCACAACAAACCACCAATGCTGGCCCCTCATGGTGGAGCAATCCCCTCCCCAGGAGTCCTTCCCAAGGAAAGACAGTTATCACGTTTGATGACTTGTTTGGCAGCCTGCTGTTTCAGGCTGGGAATTCCTTGCATTACTGTGCAAAAGACACCTGGGATTTATTCCTGATCCCAGCTTCCTTAGGCTCTTCGCACTGGGCAGTACGAGACTGGCAGTCCATGCAAGTCACCACGGGTAGGAGAGACGGGCCAGCAGTATTGGAGATAAATATCCACCAAGGGCCATGAATGACTGCCTGCTCCCCAACCCTGCACCACATCAATGTTCCTGCACCTGCCCACACAACCCCTATTACACCAGACCAAGTAGACAAATGTTCCTGGGTCCCCTTGACCATCCTAGCACTATCAGAGTGGGCATGCTCCAAGTCTTGACTAGTCACTGGGAAGGTTTTTATTCAGGAGAAAAACCATTAGCAGAGCTCATTTACAATGGTGTCCTGTTAGGGCAAATCTTCTGATGACAAGTGAATATGTTACAGACATAAGCAGTGCTAGATACAGTGTGCAGCTTACAAAGCATTGTACTGTATATTTACATATGCATAACAAAGTTTCAAGTGCAGGGTAAGGCCCATTTCAGTGTGGGGTTGGGGAATGAACTGATGGGAAAGCAGGGGCAGAAGCATGAGAGGCAGTATAGCATAGTGGTTAAGAGCACTGAGTTACAAACCTGGAGAACTGGGTTTGAATCCCACAGCCACCGCTTGCATACTGTGTGACCATGAGCAAGTCACTTAACTTACCTGTGCTCCCAGGATGCACCTAGAATCAAGCCTCAACTTTGTGTGTTTTTTCTGGCCAAAAACTGTAAAATAAAAAACTGAAAAAAAAAAACGGCAGTCAGGTCTGCACATGAGAAGAGGAGATTGGGGAGTAAAAAACATTATAAATTAAAAACACAAAAGGTTGATAGCTTGTCAGAGAGGGGCGCCCAGTGGCAGACTCTGCACATAGCTGCACCTCATATGGTCAGATCCAGGGCTGTCCTCACAACCCCGCACCTAGTCCCTACCAGAGCATTGAGGGAAGAAGTCCTTCGGGCATGGCTGTCACCTCCTGGGTCATCAAGTGGCACCAAAGCTGCAGGAAATGCCACAGACCCACTCCAGAGGTTACACGTGTCTCTCCCTAGGGGGTAGCAGCCAACTTCGCCCAGTCCAGATGGGGTCCTGGACTTCAGATACAAACCACAGACTCACTCCAGAGGTCATGTGCACATGTGTCTCTCCCTCTGGAACAGCATCCAACCTCTCCCAGATGGGATTTGGGACTCCAGATAAAACCAGAGCCCCACTCCAGAGGCCATGCATGTCTTTTGGGGAACAGCATCATGTCTGTCCCAGACAGGGTGGTAGTCCCTGTAGCAGGGACAGAGAGAGCATAAGCCAAAGTATGAGCAAGCTGCACATGGTCACATGCTACTACTTAAAGGGGCACTGTCAGCTTTTCCCCTCGTTTCCATCTCAAACTGAAGCAGTGTCCCCACAGGCTCATACTAATAAAGGAAGTACAATACAATGACACTGTCTAACCTCAAAGTAAATAATTTACCTATTTTTGCTGCATTTTGACTTAAAGTGTTTAGGAGAGGTCCACGGTAAATCCACCATTCCCTGGAAGCACACTGGTGCCCAGAACACGTCTCTACCACAGAGCACTGTCCCAAAGAACAATTTTTTACATCCACATTGGACCAAGCCTTTAATGCAGACGAGTGTGGCATACTGAGCCATTTGCTTAATCATCAATGCAAAACCAAGCACTCCTTGAGCCGCAAAATTAATTTAAACTCTGTCGCCGAAATCCCGCGCATGCAACTGATTGGGCAGCTATCATCTCCAACCCTAACATTGATATGGCTCTCTCTCTGTTCCATTCCAAATTTTCCTTTGTCTGGGACAAGCATGTGTAACCCCTAGGCAGCGCTATTCCATGGGCTACTACCCCTGCATGTATGGCTATGCACAGGTTGAGGGGCCTGGATTCAGATTTAAGATGCCTCCACCCAGAGTAGTGGTATTGGGTATGTTTATCTGTTTTGCTATAGCCCTCTGGGAAGCTATAACCACCCACTGACCCTCCTAGTGGCCCAGTACCTGATGCAGTAGTACATTCACAGTCAGTATGAAACAATAATAACATGCACACACCCTTTACACTTACCACAAGGGTTGGCCCTTCACCAATGTCCCTGGAGACCCCCTGCAAAATGAGGTCAGCCAGGCAATTGCACACTTTCAGTACTGTAACCCAACTAATAATATGCACATTAGCCAGGTTAAACATGAAAGAAGACATTCAGGTTTATTTAGGGGATGTGAACAAGGAAGGGGCATGAATTTTGAGAAATGATTTGTACTCTGACTTTAATCAGGGTTCTGGCATGCACTTTTTAGTCCCAAGCATACAGTCACACAACACTGGGTACCCAGGATGGAAGTTGGCTAGCCAGGGGTGTTGCCCAGGTGTAGCTGGCATTGCAGCTGATGATGGGACCCTTGGTGGAAAGAAAGGCAGTTAACATGCAAAACAACCAGATTATTTGTAATCTGAGCTAGTTGGCTCAGTCCCTTGAAAACCCAGTGAAATGAAACAATTAGATGGTGCCAGAGATGATTCAACACTTGTTGCAGGGAGCTACCCTGACTTGTACTCAGTCATGCTACCAGGTTTCTACTGACAGGCAGGTGATATGGAGACCTCGTGGTGTTCATCAATGAGCATGGGGAAACAGGGCTGACATGACACACCTCCTCGTCATGGCCTTTCCTCCAGGTGGCCACAACCTGCGGGTTGTTGCTGCACAGAGTCTGGATCCCTGAAGCCAGTCTCTTGCTGAAACAGTCTCTGGTGCAGGAGTTGTGGCCTGGGCGGAAATTGGCAGGACCCAGGCAAGATGAGCAGTCTGGCAAAGTTTGCAATGTTCTGCTGGTGAAGCCTCCAGCTGGTGTAACAAGTTGGCCTGTGGACAAGCAAGTCTCGACCCACATAACACATTCAGCACATTCAAGATAAACAGCTATCTCTTGGAACAGTTTAGATATAGTCCGGTTGCAATTCAGCAACTTTACTGAGCAAACCTTTCGATCCGAGCACGTCTCACACACAAGCTGGGCCGATCACTTCAAAGGAGCCAGTGTTCGGTCCAAATTACAAGTAGCACTGATAACACTTCTTTCTTCCTTCTGCCGCAGTTCCAGGCTGTAATTGGACAAGCCTGACTTCTGCAATCGGGCAGTTCAATGCAGGAGAAAGGTGGCAGGAAGATAAGGTAGGCCTCTTCCCGCCGATTCCCTTATGCTCCTTCTGTGAGCAGCTGGTGGAAAGCTTGAGCTGTTCACATTTCAGCCTCCAACTGTAACTAATCCACTGTCTCTTGGCACACTGGAGATTTCCCTTGTAAATCCAGCATTTCGGTTGGCTGAAGGAGCTGTCAGTCACAGTTAGAGCTCCCTCTCCAGGTTAATTTAGCGCCAACCTAAAGACTACAAAACTACAGATTTCCCTTCCCATAGAACGCTAGGATTCAGATCCATTTTAGGTCCCCAGAGTTCTACTGGTCCAATGACTGAAAGTCCTGGACATATCATTGTGGCTCCCATCCAGATAAACAAGCTGGAAAAAAAAGCAGGTTAGACAAACTCCTCTACTTCAAATATAAAAATGCACAAACGGTAAATAAGCACAGTTCCTACACAGGGTCCTTCTGTGCAGGTAGTGACTGCAGGATGGAGCAAATTGGAGTGGTGTCTGGCTGGTGACAAGCCCTAAATTACTTGGCCCAGCGCAGACTATTCACTTTACTCAGATCAGCCAGTTTCTTAAAAGGACAGGTGCAGAGGCTCGATATGGCACTCTTACCCAAATAGACAGAATCACACAAAGACAGGACACCAGCCTGACAGTGGGCATTGAGGAGCCCAGGAAGACATTAAGGTAAACCCCAAAATTGGTGTGGGAAGGGGGGTTACACATGTCCCATTCAGAAAGTCCAGGGTTAAATCTTTTCACCACACCTTGATTACTCCCAAACTCATTGATCAGTGTAAGTCCCATGATCACGCATGGGCTTGTTACAAATTATCTTGCTCCACATCTGACCTCCTCTCCTATAGGCCACTTAGAAATTCATATTGCAGGGTAACAAAGATGATCCTAGGACTAAGGAAAAAACTCTATGAGGAAAGATTGAGGGAGCTCAACATGTATTCCTGGAAGATAGAAGGGGGGGGCATGATAGAGACCTTCCGATACTTAAAAGGTATAAATAGGGTCAGTATGGAGGGTTTGTTCACCTTAAAGGAGGAGGGAGGGTCATGAGGGGACACAGTCTGGAATTGTATTGGAGGGAAGATTCAAGATAGAATTGAGGAGACACTACTTTACAGAAAGGTGAGTAGCAGGGTGGAATGAACTACCAGAAGAGGTGAGCTCGCTGAAGACTGTGGGCAGTTTTAAGAGGGGGTTGGATGGGATCAAAGGAAAGGTCAGTACAGAAAGGAGGCCAGGGAGGGTGGCAGCGGTGGGTGGAGATGATAAGGAGGGTGGACCAGGGGGGGGAGCAGTTGCAGTAAAGTATACTGCAAGCTGCACACTCTGGCAGACTTGATGAACCTTTAGGCCTTTCTCTGCCAGCGTTTTTCTACGTTCATGTGTTCGTATGTATGAAGGTTATCTGTGCTGCCAAATCCCTTTATCTTAAGGCCAACCATCAGAACAACCTTAACTCCCCAACTAAATTCTGGAAGGTGATTCACTCCTTTTTGAGCCCCCTACCCAGTCCGCTCCTCCAGTCCTCATAGTCAAAGGGTCACCTGTCTCCGACCTTTCCTCTGTAGCTTCTCACTTCAATGAGTTTTTCACTACTTGTGCTCTCCCCTCTTCCCTAGCTCCTTTTCTCTCCCACCAGTTCCATTCTCCTCTCCACCATGTCCATATTTGAGTTTTCATTTCTCTTCAGTTACTACTTAGGAAACCTTGATAGCCCTTTGCTGTCACCTTGTCTAAAGCTAGCCCTGATGGACTGGATACTAAACTTACCCTTTGAGCTCCTGCCATTGCCTCTCCTCTTACCTCTTCAACTTCTCCTTCTCCCTCTGTGCTGTTCCTCACTCGTGGAAGATTGCCAATGTTTCCCCTTTTCATAAAGGGGGCTGACCCCACATTCCTTGGCAACTTTCATCCTATCTCTCCCCCCCTTTTCTTGCAAAGTTACAAGAGAAACTTGTCTACTCTGACTTCCTCTAGTCATCCAGCTTCCTCTCCCCTTTCCAGTCTGGTTTCTGGAAGCATCACTCCACTGTAGTCTCCTCACTACATGTCACTGATTCCATCATAACTGGGACAGATCAGGGCACCTCACAGCAGCCATTTTAATCAATCTGGCAAAAGCATTTGACTTGGTGACCCATCCACTCTTCCTTGACAAGCTGGGCTCTGTCAGTCTCCCAGCACCAGCTGTTGAATGGTTCTGTTCCTAATTCATGGACCATCAACAGTCGGTGCAGGTAAGAGGCAACCTGTCACCTCCACTACCTATCCAGTGTGGAGTGACTCTGTCCTGGGTCCTATCCTCTTCTCCATTTTCCTGATTGACCTCCCCTCTACCTGTTCCAATTTGCATATTCACATGTATGCATGTAGATGATAGAGTTATCTACATTTCTGGCCTTTCAACCATATCTGTGTAAGGCTCGCTCCAGCAAGAATTCCACAACATCCTGTGCTGGTTCCACTCCAACCAACTGTGAGTCAACACTAAAAAAACAGCATCCATTACCTTTGGTACCAGCCAGAAATTGACTAGGCTCTCAATCCCCCTCCCCGCCGTCTCCACCCTGGATGGCTCTGATAGTGAGCTTGACTCCTCTGCCCACACTGATGTCCTCCACTCCAAGCTCCACTCCAAACTCAGTGGCTTGTACTGCAAAGACTGCTTGTTTCCTCAGGTCTACTGTGAGCTTGCTACCAAAATGGTGCTCCCAATTTTTGACTCCAGATTTGATCTACGGCACCATCTCCTCCTTTTTCCTTGCCAGACTGGACACCCTCTGCAACACCTTTTGTTGCTTTGCTACCAACCATCCCTGTTGTAGTCACCACTGCTCCCTTTACTCCTCCCTATCCATCCCCCACCCCGCCCTCTTATTGCCTGCCATACTGCACCTCCTTCATCTTCAAATTCTGGTTTGGGACCCTACCCTTCTACCTGTGTTCACTCTTTTCTCCCATTTCCACTGCCTCATACTTCCTCCACTCCAGGGATCCTCTCATCTTCTCTCCCCCCACCACCACCACCCACCCTCACTTCTCTACTGGGCAGTCAACCTTCTCTTATTGCATTACCTCTTTTTGGAACCTGCTTTCCTCCCCTTTCTATCTCTCCTCCTCCTCTGTCTCTTTTAGGCATCATCTAAAACTCCTTCCTTCTGCCACCTGCTCTTGTCATCCCTCTCACTGATCCTTTCCTGTTGGAGCCCCCTCATCTCCATTGTTGGCTCTCCTCCTGGGTTATACCTGAACCTGTATCAGGCTCTTTCCTTTCTTTTATGTATCTTTTTATTTTTAGGTCTGTTTTCTTTTATGTGGACTTGTACGATGTTAAAGGATACTCTGTTTATATGTTATTTGGAGCCAATCATTAAAACTGTATATGTTCTTATTACTGTATTTCCTGTTTCCTTCCCCCATGTCACATCTGGAAATGAGCCTTGATAAATTACCCATCTACAGTATCTATCTATTTATCTAGCTGTCTGTCTGTCTGTCTGTCTATCCGTCTATCTATCCATCCCACTAGACTAAAAATAATAAACTCATGGGAAGCTGGCTCTGTGATGCAGTGGCAACAACATAAGCAAAATCTACATAAGTTTAATGATTGCAGAATGTTAACAAATGATATATATTCTAAATGTGTTAACTGGTGACATCACCAAATTATAGTGAAGGTGAGTGATCACAGAATGAGTTAACCAGAGACATCAACAAATTCTACAGAAGGTGAGCGATCATAGAATGTGTTAACTAGCAACATCAGCACATTCTACAGAAGGTGAGCGATCATAGAATGTGTTATCAGTGATATCAGCAAATTCTACAGAAGGTAAGTGATCATAGAATAGAATGCTTTAATAGCAATATCAACAAATTCTACAGAAGGAGAGCGATCATAGAATGTGTTAAATGGCAACATCAGCAAATTCAACAGAAGGTGAGCGATCATAGAATGAATTATCAGCGGCATCAATAAATTCTGTAGAAGGTGAGCAATCATAGAGTGGGTTAAGCAGTGACATCAGCAAATTCTACAGAAGGTGAGTGATCATTGAATGTGTTAACCAGTTACATCATAAACTACAGAAGGTGAGTGATCATAGAATGTGTTAACCAGCATCATCAGCAAATTCCACAAAAGGTGAGCGATCATAGAATGTGTAATCCAGTGACATCAGCAAATTCTACAGATGAGTGATCATTGAATGTGTTAACCAATTGAATCATAAACTATAGAAGGTGAACGATCATAGAATGTGTTAACCAGCAACATCAGTAAACTCTACAGAAGGTGAGCGATCAAAGAAAGTGTTAACCACTGACATCAGCAAATTCTACAAATGGTGAGCGATCATAGAATGTGTTAACCAGTGACATCAGAAAATTCTACAGAAGTTGAGTGATCATAGAATGTGTTAATCAGCAACATCAGCAAATTCTACAGAAGGTGAGCTATCACAGATTGTGCTAACCAGCAACAACAGCAAATTCTACAGAAGCTGAGCAATCATAATATGTGTTAACCAGCAACATCAGCAAATTCTACAGAAAGTGAACAATCATAAAATGTGTTAACCAGTGACATCTGCAAATTCTACAGAAGGAAGCGATCACAGATTGTGCTAACCAGTAACATCAGCAAATTCTACAGAAGGTGAGCTATCATAGAATGTGTTAACCAGCAACAACATCAAATTCTACAGAAGGTGAGAGATCATAGAATGTGTTAACCAGCGACATCAGCAAATTCTACGGAAGGTGAGCGATCATAGAATCTGTTAACCAGCGACATCAGCAAATTTTGCAGAAGGTCAATGATCATAGAATGTGTTAACCAGTGACATCAGCAAATTCTACAGAAGGCGAGTGATCACAGATTGTGCTAACCAGCAACAACAGCAAATTCTACATCAGCTGAGTGATCATAATATGTGTTAACCAGCAACATCAGCAAATTCTACAGAAGGTGAGCGATCATAGAATGTGTTAACCAGTGACATCAGCAAATTCTACAGAAGGTGAGCGATCACAGATTGTGCTAACCAGCAACAACAGCAAATTCTACAGAAGCTGAGTGATCATAATATGTGTTAACCAGTAACATCAGCAAATTCTACAGAAGGTGAGCGATCATAGAATATGTTAACCAGCAACAACATCAAATTCTACAGAAGGTGAGTGATTGTAGAATGTGTTAACCAGCAACAACATCAAATTCTACAGAAGGTGAGCGATCATAGAATGTGTTAACCAGCAACAACATCAAATTCTACAGAAGGTGAGAGATCATAGAATGTGTTAACCAGCGCCATCAGCAAATTCTACTGAAGGTGAGAGATCATAATATGTGTTAACCAGCAACATCAGCAAATTCTACAGAAGGTGAGCGATCACAGATTGTGCTAAACAGCAAATTCTACAGAAGCTGAGTGACCATTGAACATGTTAACCAGTAACATCAGCAAATTCTACAGAAGGTGAGAGATCATAGAATGTGTTAACCAAAGACATCAGCAAATTCTACAGAAGGTGAGTGATCACAGATTGTGCTAACCAGCAACAACAGCAAATTCTACATAAGCTGAGCCATCATAATATGTGTTAACCAGCAACATCAGCAAATTCTACAGAAGGTGAGCGATCATAGAATATGTTAACCAGTGACATCAGCAAATTCTACAGAAGGTGAGCGATCACAGATTGTGCTAACCAGCAACAACAACAAATTCTACAGAAGCTGAGTGATCATATGTGTTAACCAGTAACATCAACAAATTCTACAGAAGGTGAGCGATGATAGAATGTGTTAACCAGCAACAACATCAAATTCTACAGAAGGTGAGAGATCATAGAATGTGTTAACCAGCAACATCAGCAAATTCTACAGAAGGTGAGTGATTGTAGAATGTGTTAACCAGAAACAACATCAAATTCTACAGAAGGTGAGTGATGATAGAATGTGTTAACCAGCAACAACATCAAATTCTACAGAAGGTGAGAGATCATAGAATGTGTTAACCAGCGCCATCAGCAAATTCTACTGAAGGTGAGCGATCATAGAATGTGTAACCAGCACCATCAGCAAATTCTACAGAAGGTGAGTGATCATAGAATGTGTTAACCAGCGACATCAGCAAATTCTACAGAAGGTGAGAGATCATAGAATGTGTTAACCAGTGACATCAGCAAATTTTGCAGAAGGTCAATGATCATAGAATGTGTTAACCAGCGACATCAGCAAATTCTACAGAAGCGGTGATCACAGATTGTGCTAACCAGCAACAATAGCAAATTCTACATAAGCTAAGTGATCATAATATGTGTTAACCAACAACATCAGCAAATTCTACAGAAGGTGCAGATCATAGAATGTGTTAACCAGTGACATCAGCAAATTCTACAGAAGGTGAGCGATCACAGATTGTGCTAACCAGCAACAACAGCAAATTCTACAGAAGCTGAGTGACCATTGAACATGTTAACCAGTAACATCAGCAAATTCTACAGAAGGTGAGCAATCATAGGATGTGTTAACCAGCAACAACATCAAATTCTACAGAAGGTGAGAGATCATAGAATGTGTTAACCAGTGACATCAGCAAATTCTACAGAAGGTGAGCAATCATAGAATGTGTTAACCAGCAACAACATCAAATTCTACAGAAGGTGAGAGATCATAGAATGTGTTAACCAGCGACATCAGCAAATTCTACAGAAGGTGAGAGATCATAGAATGTGTTAACCAGAGACATCAGCAAATTCTACAGAAGGTGAGTGATCACAGATTGTGCTAACCAGCAACAACAGCAAATTCTACATAAGCTGAGCCATCATAATATGTGTTAACCAGTAACATCAGCAAATTCTACAGAAGGTGAGCGATCATAGAATGTGTTAACCAGTGACATCAGCAAATTCTACAGAAGGTGAGCGATCACAGATTGTGCTAACCAGCAACAACAGCAAATTCTACAGAAGCTGAGTGATCATGATATGTGTTAACCAGTAACATCAGCAAATTCTACAGAAGGTGAGCGATCATAGAATGTGTTAACCAGCAACAACATCAAATTCTACAGAAGGTGAGAGATCATAGAATGTGTTAACCAGAGACATCAGCAAATTCTACAGAAGGTGAGCGATCATAGAATGTGTTAACCAGCAACAATATCAAATTCTACAGAAAGTGATAGATCATAGAATGTGTTAACCAGCGACATCAGCAAATTCTACAGAAGGTGAGCGATCATAGAATGTGTTAACCAGCGACATACATCAAATTCTACAGAAGGTGAGAGATCATAGAATGTGTTAACCAGCACATCAGCAAATTCTACAGAAGGTGAGAGATCATAGAATGTGTTAACCAGTGACATCAGCAAATTCTACAGAAGGTGAGCAATCATAGACTGTGTTAACCAGAGGTATCAACAAATTCTACAAAAGGCGAGTAGTAATCATAGAATGTGTAAACCAGTGACATCAGCAAATTCTACAGAATGTGTTAACCAGTGTCATCAGTAAATTCTTCAAAAGGTGAGTGATCATTGAATGTGTTAACCAATTACACCATAAACTACAGAAGGAGAGAGATCATAGAATGTGTAAACCAGTGACATCAGCAAATTCTACAGAATGTGTTAACCAGTGTCATCAGTAAATTCTTCAAAAGGTGAGTGATCATTGAATGTGTTAACCAATTACACCATAAACTACAGAAGGAGAGCGATCATAGAATGTGTTAACAGGTGACATCAGAAAATTCTACAACAGGTGAGCGATCATAGAATGTGTTAACCAGTGACATCAGGAAAATCAACAGAAGATGAGTGATCATAGAATGTTATCCAGCAAAACTCTACAGAAGATGAGCGATCTCAGAATGTGTTAACCAGCAACATTAGTAAATTATACAGAAGGTGTGCAATCGTAGAATGTGTCAACCAGCGATATCAGCAAATTTTACAGCAGGTGAGCGATCGTAGAATTTGTTAGTCAGTGACATCACCAAATTCTGCAGAAAATGAACAACCGTGGAATGTGTTAACCACCGATATGAGCAAATTTTACAGAAGAGGATTGATCATACAATGTGTTAACCAACTAAGGCCCTGGACACACTGGGGAATTTAAAACGGTTTAAGTGCCTTAAAACAGTTTAAATCCCCCTAGCACTGTTTGCAGACAGACTACAAGCCCCTTAAAATGTTTTAACAAAAGTGTTTTTAAACCCTGCTAGATACCTAGTGTTAAAACCAATTTTAAAAACGTTTTGGAGCTAGCATGTTTTTACTTACAGGTCTGTCCAGGAGTAAAAGTGTTTTAAGCTGTAATGGTTTAACTAAAACAGTTCTAGCTGCAGTGTGTCCAGGCAAGCACAGTTCTGTGTGTTGGACTTAACACAAAATAGTTACAAGGAGAACAGGTTTAACACTAGCAGTGTGGCCACACTAAACTGTTTTCAAAAATGATTACTGAGTAGTGTGGCTGCACTGAAATGGTTTAGCTAAACCGGTTTTAAAAATGGTTTTCAAAAACAGTTCTGTAGTGTGTCCAGGGCCTAAAAGTCTATGGAAGGTGAGCAATCGTAGAATGTGTTAACCAGTAACATCAGCAAATTCTACAAAAGATGAGTGATCATAGAATGTGTTAACCAGCGACATCAGCAAATTCTACAGAAGGTGAGCAATCATAGAATCTGTTTACCAGCAACATCAACTATCAAGTCTGCTGATATTGCAGAGTCCACGGTTTGAGCTACTGTCCCCACCCCTCCCATCCTCCCCAACCATGATCCTTACCCCCTATGCCTATCCCTGCCTCTCTTAAAGCTGCTCACAGTCTTCAATGAGATGACCTCTTCCAGCAGTGCATTCCAAGTGATCATAAATGCATTAACCAGTGACATCAGCAAATTCTACAGCAGGTGAGTGATCATAGAATGTGTTAACCAGCAACATCAGTAAATTCTACAGAAAGTTAGCAATCATAATATGTGTTAACCAGTGACATCAGCAAATTCTACAGAAGGTAAGTGATCACAGAATCTGTTAACCAGTGACATCAGCAAATTCTATAGAAGATGAGCGATCATAAAATGTGTTATCCAGAGACATCAGCAAATTCAACAAAAGGTGAGCGATCACAGAATGTGTTAACCAGTGACATCAGCAAATTCTACAGAAGGTGAGTGATCATAGAATGTGTTAACTCATGACCTCCAATAGCTTCTTAAGAAGTCCGAACTATCCATTGTTTTCCTGACACAAAATGGCCACCCAGGGTATAATGAGATAACCAGTGACATCAGCAAATTTTTCAGAAGGTGAGCGATCATAGAATGTGTTAACCAGAGACATCAGCAAATTCTACAGAAGGTGAGCGATCATAGAATGTGTTAACCAGCAAAATCACCAAATTCTACAGAAGGTGAGTGACCACAGAATGTGTTAACTAGTGACATCAGCAAATTCTATAGAAAGTTGACCAATCATAGATTGTGTTAACCAGAGACATCAGCAAATCCTACAAAAGGTGAACAATCATAGAATGTGTTAACCGGCAACATCAACAAATTCTACAGAAGGTGAGCATTCATAAAATCACGTTAACCAGTGACTTCAGCAAATTCTACAGAAGGTGGCGATCACAGATTATGCTAACCAGCAACAACAGCAAATTCTGCATAATGTGAGCAATCATAGAATATGTTAACCAGCAACATCAGCAAATTTTACAGAAGATGAGTGATTACAGAATGTGTTAACCAGTGACATCAGCAAATTCTATGGAAGGTGACGGATTATAGAATGTGTTAACCAGCGACATCAGCAAAATCTACAGAAGGTGAGTAATCATAGAATGTCTTAACCAGTAACATCAGCAAATTCTACAGAAGGTGAGAGATCACAGAATGTGTTAACCAGCACATCAGCAAATTCTACAGAAGGTGAGGATCATAGAATGTGTTAACCAGGACATCAGCAAATTCTACAGAAGGTGAGTGATCACAGATTGTGCTAACCAGCAACAACAGCAAAAATTCTACATAAGGTGAGAGATCATAGAATGTGTTAACCAGCAACATCAGCAAATTCTACAGAAGGTGAGAGATCATAGAATGTGTTAACCAGCAACATCATCAAATTCTACAGAAGGTGAGAGATCATAGAATGTGTTAACCAGCGACATCAGCAAATTCTACAGAAGCTGAGAGATCATAATATGTGTTAACCAGAACATCAGCAAATTCTACAGAAGGTGAGCGATCATAGAATGTGTTAACCAGAGACATCAGCAAATTCTACAGAAGGTGAGTGATCACAGATTGTGCTAACCAGCAACAACAGCAAATTCTACATAAGCTGAGCCATCATAATATGTGTTAACCAGCAACATCAGCAAATTCTACAGAAGGTGAGCGATTGTAGAATGTGTTAACCAGAAACAACATCAAATTCTACAGAAGGTGAGCGATCATAGATTGTGCTAACCAGCAACAACAAGCAAATTCTACAGAAGCTGGTGATCATATGTGTTAACCAGTAACATCAACAAATTCTACAGAAGGTGAGCGATCATAGAATGTGTTAACCAGCAACAACATCAAATTCTACAGAAGGTGAGAGATCATAGAATATGTTAACCAGCACCATCAGCAAATTCTACTGAAGGTGAGCGATCATAGAATGTGTAACCAGCACCATCAGCAAATTCTACAGAAGGTGAGTGATCATAGAATGTGTTAACCAGCGACATCAGCAAATTCTACAGAAGGTGAGAGATCATAGAATGTGTTAACCAGTGACATCAGCAAATTTTGCAGAAGGTCAATGATCATAGAATGTGTTAACCAGCGACATCAGCAAATTCTACAGAAGGCGAGTGATCACAGATTGTGCTAACCAGCAACAATAGCAAATTCTACATAAGCTAAGTGATCATAATATGTGTTAACCAGCAACATCAGCAAATTCTACAGAAGGTGAGAGATCATAGAATGTGTTAACCAGTGACATCAGCAAATTCTACAGAAGGTGAGCGATCACAGATTGTGCTAACCAGCAACAACAGCAAATTCTACAGAAGCTGAGTGACCATAGAACATGTTAACCAGTAACATCAGCAAATTCTACAGAAGGTGAGCAATCATAGGATGTGTTAACCAGCAACAACATCAAATTCTACAGAAGGTGAGAGATCATAGAATGTGTTAACCAGTGACATCAGCAAATTCTACAGAAGGTGAGCAATCATAGAATGTGTTAACCAGCAACAACATCAAATTCTACAGAAGGTGAGAGATCATAGAATGTGTTAACCAGCGACATCAGCAAATTCTACAGAAGGTGAGAGATCATAGAATGTGTTAACCAGAGACATCAGCAAATTCTACAGAAGGTGAGTGATCACAGATTGTGCTAACCAGCAACAACAGCAAATTCTACATAAGCTGAGCCATCATAATATGTGTTAACCAGTAACATCAGCAAATTCTACAGAAGGTGAGCGATCATAGAATGTGTTAACCAGTGACATCAGCAAATTCTACAGAAGGTGAGCGATCACAGATTGTGCTAACCAGCAACAACAGCAAATTTTATAGAAGCTGAGTGATCATGATATGTGTTAACCAGTAACATCAGAAAATTCTACAGAAGGTGAGCGATCATAGAATGTGTTAACCAGCAACAACATCAAATTCTACAGAAGGTGAGAGATCATAGAATATGTTAACCAGAGACATCAGCAAATTCTACAGAAGGTGAGCGATCATAGAATGTGTTAACCAGCAACAATATCAAATTCTACAGAAAGTGATAGATCATAGAATGTGTTAACCAGCGACATCAGCACATTCTACAGAAGGTGAGCGATCATAGAATGTGTTAACCAGTGACATCAGCAAATTCTACAGAAGGTGAGCAATCATAGACTGTGTTAACCAGAGGTATCAACAAATTCTACAAAAGGCGAGTAGTAATCATAGAATGTGTAAACCAGTGACATCAGCAAATTCTACAGAATGTGTTAACCAGTGTCATCAGTAAATTCTTCAAAAGGTGAGTGATCATTGAATGTGTTAACCAATTACACCATAAACTACAGAAGGAGAGAGATCATAGAATGTGTAAACCAGTGACATCAGCAAATTCTACAGAATGTGTTAACCAGTGTCATCAGTAAATTCTTCCAAAGGTGAGTGATCATTGAATGTGTTAACCAATTACACCATAAACTACAGAAGGAGAGCGATCATAGAATGTGTTAACAGGTGACATCAGAAAATTCTACAACAGGTGAGCGATCATAGAATGTGTTAACCAGTGACATCAGGAAAATCAACAGAAGATGAGTGATCATAGAATGTTATCCAGCAAAACTCTACAGAAGATGAGCGATCTCAGAATGTGTTAACCAGCAACATTAGTAAATTATACAGAAGGTGCGCAATCATAGAATGTGTCAACCAGCGATATCAGCAAATTTTACAGCGGGTGAGCGATCGTAGAATTTGTTAGTCAGTGACATCACCAAATTCTGCAGAAAATGAACAACCGTGGAATGTGTTAACCACCGATATGAGCAAATTTTACAGAAGAGGATTGATCATACAATGTGTTAACCAACTAAGGCCCTGGACACACTGGAGAATTTAAAACGGTTTAAGTGCCTTAAAACAGTTTAAATCCCCCTAGCACTGTTTGCAGACAGACTACAAGCCCCTTAAAATGTTTTAACAAAAGTGTTTTTAAAGATACCTAGTGTTAAAACCAATTTTAAAACGTTTTGAGCTAGCATGTTTTTACTTACAGGTCTGTCCAGGAGTAAAAGTGTTTTAAGCTGTAATGGTTTAACTAAAACAGTTCTAGCTGCAGTGTGTCCAGGCAAGCACAGTTCTGTGTGTTGGACTTAACACAAAATAGTTACAAGGAGAACAGGTTTAACACTAGCAGTGTGGCCACACTAAACTGTTTTCAAAAATGATTACTGAGTAGTGTGGCTGCACTGAAATGGTTTAGCTAAACCGGTTTTAAAAATGGTTTTCAAAAACAGTTCTGTAGTGTGTCCAGGGCCTAAAAGTCTATGGAAGGTGAGCAATCGTAGAATGTGTTAACCAGTAACATCAGCAAATTCTACAAAAGATGAGTGATCATAGAATGTGTTAACCAGCGACATCAGCAAATTCTACAGAAGGTGAGCAATCATAGAATCTGTTTACCAGCAACATCAACTATCACGTCTGCTGATATTGCAGAGTCCGCAGCTACTGTCCCCACCTCCCTCCCCACCCCTCCCATCCTCCCCAACCATGATCCTTACCGTCCCCCTATGCCTATCCCTGCCTCTCTTAAAGCTGCTCACAGTCTTCAATGAGATGATCTCTTCCAGCAGTGCATTCCAAGTGATCATAAATGCATTAACCAGTGACATCAGCAAATTCTACAGCAGGTGAGTGATCATAGAATGTGTTAACCAGCAACATCAGTAAATTCTACAGAAAGTTAGCAATCATAATATGTGTTAACCAGTGACATCAGCAAATTCTACAGAAGGTAAGTGATCACAGAATCTGTTAACCAGTGACATCAGCAAATTCTATAGAAGATGAGCGATCATAAAATGTGTTATTCAGAGACATCAGCAAATTCAACAAAAGGTGAGCGATCACAGAATGTGTTAACCAGTGACATCAGCAAATTCTACAGAAGGTGAGTGATCATAGAATGTGTTAACTCATGACCTCCAATAGCTTCTTAAGAAGTCCGAACTATCCATTGTTTTCCTGACACAAAATGGCCACCCAGGGTATAATGAGATAACCAGTGACATCAGCAAATTTTTCAGAAGGTGAGCGATCATAGAATGTGTTAACCAGAGACATCAGCAAATTCTACAGAAGGTGAGCGATCATAGAATGTGTTAACCAGCAAAATCACCAAATTCTACAGAAGGTGAGTGACCACAGAATGTGTTAACTAGTGACATCAGCAAATTCTATAGAAAGTTGACCAATCATAGATTGTGTTAACCAGAGACATCAGCAAATCCTACAAAAGGTGAACAATCATAGAATGTGTTAACCGGCAACATCAGCAAATTCTACAGAAGGTGAGCATTCATAAAATGCGTTAACCAGTGACTTCAGCAAATTCTACAGAAGGTGAGCGATCACAGATTATGCTAACCAGCAACAACAGCAAATTCTGCATAATGTGAGCAATCATAGAATATGTTAACCAGCAACATCAGCAAATTTTACAGAAGATGAGTGATTACAGAATGTGTTAACCAGTGACATCAGCAAATTCTATGGAAGGTGACGGATTATAGAATGTGTTAACCAGCGACATCAGCAAAATCTACAGAAGGTAAGTAATCATAGAATGTCTTAACCAGTAACATCAGCAAATTCTACAGAAGGTGAATGATCACACAATGTGTTAACCAGCAACATCAGCAAATGCTATGGAAGGTGATTGATCATAGAATGTGTTAAAAAATGACATCAGCAAATTCTACAGGAGGTGAGTGATCATAGAATGAATTAACCAGTG
Source organism: Neoceratodus forsteri (assembly GCA_016271365.2). Lineage (NCBI taxonomy): Eukaryota > Metazoa > Chordata > Ceratodontiformes > Ceratodontidae > Neoceratodus > Neoceratodus forsteri. The sequence goes on along the minus strand of JADMNL010000026.1, from coordinate 30,584,656 downwards.
ATGTTAGCAAATTCTACAGAAGGTGAGCAAACATAGACTGTGTTAACCAGTGACTTCAGTAAATTCTACAGTAAGTGAGCTATCATAGAATGTGGTAACCATCGGTATCAGCAAATGTGTTAACTAGCAACATCAGCAAATTCTACAGAAGGTGAATGATCACAGAATGTGTTAACCAGTGACATCAGCAAATTCTACAGAAGGTGAGTGATCACAGAATGCGTTAACTAGCGATATCAACAAACTCTACAGAAGGGGAGCCATCATAAAATGGGTGTTCCACACAGAAGGTGAGTGATAATAGAACATGTTGACCAGTGAGATGCAAATTGTACAGAAGGTGAGTGATCATAGAACATATTAACCAGTGTCATCAGCCAATTCTGCAAAAGGTGAATGATCTAGAATGTTTTATAACATGGGTTCCTAAAATACTGTCTTCTGATTGGTCCAAACAGGTCACCTGACCGTGAATTAATGTCTGATATGCCCATAGTTGCATGGTCACATGGCTTTATTTCTCTGTTTTTTTTTTCAGGTAAAACTCAAACAAAACATTGCCCATGTTATAAGAGGATTAACCCACTCCAGGGTATGGGTTTGCTGAGCGTTAATCCACAGCTGGGTGGCCAAAATCACTTGACTTCACCTTGTGATTCCAGCCCCCCCAAAGCGTGGATTAATGCTCTGTAAACCCATACCCTGTCATAGGTTAATCCCTCCTTAACCAGTAACATCAATAAATTCTGCAGAAGGTGAGCGATCATTGAACATGTTAACCAGCGACATCAGCAAATTCTACAGAAGGTGAGCGATCATGTAACATGTTAACCAGCAACATCAGCAAAGTCTACAGGAGGTGAGCGATCATATAATGTGTTAACCAGCAACATCAGAAAATTCTACAGAAGGTGAACAATCATATAATGTGTTAACCAGTGACATCAGCAAATTCTACAGAAGATGAGCGATCATATGATGTGTTATCGAGTGACATCAGCAAATTCTACAGACATTGAGCAATCTTAGAACATCATAACCAGTGAGATCAGCAAATTCTACAGAAGGTGCGCAATCACTGAATGTGTTAACCAGTGACATCAGCAAATTATGCAGAATGTGAATGCTCATAGAATGTGTTATCCAGCGATATCAACAAATTCTACAGAAGGTGAGCGATGATAGACTGTGTTAACCAGCGATATCAACAAATTCCATAAAACGTGAGTGATCATAGAATGTGTAAACCAGCGACATCAGCAAATTCTACAGAAAGTGCTTGATCTCTGAATGTGTTAACCAGTGACATCAGCAAATTGTACAGAAGGTGAGCAATCATAGAATGTGTTGACTAGCAACATCAGCAAATTCTAGACAGTGAACGATCAAAGAACATGTTAACCAGCGATGTCAGCAAATTCTACGGAAGGTGAGTGCTCATAGAACATGTTAACCAGTGACATCAGCAAATTCTACAGAAGGTGAGCGATCATAGAATGTGTTAACCAGCAACATCAGCAAATTCTTCAGAAGGGGAGCCATCATAAAATAGGTGTTCCACACTCGGGACATTTTGCATTCTAAGTGGGGATGACTGCTTCCAGTAAAGTGTTCTGTTGTAAATGATGGAACAACACTGGAATTCTGATACAGGTTTGTTTTGGTAGCAGATTTATTTCTTTGAACGTTCCACCAAATTTCTGCCATAACACTTTGAAATCAACCTGATTCCAGTGCAATGTAACTTCTGTACTGTACTCTGTTGTTCTAATGTGGCTTAGGTTGTTCCTGTAAAAGCACCTCTGGTCCAGTGTACTTACCTGGTCATCAAATTAACATAAAATAAAATAAATAAATAGAAACATAGACACTGATGGCAGATAAGGACCACTTGGCCCACCTAGTCTGCCCATTTTCCCTCCTACTGTAATACCACAGACCCTACTTGATCTCTGGCTTTATCCCCCCTTTTCTAACCACTAAGATTCCCTTATGCCTATCCCATGCATTTTTGAATTCTGTTACCATTTTAGCCCCCACCACCTCTGCTGGGAGGCTGTTCTATACATCCACCACCCTTTCAGTGAAGAAATACTTTCTCACAGTTCCCCTGATTCTACCTCTCTCCAGCTTCATAGCATTACTCCTTGTTCTTGAACATCTTTTTCTCTGAAAAGGCTTCCTGACTGTACCTTATGTATACCCTTGAGGTATTTGAAAGTCTCTGTCATATTACCCCTCTCCCTTCTTTCCTCCAGGGTGTATATCTTGAGGTCGTTTAGTCTCTTCTCATAGGGCTTTTGGTGCAGACACTGCACCATTTTATTTGACCTCCTCTGGACTGCCTCTACTCTGTCTATGTCCTTCCAGAAATGTGGCCCCTAGAACTGGACACAGTACTCTAGATGAGGTCTCACCAATGATTTGTACAATGGTATCACAGCCCCCTTTCTGCAAGTGATGTCCCTCCCTATGCACCCCAACATCCCACTGGCTCTTCTCACTTCTTTGTCACACTGCTTGGTCACATTTAGACCATCAGATATGCTTACCCCCAGGTCCCTTTCCCCTTTGGTGGTCACCAGTATGATACCCCCCATCATGTACTCCACCCCTGGGTTTCTGTACCCCAAGGGCATGTTTTTGCACTTCTTTGCATTGAATTTTAGTTGCCACACTCTTGACCACTCCTCAAGCTTACTTAGATCCCTCCTAATTTTTTCAGCACCCCCACACCCCTTCCGTAGTGTTAACCCAGTTGCAGACCTTTGTGTCATCTGCCAAAAGGCATATCTTCCCTTCTAACCCCTCTGCAATGTCGTTAATAAAGACATTAAAGAGGACTGGCTCCAGTACTGATCCCTGTGGCAAACCACTTGCCACCTCCCCTCAGAGTGAACTCCGTTTACCACCACTGCCTGTTGTCTATCCCTCAACCAATTTTGTACCCATTTTACCACCTTAGGACCCACTCCCAGGCTGCCCAGCTTGTGTATTAGTCTCCTATGTGGAACGGTGTTGAAGGCATTACTGAAATCTAGGTAGGCCACTGCCACCGCTCGACCTCAATCTAATTCACTGGTCAGCCAGTCAAAGAAATCTATCAGATTTGTTTGACATGACCTCCCCCTAGTGAATCCATGCTGCCTTAGATTCTGTACGCCACTGGATTCAAGATATTCCACAATTCTTTCATTCAGCAGTGACACCATTAATTTCCCCACCACCAAAGTCAGGCTGGCTGGCCTGTAGTTGTCAGCCTCCTCCCTGCTCTCACTTTTGTGAAGTGTGACTACATCTGCCCTCCTTCAGCCCTCCGGAAATCACTCCAGTCTCCAACGAGTGGTTAAACAGGACTGTCAGTGGTGCTGCCAGCACCTCTCAGCTCCTTCAATATCCCTGGATGTACCCTGTCTGGCCCCACTGCCTTGTCTACTTCCAGTTCTGCAAGTTCCTTCAGGACTCCTCAGTAAATGGACTCATGTCCACCGTCCTTCCAGTGCTGTTCCTGTCACTTATCTGTGTCCCCTCTCCTTCCCCTTCTTTTGTGATAAATAAATAAGCAAATGTTTAGAATTCCACAAATGAACACACAGGATAATCCTGTGACTGGATCTCCTTTCAAGGGGTCGCCATTACAAAAAATATTTCAATTCATCACTAATTAGAGAACAACAGATTTCAGCATCCCGAAATAAACAGCTGACAGGTTCCCTCGCTGAGCTGGTATCAGGGTCTAGGCATTACTTTAAAAAAAAAATGGTTTTAATGAGAATGGAAAATTGCTAATGAAAACTGAAGGGAAGGGCCACTCACCTAGAAGTGAAGGGGTGCGGGGTGGGGGTGGGAGCAGGGACTTCTTTGAAATCCGGTCTATTGTGCACTATGTTCTTTAGGGTAGTGGTAGACACATAGGTTACCGCCTCACTCCCATTCAAATGGCTAATTGTGCCAGCCTCTGCCAAATGCTGCCCCCTCACCGTCTCTCCCAGCATCCTAGTTACTTGTGCTTTTTACTAATTGAATCGCCTAATGAGCTCCCGTGGGTCTTCACGTTAAGGCTGAGCTAATTATGACTCTGGCATGAACCAAATTAGCAGGGAACGAAAAAATGGAAGCCACGTCTGTGTTTGTGACTGGCCTTTCACTACGAATGGCAGAGGTAGGGACAGAGCAGATGTCGCATTTTTACAGCAGTACGCATAAGAATCAGAGAGCAGCTCAGAGGCTTTTCCACTGTGCTCGCTGGAACATCTGTTGAAAAGGCAGAGGCCATATTTAATAAATGTTAATTAGCATCATTAAATCCTTCCACTTGCTAATTGTTTCTGTGTTTGATCTTTTATTCTGACCAGATTAACCCAACGGGATGGTGTGGGGAGGAGGGAGACAGTAGCGCTTGTGACTTTTTCTCACCTTTTTAAAGAAAGAAAAAAATTGTAAGGCACAGTAGTGACTTCATTATCTGTCTTGAAAGACCTGCTGCCCTGGAATACTGCTGTTTGAGACATTATGTGGACAGGTACAGTTTGGTTTAATTCTAGTTTGGCAGGCTGACCCAGTGCTGCTGCTGTCTGTTGGTAGCACTCGGCAATAGTACACAAAGTACAGCTGGGTTCACCTGCTGTCCAATCCCTGGGACTATTCCTTCAGACTGGCAGGTGCTGAGCTGCGTAGATTTCCCTAACAACCACTTTACTTAAAGCAGCAGTGCATGATAACTGTGTACATTTTGACCTCTACTTTTACTTGCATTTTAGATTGACCCTTAGCTCCTGATTTATATGATACCCCTCTTTCCCCATTTTGAGTCTGCTTTTGCACTTTTTGTCACATTTTTTTGTCTTTGTTTAACCAGAAGAGACACATAAGCTGAAAGCTTGTTTACAGGTGTGACCTGGGAGCCCAAGGAAGTTAAGTGACTTGCTCAGGATCACACAGTATGCATGTAAGTGGCTGTGGGATTCAAACCCAGGTCTCCAGATCTGCAGCTCGGAGCCTTAACCCACTGTGCTATGCTACATTTGAACTGATAAAAGGAGGACTCATTTTAATATAACCTGCAGCAGGTTTTTATCAGTATTCTCAGCTGGTTTTGTGCACCTGTTGTCGGTAGAAAAGGACCGCTGGGCCCATCCAGTCTGCCCAGATGGTCCCTGCCTACTGTGTCTCTGTAGACCCTAAGTGGTCTCTGGCAACCCTCCCCCCTGCATGCCCATTGCTTAATATTCCCCTATGTCTATCCTGCACATGCGTGAAGTCCCCTACTGTTTTCACCTCCACCACTTCCTCTGGCTTTCTATTCCAGGCATACGCCACTCTTTCAGTGAAGTAATACTTCCTCACATTCCCCCTAAGCTCTCCCAACCCTCCAGCTTCATCACATGTCCTGTGGACCTGGTGCTGTTCCTCATTTGAAAGAGACTCTCTTCCTGCAGCCTGTTCACCCCTGTGAGGTATTTGTAGGTCTCTATCATGTCCCCTCTTGCTCTCCTGTCTGCCAGGCTGTACATTGCACCTGGAATCGAGCCTTGACTCAGCGTGCCTTTCCTAGTTACCAAATGTTTAAATAAATAAAAATAAAATGTGTTGAGATCCCTCAGTATCTCCTTGTAGGGTTTTTTGTCCAGCCCCTGTACCATTTTAGTTGCCCTTTTCCGGACTTTCTCCATGCTGTCTATGTTCTCTCCGAGGTGCAGCATCCAGAACTGGACACAATACTCCAGGTGGGGTCTAACCAGAAAGCGATACAGTGGCAATACCACCTCCCTCCTCCTGTTGGAGATACCTCGGCCTATGCATCCCAGCATCCCATTGGCCCTACCCACTGCTTTGTCACACTGCCCTGCCACTTTGAGGTCCTCTGATATGATAACACCAAGGTCCCTTTTCTGTTTAGTGACTGACAGTACCCCCTATTCTATACTCAGTTCTTTGGTTCCTATACCCTAGGTGCATGATTTAGCAAAATAACAGAGAATATTGGTGGAAAACTAGTCTGAGCCATACTAACCCTCGCTGTGCCACAGACTGATGTGTCAGTCCAGCATTCCTATAAGTTCTAATTCTGTCAGCAGCCTAAGGGTTAAAAGCACCATGCCTGTTATTATTGCAACTGCAAAAAAAAAAGTGATAAATGAGAATCAAAATGTGGGAAAAGGGGTATCATATACGTCTGTAGATTAGGGGCAAAATAAAATAGAATTAAAAAGTATTGGTCAAAGTTTTCCCCACTGTCATGCACTGCTGCTTTAAATATTTGTCACCCTCTCACAGAATGAAAAGTTTGTCCACTGATTTCAGTAGCCACTGCATTTTCTCACTTAGTTTTGAGGCTGATTCTCACTTTTCCTGAGGCCTGATGGTTAGGAAGGGAGGATGGGTACCCTGTCAGAGGAATGGCACTGATGAACTTTGACCCCAGGGTCAGATCCCTCACAGCCTTTGAGAACTATGAAAACAGGGAAAAAGAAGACCTTCGGCCCATCAAGTTCTCTCTCCCACAACCTCACTGAGGCATTACATTTATTCCATTTTCCTCCACCTAATTATGGGACCAAAATGTAAAGACTCAGACTGTTTCAGCTGATATTACTACCCTAGATGGACGTCTGCAACCACTCTTTTGGGGAAATATTCTCAAACATTCTTTGTAACTTTTACCCCTTTAATTGCTCATGTATGCGCTCAAGTTAGCTCATCTTTTGATATAGCCACTAGCTTTATCTGGCCACACAGAGTTTTCCCTGCTGGGTCTCGGTCTTCAGTGTGTCCCAGTTGGTAACACATCAGCCACTGGGCCAGAAGGTCTAGGTTCTACCTGGTCTCATGTCATGCAAACCGGCACCTAAGTGCAGTATTAGGGGGCCACTGTACTGTTGGGGTGTACCATCCTTTGGATGAGACGTTAAACCCAGGTTCCTTCTGCCCACCTCTGGTGCTATCTTGATTGGTGTCCAGGTGGAAGTGAAAGTACTCAAGGCGTATTTTGCAAGAACAGGGGATTTTCCCCTGTATCCTGCAGACATTTCCTTTCCAATTAAACTGGTTCATGCAATTGTCAAAGGCTGTGTGTGGGTGTTGATGTGCAAAGTTACTGCCACTACTGGTTTACAGTCACTTCACATTCAGTCTCTCATTGATTGTAAAGCACTTTGGGATACAATGTGAGTAAAAAGTGCTATACAAATAATTCTTCTTCTGCCTTTCTGTTGCAAGTAGTAGTAACACTTTGTAAAAGGAAGCACATTAAGCCGGCCCAGTGGCGCTGAGGGCTGAGGTGCTGGACACCTTACCTCATGCCACGCTGGCGACCCGTGTTCGGGAACAAGCACGGGCCGCTGGGGGTCGGCGCGGAGGAGAAAAATTGAGCATCCATTGGACTGCTGTCTTTCTCTGGGGAGGGGGGACCAGCATCCGGTGCACTGCTGGCACCTAGCGGAGGCTGGGGGCTAGTGCGCTGAGGCTACTGCAGGGGAAGCCGAGGCAGACGTTCGGAGGAACATGTACAGGAGTGTGCATGTTTGCTCCTTGGGCATCATTGCACATCCTCAGCTAGAGGGAAAACAAATCTGGAGGAAAAAGGTCCTGGCGCTTCATGGTGGTCGGTCCCCGCAGGTGCCGCCCCCGTGACTGGCAACAACACACCTCCAGCACCGAATCTTTGTGAGATGTGGGTCGAGGGATCCCCACTGCCCCACCAAGGGGGGGGGGGAGTCATGGGGCAGCTGGAGGTTGAGCTGTGAGCAGGGGATGGGGCTGGGGAATCCGACAGGAAGTACTGCTGCCAGGGACTGGGAGGAAAATAAATTAACTAAAAAAAAAAAAGTAAAAGGAATCACACAATTAGATGTAGTTAAATAAATTATTTTACTTTTTTTTTTGTAACTTGTGACCAGAACAGGCACACTGAGCAGTGACAGCTCATTCCCATGTGAGTCCTGGGTGGTGGACCTGTTTTACTGATAGGGAGAATGTTGGCCATGGCACTGAGGGAATCCCCCACTCTTACCATAAATGCCACGGGGTCTTTAGCTTTTACCTGGACAGCCACCAGAGATGGACAGAAGGGACCTCGGATTAACATCTCATCCAAAGGGCGGCACTTCAACTGTGCAACAGCCATTTATTGTTGCACACTGCAGCGTCAGCACTAGATACTGGCCCAAGTTTCTGGTGTGGGACTAGAACCCACAATCTTTTTATTTTTTTTGTCATTACAATCTAACACTCATTGTACTTTTTCTTGGTATATTTTACTGACTGTTGTATTGCCCTTGTGTTCCTTGTACTTCCCAATACACCCTTCCCCCAGGACCCTTCTGGAAATGAGCCATAACTGCTCAGTAGACCTTTCCTGCAAAACTTCAATAAATAAATAAAATAACTAAATAAAATCCTGCTTTACAAGTACCTTGGGATATTGCTAGTTCAGAATCTGTCTGTAAACAATCCTTTCCCCAAGAAAGGGGCGGGGCTGTTACTAACGTGTCCGTCAGAGCACTGGGTGATAGTGCACCAATAGTATTGTCCCTTAGCTGGAGGGGAGGAATCTCGGGCAACAGGGAAATAAAAGGAGGTTTTTGTGGGGGGGAGGGGTTCCAGGGAGATCCCCAGTTTCAAGGACCTTGAGGTAGTCATCAAGGGGTAATCAAAGGGAGTAGTGAGTGTCTGTGCCAGTGCCACTGCATAGGCTGAGGCCCTGGGGCTTGGAGGGATTCCACTGATTCAGGCTCAGTGACAGAGTGCCAGGCGTGGCATTGCATGGGTTTTCAATGGGTCCCAGGGATGCCATGGGGGCCAAGGGTGTCCACTAATTCTAGTTCAGTGGCAGAGTGCTAGTATTGTGGTGGCATGTGGTCCCTCATCAGGTTCCCTCTACCCAGACAATCAGGGTAAGGGCAGAAGGGCTTGGAGTATGCCTACCATATGGGTCCTGTTGGGAAGTTTGAGAGAGCGTCAGTGGCTATGCACGTAGCTGAGCTAGACTGGTCTGAAGCCCTTTGGATGAGTAGTAAAAGACAGTGGTTACTGGACACAGGTGCACCTTTGCTGGGCAGCAGGGGACTAAATTGTGCATTCTCCATGAGTTCAGGCTTTGTGGGATTCCTTGCTGACATGCCCTGGGTTTGGATTTCTCTGTTGAAGATTGCATAGGTGGTTGGATGGCAGTGTTGATGGCTGGGGCAGCAACACCAGCAGTTAGGATGGCAACTGTGGGCTTCTGGGTGGGCCTTCCCTGAAGGGATATGTACAGGTATCAGTGGCTTTGCAGCCAGGATGGTTTCCCTGAAGCTGTTGAGGAAGAAGTACAGTAAAGAAGCGGTGACAGTGCTGAGGTGTAAAGGACCATCATTAATGGGGACTCTGGAGAAGGTGACCATCTGAGGTAGCTGGCAGACTAAGGTGAAGAATGTGTATCCTATTTTTTAAGAATGGGCTGAGGCTTGTTGGGGACAAGATCATCCATGAAGGGGTACCAGAAGTAGAGCTGGTTATGGCATCCTAATGAATGTCTGAAAGGAGTACCAATAGCTTCTGGTCAGCTGGAGCAGTGCATGGGGCACTGAAAGTGATTATAAGCGATGGGAAAGTCTCATGTAACGACTCATAGCTTATGTAAACTGTGTTTGTGAGGAGTACACACGTAGGAAAAGGGCATAATTAACGAAGAACCGTACCACAGGCACTTGTCCACTGTGCTTAAAATGAATTGTGAAGTGCATGATATGAACTACCTTTGAACCCTAAAATCTCCTAGGTAAAGTGGACCACATATAAACTGACAAGCTGGTGTGGTGTGTACTCGTTTTGTGACATCTATACTGTTGTTGAGATCTGAAGTAACTGGAAAGAAAAAGGCTATGTATGCTTGAAGAGCCTCTGACACAACTGGGAAAACCAGAAAATGCAAGATGTAGACACAGTTCAGCCTAGATTTCACATACCTGGAGTTACTCTAATTATTTCCACATTTCTTTATTATTGAGAACAGTTCCATAAAAACAAAATCCCTGTCCTCTAGACTCTGTCTGCTGTACCAGCTTGTTGACACCTGGCATCATAATCCTCTGTTCATGACATCATAAGTGTCTCCATGGTAACAGACTATGATGTCAAAAATAGAACTGTAATGGCAGGTGCAGACAAGCAGTCAAAGCAAATAAGGCAGAGATCCTGTTTTCATGCAAATGTCCTTAGTAATAAAGAAATAAGGGGCAGATTAGCCTATAGAGCCCCTAATCTTAATAAACATCAGAATACAGAATTTCTATGTTCAATAGATCATTTCAATCCTAATAAGAACTATATTCTAATGGGTGATTTCAACTTTCCTAAAATAAACTGGGAAACATCCCACTGTTCGGGAACTATTGAAAGGGAATTCTTGGAAATTACAGTTAATCACAACTTGGAACAAATTATTAAAGCTGGAACCAGAAATAATAATATCCTTGATATCATACTAACTAATATGGGAGAAAAAGTTTTACACCCTACTATACACACACCACTAGGAAATAATGATCATAACATAATCATATTCCAAATTCAGACCAAATCAAAAGCCACTAAAGGCAATACATTAGTCAGGGACTATTCTAAAGCTAATTATCACAAAATGAATACTCATCTTAACTCATGGGATTGGGAGACAGAACTTATACGACCTTAATGTCCAACAGAGCTGGTCTCTTAGGCCCTGGACACACTACAGAGCTATTTTTGAAAACCGTTTTTAAAACCAGTTTAGCTACACCATTTCAGTGCAGCCACACTACTCAGTAACCATTTTTGAAAACGGTTTAGTGTGACCACACTGCTAGTGTTAAACCTGTTCTCCTTGTAACTATTTTGTGCTAAGTCCAACACATAGAACTGTACTTGCCTGGATACACTGCAGCTAGAACTGTTTTAGTTAAACCATTACAGCTTAAAACACTTTTACTCCTGGACAGACCTGTGAGTAAAACCATGCTAGCTCCAAAACGTTTTTAAAAATGGTTTTAAGACTAGGTATCTAGCAGGGTTTACAAACACTTTTGTTAAAACGTTTTAAGGGGCTTGTAGTCTGTCTGCAAACAATGCTAGGGGGATTTAAACCATTTTAAGACACTTAAACTGGTTTAAGTTCCCCAGTGTGTCCAGGGCCTTATTTTGTCTAAAATGAACCACTGTCTTGATACACGGGCTCCACAGGAAAAACAGATATTAATGGATATAGAGCTCCTGTTTGGCGGAATAACAAAATTAAGAGCTTAATTAACAACAAACACAGAAAATATAAAAAAAAATCAGTAACTAACTGGAATAAATATAAAAAGATGTCCAATAAAGTCAAACATCATATTAAGAAAGCCAAGATTGAAATGGAAAATAGATTAGCCATCAACACTGTTGACAATAAAAAAATTTTTTTATAATTACATAGGCTCCCTTAGAGATGGTAAATCCACAATAGGACCGATCAAAACTAAATCTGGGCTTATTAGCAATGAGACTGAAATGGCCACTGAACTTAATAACTATTTTGTCACCATCTTTTCTCCAAAGGATAAAAACAATAGTAATGGTGGAAATAATATATCTACTTCCTATACTTTGAAACCTATTCAAAGAACTAGAGAAGAAACTATGAGAGCACTACAAAACCTAAATACCAATTCCTAGCCGGGTCCTGACAGAATACACCCTAGGTTTCTTAAAGAAACTGCTACTCAAATTTCAGGGCCAATAAGTAAACTATTTAATCTATCCTTAGAAAAAGGTGACTGTATCTTGGAATGGAAAGATGCCTTAGTTACCCCTATATTTAAATCAGGAAATAAGACAGATGTTACAAACTACAGACCAATAAGTCTGACCTCCGTAATAGGGAAAACTTTTAAAAGGCTAATTTTACAAAGAATAGAAGAACATATAAATTCTAACAACCTTCAAGATATTACTCAGCATGGGTTCACCAGAGGTAGATCATGCTTAACAAATCACCTGTACTTCTTCGAAAATATTAGTTCATCCTTGGATGCAGGCCTACCGGTGGATATTGTCTTTTTAGAGCTCTCCAAGGCATTTGATAGAGTCTCCCATATAATTTTATTACAGCAAATAAAAAATCTAGCTTTTCCTCAATACTTAACCAACTGGATGGAATCCTGGCTAGATAAATGTAGACAATGTATATCTATTAAAGGGTACTCATCCGCCTGGGCAGAGGTCACTAGTGGGGTCCCACAGGGTCTCTGTCCTGGGCCCTGCATTATTTAACATCCTAATCTCTACAATGCAGCCATCCAAAAACTCCTGGATGGCTAAATTCGCAGATGATTGTAAAATTGGATGTACAGTTAATTCCCTTGAGGCAGCTGCTAACTTCCAGAAAGAGACAGACTTAATGGAGTTATGGGCAAAAAAGAATAAAATGATGTTTAACATTCAAAAATGTAAAGTAATGCACCTGGGTCATAATAACCTAAAATATAACTATACATTAAATCAATTACCACTGCAAGAAACTAGTTATGAAAAAGACTTAGGAGTAACAGTGGATAACAAAATTAATTTTGATAACAATATACTAACAGAGGTTAAAAAATTTAACTGTACCCTGGGATGCATTTTTAAGCATACAAAGAGTAGACAGCCTAAAGTTATTATACCTTTATATACGAGCCGTGTTAGATCAAACGTGGATTACTGTGCACCTTTCTGTGCTCCCTTTACAACTAGAAACAAGAAACTAGTTGAGGGAGTTCAAAGAAAAATGACAAAAAGAATTACAGGTATGCCAAACAAGATATATGAGGAAAGATTATGTGAATTAGATTTACACTCAATGAACTACCGTCAACTTAGAGGAGATCTTTGTTTAACATACAAAGCTATTAAAGACCCAGTTCTCTTTGAGACACTTGGTCTACAAACCAACTTAAATAATACTCAGACTAGATCTCATAATCTTAAATTGAGAGGGGCACACTGTAAAACAAGAAAGAGAAGTAAATGGTACACACAACGAATAGTTAACGATTGGAATATGCTTCCAGGAACGATTGTAGAAAGCAATTCTATGGACACATTTAAATAGCAGCTTGACCAATAGATGGGAAATAAAAAATGTAACTATTTATAAAAATAATACCACCTTCAGGTGGTGAGCTCACATAAAGGTAATACCTCCTAAGCTTGTATGTAACATACTATGAAACTATGAAATACAGAACAAATATGAAATATAAGCTGAATTGTGTCAAATTATTAAATTTTTTTTCAAAGTTACGAGTTGTTTCAACAGCATCAGGGACTCTTTAAAGTGTTTGCAAGGGGGCTTCCAGTGAGCTGTAGCACTGAGATACTTCTAGAAATGGGAAGCACCCTGGGCCATGCTCACCCCCACCTGGGCAATTGTGACACTTAGCACAACAGGTCAGGGGGTCATATCCAAGAATGAGCAGCTCTGCAAGCTTGTGAGGACGGTAAATTCCAAACTTGGGTCTCCTATACAGAATCCAGAATAGCCTAACTACAGGTGCCAAAAGGACTGTTACACTCTGCGCACTCCCGCCTTCAAGGACAACAGTAATATCGACAATGGCATTTCTGCTGCAGAGCTCTCTATGCAGCCTGTTACCTACAACAACATCTGCTGCTTTGCATCACAGTTGCCAATTCTCAGTTATCACTGCCAAGTAAACAGTACTCAACTCTTGGTATTACCCCCCCCCCCAAAAAAAAAAAAAAAAAAGAAAAGCCAGACTGTATTACATTTGGTTGGTAATAACTTTTAACATTCTCTGAACTAGGGCAACTATCTCACTGTTCTCACTTCTGCAAGTGCAAGTACATTACCTATGCACCCCACAGATGCACAACTCCTAAAACTTCCCATGTTACAATAAGAAAAACAGAAGCTTTATGTTACCCTGTCCCCCAACCGAACAACCTCCTCCAGCTGCAAGAAACATGTTTTTGTTTTTATTGTAAGTTTAGTCCTTTTGCAATGGTCTACAATAAGAGATACAGTGCTGTGACATCGATACAGGCTGGTAAAAGTCATCTATGATACAGAGCATATACAAAGGAAACCCTCAGTGGGACAGTTAGTCCAGCAATGACAAACTCACCCTCTAAGGCACAGATCAAGAGTGGGTTGTGTAGTTGATAAGAATTTGTAACTAATACTGAAATCCCTCTGAGATGGCCAACAACCATTTAATGAAAGTACAGTCTTGGGGGGCAGGGAGGATCAGCAGTGTATCTTTTCAGTTGTATATCTCGATTTACGTAATATGTAGGGGGCCGTCACCAGTTCAGGTACTTCCTTTAGAAGGCCATTACAATCCCAGCTCCCTGTCTCCCATGTCTGTGAGTGTGGCACCTAGTTACCTTACACAGTTTATCCAATAGGAGTGTGCTTTAAAAAGGCAACTATCTCACATGGATGACTGGCCAAAAACTGCACAACCTTGGGTAGGGAATAGGATTACAGGATGGGCAAGAAGTCGGCTGAGTGTGAGAACCCAGATGGTGATCTTTAACAAAGTACACAAAAGTTGGGGGGAGGGGACACCAGTGTGCGTGTGCAGGGGAGGAGCACAGGGACTGCTCCTGTTGATCGGTGACATTGTGGTAAGATTCCAGGGAACATCTGCTTCTTCGCATAAGATACAAAGATCTGTGGAAGTATGGACAACAAGGAGGGTGTTAGGGCCATAGCGGAGGCTCCAGAGAGACTAGAGACACGGTGTAGGGTATGGCTTTAAAATGTAATGCAAAGATGTGTGAGATAATGCACATAGCCACCCAGAACCCAAGAACAGAATGTAGAATGAGAGGAGTAGAGAATGAGAGAACAAGGGAAGGGGATATAAATGGGCAACTTGAAAACATCGACCCAGTGCAACAGTGCAGCAAAGAGGGTACACAGAATGCAGGGATGTTTGGGAAGGGGAATAAGCAGTAGAACAAGGGAGGTGCTCCTCCCCGTACAGATCCCTGGTTCAGACGCACTTGGTGTACTGTGTGCAGTTCTGGAATCCACACCTGAGAGAAGACAGGGACAAGGTAGAGGCAATACGGGGGGGGGGATAACAAGAATAATCCAGGGACAACAAGACATCTCCTATTTGGAGAGGTTGGAAGACCTCAACATGTACACCCTGGAGTCGGCGGGGGGGGGAGATGATAAAGATGTGGAAGCACTTTCATAGAATAAACAAGAAGGACAGCAGAGAGCTGCCCACCCTGAGCCGAAACACAAGCCCCAGGTGGAACTCGGTGAAGTTGGCCGGGGGAGAGCATAGGAGGACATCAGGAAATATTTTTCCATGGAAGGGGAGCTACATAGGTGGAACAAATTGGCAAAGGCAGTTGTCTATGCTAAATCAGTGGAAGGATTCAAACATGGGTGGGACAGACATATATAGAACATATAGGACTGGAAAAGGCAGTAGGAGGAGTGGATGGGCCGACCGGATGGCCTGTAAGGCTTTATTCTAGAGTCTTCGTACATGTTTCTATGTAAATTAATGTTTTATTCACACTGCAATGCAGTCCAAAATGAGAATGTATACACACAGTTCAAATAAGAAAGAGCACCATGAGCAGGGGGCATGTAATGAAGCTGGAGGGATGGGGAGTTTAAGATAGATGTGAGGAAATATTTCTTCATTGAAAGGGTGGTAGATGCCTGGAACATGCTGCCAGTGGAAGTGAAGGCTAAAACAGTGGGTGATTTCAAGCATGCATGGGATATACATTGGGGTATATTAGAAAAGATACAGGGAGGCAGGTAAGATGCCAGAGACCAGAGAGGGTCTGCAGAGACAAATTAGACAGGGAACATCTGGGCATACTGGGTGGCCAAGCGATACTTCTCTGACAACAAGTTCTGTTTCTATGGTTTATCCTTGGAAAGGGAGGGAATCACCAGAGACCACATATGGATTAGGGTGGGGGGACTATTCTGGACCACCACAGATGACAGCAAGGGACATCTGTGAAGAAGCCAGCATGACCCTCAAGTGAGCCCAAAGGTATAGGGTGTGTAGGGACCTTGTTTCAGATTCAGAGATCATGCATCTTTGTGCATGGTGCTGTGCCATTTGCACACAGGCGTAGCTTCTAAATGTGTACCACTACTGTGCACAAACCCAGTTTGCCGCACATAGTAACAGGTAGAACAGTTAATTTACATTCCATGAAAATGTTACATTCTCAGAATAGCTATTGTATGGGTTGGTGCAAAGGAGCACACTTCACTCCCCATTTTGTGGCCCATAAACCATCTGTGGAGACTTACTTCTTTTTTTTTTTTGTAAATATATTTTCACTAAAACAAGAACTTTTTTCTGCGCTGTACCACAAGTTACAGGTTCACAGAGGGTGAACAATAATGCAGACATTCCGGGCTCAGTGCTATAGCAAACACTCTACTGAAGTATCTATGGTGTGACACTCCCCCTTCCAGTTCAGCAGTGACAGTTCAGTAGGGGGGGGGTCTCACACCTCACCTCTGTATCTGTTACATATGAGCCTGTCTAGACATTGTGTCAGGGTGCGGGTGGGTCCCGCATCTAAGTGGAGGATGCCTTGGCTCCGAACTGTCCCACTGTAATTCAAGAGCCAGTTTTCAAAGTTCTTCTTGAGGTGTCTGCTGGTCTTCGAGTGCAAGTTCTTCACTATTCAGATAAAGGTTAGAGAAAAACAGAGAAGGTATCTATGTCTTTCAGTGCCATTTTACTTCATACTGGGGACGGAGGACACAGGAGTTCTATAAGAATGTTATTCTATTAGCAAGTTCACCTCAGCAGTGTGTTGCAGTTTAAATTGCCTGAGGAAACCCTAATTTGGCCAGCTCAGCTGCACATGCCCAGAGGGTGACATGCACCCTGCGGAGAGGAACACCAAAGGTTGCATTATTATAATCATCCTTGCAGGTTTCGCATCATTTGAATAATTCTGAGCAGGCTGGAAACCCTTCCCCACTTGATGAAAGAATCTCTCACAACACCTCTGACATCGCTTGCCAAGTGATTCTTCGTTAGGCTTTAATCACAGGTACAGCAATGTGTTCATATATTTTTGATTCGCTCCACTGCTATTAACTATGCATACTCCTGCAATCCGAGGCAGCATTATTCTTCCATTCTGACAGACCACTAAGGGAATTCTTTATCAATGGTTTCCGTATGTATTAAGCCTCCCTTCTCCTTAACTCAGAGTGGCAGCTTCAAGAACCCAACAACATAAAACTGCTAGGGAAGGGATTGTGATTTTTTTTCCTTTAAAAATCCTGACTCCCCCCCCCCCCATCAGTGTTTTCAGTTTTGTTTGCATTTGTTGTTGGTTTCTTTTACCCTAGATGCACTCCTGTATCCCTGGTCACCCTCTGCAGTGAGTCTTGGCTCCTGAATGGTCACAGGCTCGCCTCCTACAGCAGCAAGAAGTTCCACAGCTTGCTTCCCAATTTGTTCTAGCCACTCTTTACATGGTATGCTTAATGCTTTTGTATTTTTGTATGGTATCTTTCTACAAAGCACCCATGTGAGAGTGAAATGACCCCAGTCGGCTCGGTGGTTATCATCTTTCTGTGTGCATGCTCCCCAGGCTCTGCCTACAGTGATACGCCACATTCTGACATCTGATGATGCACCTCTCTACTCACCCATTCACCCTACAATTGCTTGATCCCCAACTGTCCCACTACCTGTGCTCATTCAGGTGGGGGCACGACAGCAGGAGATGCTACCCAAACCATAGCATATACCAAGTACCAAGGCTGAGGTGTGGCACGGGGACCGGGCATGTTCCAAACTTGTAGCTAGCCTTCTCTGAACACAACCAAAGGAAAGTGGAGCACACTCCATGGGGGGCGGGAAGATGCTACCCTTCCTCCCTCCTCAGAGGAGGAGGAGAGTGGCTTTCAGACACTCAGAGTCCTCCTTCACTAGTCCATTGAAATATCCCGGGCTTGGGGTGCGAACACAGGTCACCAAAATGGCAAGCTGTGCCTGCTGTTGTATTATCAAGACGGTCCAATATTACATTGAGAAGATGTATGGGTAGGTGTGTGTATTATGATTTCACACACACCCAAAGCGTGTCATACTACATAAACCCTGAGAGCAAAGCTCCAGGGGTTATTAATGCATCACTCCCCGTGGGTGCACGTAAAATCTCTTTTCACAACCGCTATTCATACTTTATTTTATATCATTACTCACTTTAGTAAAAGGCCCCATTTTCCTGACCTCATGCATGCGTGGTGCTGTTCTGGCACTGGGTTCCAATTCCTCCTGTTTTCTAGCCCTGCTGCAGGTCTGGGGACTGGGAAAGACCCAGTAGTGCTCTTCAAACTCCTGCTACAACTTCACTGCCTGGAGTCCTGGACCCAGTAATGTAGCAGAAGGTGTTTTCAGTGTGTCAGTGTGGTTTTGATGATCGGCGGTTTTATACAGAACATGCTCATGCTACTGTACTTTAATTGACAGCTTTCGGCTATCTCTGGCTCACCATTATAGATAGGCAGCTGGCTATAATGTCAGATCACACCATGGTTATTTATGGGAAAGTAGCACTTATGGCTTCTTGTATTGCTGCTCAGTCATGCCAGATTGAAACAATTCATTATGTGAATGCACTTCATCATTATTTGCAACTGTAACTGTACTGTAACCTGTACCCTGTTGCACCTGTCCTATGTAACTGAAATTGTAATGTTTGACTATCCTATTGTACGTGCCATCTGTATGGCCCAGGTCACAACTGAAAATGGTCCATTGGATCAGTCCGCCTACCCGGTACACAAATAAATAAAATAAATATTCCGTAATTAGATATGTTTTATTATACAATGAGCTAAAAAAATACTGGCTCCTGATTGGCTGGCTGTCGTGATTTACAACGTGTAAATCGTGCCATCCCCCAACAAGAAAAAGTACCAGCCAGCCTCATCTATTGCCCACTAAATATCACTCCAACCCCTCCAACATGAAAACTGCTTGCCACTATACTGGTTCCCTGCTGAACTGCACAACAGGAAAAAAAATCACCACCTCACCGCAGTGTCAGCATCATCCCCAGTATCTCCATAACTGTTCAAAAACAGCTCCACAGGGTCAGCTCCATCCCCAAGATCTCTACAGCTCTCTGTAATCCCTCACCTAAAAATGAAACAAAAAACAGTGAGTGGGAGCATTACTGCCTCCCGACAGGAAAACCGCAGTAACAGCAGAAACTACAAAACAGGGCACCGACCACTTCCAAACTCATCCATCTTCAAATACACATATATACACACACTGGCCCAGATATTCAAAAGGGTTGTGCATAGCGTAACCCACTGATGCGCCACGGCGCAATATCAAAAGGGAAAAGTGCGCTGCACAAATGCCGATGCGCCGGGCGCATCAATGTCTTGTCTGAGGCACTGGTGGGGGGCGTGCCCATGCATAACCTGCACAGCCCGATATTCAGCCCAGGATGTTCAGAGTCATGCATGCAACCCCTACCTGCGCCTGCCAGATAAGCCAAAAAAAGGAACAAGTGATGGCCACCCACAGGTGAGCTGCCGCATTGGAGGCGCAACCGCAGCCAGCTGCCACCTGCTAAATTGGCCTCGCCGCCGCACCTAGCGTCGCCCCACCATGCCCCATCACGGGCATCCCTGAGGCCAAACCCCCTGTCCAATATCCTGGTGGTCAGTGGACCTCTATGTACTTGATCGCGGGCATCGGTATAGTCCCCATCCAATATCCCTGGTGGTCCAGTGGACTGATCGCCCGCCCGATCGCGGGCATCTGTAACACATAACATACCCCTACTACCCTGGTGGTCTGAGTACCCCCCTCCCACCCACCCACTGGGCCCACGCCCGCTCCCCGTCAACCAGCGGGTGGCAGCACCCACCCACCTGCCACCCTGCCGCCCGCCGACTGACAGCTCGGTGGGGCTACTCGATGGTTCACAGCATGAGCCAATGGGTGTGCACGCTCGTACTACTCCAGTCAGATATGTGACTGAGTAGTACAGTATAGACTGCACGCCATTGGCTCACGCTGTGAACAATAGGGCGTGCAACTATCGAGCTGTCAGTCAGTGGGTGGCGGGGCAGCAGGCAGGTGGTGCTGCCACCCGCCGCTGACGGGGAGCGGGACGGTGAGGCTCAGTGGGCGGGTGGGGAGGGGGTACACTAGACCACCAGGGTAGTAGGGGTATGTTATGTGTTACAGATGCCTGCGATCAGGCGATCGGTCCACTGGACCACCAGGGATATTGGGCGTGAGAGGTACTATACGACGATGCCCGTGATTGGGTACATAGCAGTCCACTGGACCACCAGGGATATTGGACGGGTTTTTCTTTACACGAATGCCCGCGATCGAGCTGCAGGTGGCGTCTGTCCCCAATGGCTGCTGCCTGGCAGGGCACCAGGCACAAGTCATTGGGGATCGGCGCACCTGCATGCTAATGGTATGCAAATGGGGCTGTAATGAGATGCAAATGGCCCCCTGTGCACCTTGCATAAATTATGGCCCCATTTCCATGTCCCCTTTTGAATATCGCAGGTGGTGTGCATAGCGCAATGGCACTTGCGCTAGCGCATCTCCATGCTCCACTCTGGCCACTTGCGCTGGCGCAGTGCCACTATGCCATGCACAGTGGGGGTGGCCAGGGTGCGATATTCAAAGCTGCTGCGCCATAGCGTAGCTCCGTTGACTATCGCCCAGGCCACACCCCTGCGCAACAAAGTTGAGCTGTGCCCAGACTTGTGCCACAGCCTGGCGCAGTTTGAATATCCGGGCCACTAAAAACAAATACAATTTGATAGTCTCCTCAGCAGCAGAAACTTAGTGCGGCATTAAAACAAGTGCCGAAATGTGTTTAATGTTAAGTTTAAAAACTGAAGCCGCAACTCTGAGCATGCACGTTACCATCAACGATCCTGCACATGCGTGCAGTAAACACTTACAATTTTAAACATAGTACAGTCTCCTCTTATTCACTACATTATTAGCTTCTAAAAGTGATTTTCACAACATCGTTTAAGACAAGCAAAAGTTCCCACTGTCAGCTTCTTGCAAACTTCTATATCTGCTTACTCTCTCACTCCCGCTTCACTCTCTGTCTTGCTCCCGATTCTCAAGGGCCATAACAGCTCAGATAGGGGACTTGCTCACACCATGCTGTCTTCACAGCTAACCCCCCCCAGCATTGAAAGGCCCACTAAGCAATACACTACACATGGTTAAAAAACTCAAGCAATTAAAAAAAAAAAACAGCAAGCAAAAGCTTCCAAAGACTGTGTGTGCCTCAGGTTTGACCTAGCAACAGGGAACTATTTTATCTGGCGCAGCAACAAAATCAGTTAAAATGATGTAAAATGCAAAATAAATATTTCTCTTTATTGTTTCATTTCACAAAAACTAAAAGGGGACATTGCATAATTGCAATATACCACAACAGGGAGTGGGTGATGGCAGGATTTACCCACACCTGGTGTGGTTTCCTCGCTGGCCTCGGCCTCGTGGAGCAAACCACCAGGCGCCGTTAAGTCCACCGTCACCTACACCCTGTCGCGGTATATTGCTTAAATACAGTGCCATGAGGGAACATTACTGTGGAGTTAGTACAAATTATGTGGATACCTTGACAGCATAGATCAAAAAGCACTACATGTTCTGTAGCAGGCTAGTACAAGTGGTGTAACTAGGAAAATACAGTGTTTAAGCCAAAATGCTTTGGTACCTCTTTGCCACCTCTCCTCCATTGTAGACACTCCTGCATTTGTTACCCAGGCCCCTTGTACATCCCATATTACTTAGTTTTATGCATTTAGCAGGGTTAGAAACTGGCACCCACCTGCCCACCAGATACGGGTAGATTTTCTGTCGGATGGGTAGACTGAGCAATATAAAGCACCCGCCGGGTGCCTTGTGTCCAGCCCAAAAGCCAGTAGTTATCAGGGGCATCATTTATGGGTGGCCAGATGCATTTTGTTTGTAAATCCTATTCTTTATTTGTAACCCCTGCCAATGCCTGGCCGACCACATTTGGCTGCAGAGCACCATTTTTTTCTGTGTTTCTTTTTTTATCCCTCAGTCAGCCTGCTGCCTGGCCTATCCTCCTGCCCCCTCACCCTCACCCAATCAGCTCACTCCCAGCCAATCAGTGCACAGTATTCCACACCCCAACCCCCCTCCACCAGTATAGTTGGCATGCTTGGCATCTGTAGTCCGCTAAAACTGCAGTCACGCCTGTGAGATGGTGAAAGAGTGAGGAGGCACTCTTAGCTTTTGAACACTGCCACCAAAAAGAGTAATTAAATTTTAGTCAGACAAAAAAAATCTGCCTGAGGTGGTGGAATGTGCTGCTTGTGAGATGGGACCAGTGCAACCATGGTGCGATTACGTGTGCAATGTGAGGAACAGAGGCGTAGAGCCACCATGCCTGTGGGCTACCATTGCCAACAAGTCTTTTCAGTCATGATGCACTAGTAGGAGAAGAGAACTTGTTGAGCTGGTGGGTGTCAGGCAGCCAAGGACTGAGTCAGAAGGAGGTGGTTGATTGGATGAGTCAAACCCAGTGAATGGCCACGGCCCAATGTGATTCGTGGCTTGCCTGGGTGGAAGTTTTGGATGGATCAGGTGTTTGTGTGGCAGCCAAGTGAGATCATCCATTGATCCGACAAGGAGAAACAGCAATCAAAGGATGAGCCAGAGAGCTGGGCCAAGGAGTGCATCGAGGCTTTGGGTAGCAGCATGTTGTTGGCTGTTACACATCCAGTCTGACTGTGCAGAGGCAGGGCAACAAGTTACAAAAGCAGCAAGCAGGAAAGAGGAGACCTGTTCTTTCTTATTTTTATTTAATAATTGTCTGTGGTGATCACTGTCATCAGGAAAGGGAAAGACAGAAGAAGGCACATTGGGACAGCCAAAGCTCATTGCCAAGTATGAGTTGGGGTTCACAGAAGAAATGTGTACTACCAGCCCGGCATTCCAGTTTCAGGGAAAAATTATGCAAATAAGTGACATAGAGGGGACTAAGATAACCACAGTGTACAAAATAGGCAAGGCACAGTTTGTGCTGGGCTAGGAAAAAGCCTGTGGTGCCAGTGGATTTTTCAAGTCACCAGCCCTGCTGTCTACTGGCTGAAAAAACTAGTTTCAACCCCTGTTTGGCATTATGTTTACTTTAGACAGAGCACACCAATTAAATTATAAAACCAGTATGAGTGGATTTCACACAGTAGGAGTCACCAAAGTGTCACATTGTAACACCAGTAGGGCGGGACATCAGAGAGTAGGAATAGACAAAGTATCACATTATAGCACCGGTAGGGGTAGATATTAGATAGTGCAAGTAAACAAAATATCACATTATAAAACTACTAGGGGTGGATATGAGACAGTAGGAGTAAACATTATAACACCAGTAGGGGTGGCTATCAGGCAGTAGGAGTAACCAAAATATCACATTATAACACCAGTAGGAATAGATATTAGATAGCAGAAGCAACCAAGTGTCACATTATAACACCAGTAGGGATGGATATCAGACAGTAAGAGTAACCAACGTGGCACATTATAACACCGTATGGGTTAATATTAGACAGCAGAAGTTGCCACCAAGTATCACAGTATAACACCAGTAGGGGTGGATATCAGACAGTAGGATTAAGCAAAGTATCACATTATAACACCAGTAGGAGTGGATATCAGTCAGTAGGAGTAAAACAAAGTATCACATTATAACACCAGCATGGGTGCATATCAAACAGTAGGAGTAACCCAGAATATCATATTATAACACCAGTAGGAGTAAACATCAGACAGTAGGAGTAAACAAAGTGTCACAATATAACACCAGTAGGGGTGGATATCACAAGTAGAAGTAAGCAAAATATTACATTATAACACCAGCAGAGTTGGATATCAGACACTAGGAGTAAACAAGATAACACATTTTAATTACAGGCCCTTAGTTTTTATGTGTGGATAACCAGACTTTTGAATCACGTTACAACAGCCCAGTTGCTATTTTGCAATACGACCCGGTGGTTATAATCAGTGCTTGTCAATCAAACAGACACATCAAAACCTCATTGGCCATTACACTTTCTGTGGGCAGGCCAAACGTCTTGGCCAACTTGGTGGCTCCATTGCTCCGATACTGAGCACGGCAGATATTGTTTCTCTCACACGAGGTTCGAATTGTAACTGTTATATATATATTTGGCTGATCCTGCCTTTGAAAGCACCTCCCCTCCCCCCACCTTCCTGAACTGGCGCTGTAGCAAGACATGGTAGGAGCTGCCAGTAAAAAGCCGAGGGAGGGGTTACAGAGACAGAGAGTGAGAGACCAGAGGAAGGCAGCATTAAGCACGACGGGGTAAGCTACTCCGTGACTGTTCCAAGTACTGAAATTGACAGTGCAAAAAAACAAACCCAGTAAATAATTGTGCCTATTGAAAAGAAAGGCAGTGTGTGTGTGTGTGTGTGTGTGTGTGTGTGTGTCTGTCTGTCTGTGTGTTTGCATTGGGTATAAAACCTGCATTTTACAAATACCATCAGTGTGGGATGTTTTTATAAACCCCGAGGGCGATAGCATCCCACACCTCGGGTGTGTGTAACCTTGGTTACACCCACCCACCCACCCATATATTATTCTATATATAACACCAGTATCAGTGGCTCAGTAGGTAGCACACTCACCTCTGAGGCCGGAGATCAGAGGGCTGTGGGTTCAGTTCCCACATCTCAGCCCAGGTTAATATACCAGTACTGACACTGTAGTGCAGCATGAGAGGGTGCTGCACTTCTGAGGTGCTGTCTTTCAGACAGACGTTAAACTGAGGTCCCATCTGCCTGGATTGGTGGTAGTTCAGGTGGATGTTAAAGATCCCATGGCACTTATCGAAAAGAGTAGGGGAATTTCCTCGGTGTCCTGGCCAAATTTCCCTCATTCACTAAAAATACCACCAACAGCTAAATCTGGTTCAAGGTCAGTTGGCATTCATCTGTATCCCCCGGGTCGTGCCTGAAAATAGGCAGGATTTGTCTAGTGCACTTACCCAGTCAACAAAAACTAAATAAAAAAAAAAAAGTATGGGTGGATATTAGGCAGCAGGAGTAAACAAAGAATCACATTATAGCACCAGTAAGGGTTGCTATCAGACAGTGGGAGTAATCCAGATTATCACATTATGAAGGGGAAAGAGAGAAATTGTTTAACCAGGAAAGGCACACTAAGCTGGAGCTTGTTTCCAGGTGCGACCTGGGAGCACAAGAAAGTTAAGTGACTTGCTCAGGGTCACACAGTATGCAAGTGGAAGCTGTGGGATTATAACACCAGTAGGAGTGGATATCAGACAGTAGGAGTAAACAAGATATCACATTAAAATACCAGAAGGGGTGGATATCAGAAAGGAGGAGTGAACAATATATCACATTATAATACCAGCAGAGGTGGATATCAGACAGTAGGAGTAAACAAAGTATCATGTTATAACACCAGTAGAGGTGGATATCAGGCAGGAGTAAACAATATATCACATTATAACACCAGAGGTGTAGATCAGACAGCAGGAGTAAACAATATATCACATTATAATAACTGGCCAGCAATTTCTCTCAATGAACTGACCAGGTTGATATTTTCCATAACAACCAGCTGGTTGTTATGACATTCATGAGCCATGCCAGTCAAACTATGCTGCTGCCACATTGGCCAACATTCTGTACGTGGGCAGGGCCAAACAGTCTCACAAACTGCTGGAGAAAAATTGCTGATCTGTTATTATAAAAAATAAAAGATGGGGAGGGTTTTTCATGTGAGAATTTAATGCACACCCTCGCTGTGGGATGCTTTGATAAACCCCTCGGGCTTCGCCCTCGGGGTTTATGTAGCACCCCACAACTTGGGTGTGCATTAAATTACCATATCAAACCCTTCCCCATCCATTATTCTCTATATAACACCAGTAGAGGTGGATATCAGACAGTAGGAGTAAACAATATATCACATTATAACACCAGTAGAGGTGGATATCAGACAGTAGGAGTAAACAATATATCACATAATAATACCAGTAGAGGTGGACATCAGACAGGAGGAGTAAACAAGATATCACATTATAACACCAGTAGGGGTGAATCATAGAATCACAGAAGCTTGATGGCAGAAAAGGACCACACAGCCCCACACAGTCTGCTCCATTTTCCGCCTACACCTCCCTGCCAGCCCCCGCCTCCCCCCCCGCTACTCAGCCCCATATGCCTGTCCAATGCCCTCTTGAACTCCTCCACTGATCCAACACCCACCACCTCATCCAGCAGTCTGTTCCAGGGCTCCACCGATCCAGCCCCCACCACCTCATCCGGCAGTCTGTTCCAGGGCTCCACCGATCCAGCCCCCACCACCTCATCCGGCAGTCTGTTCCAGGGCTCCACCGATCCAGCCCCCACCACCTCATCCGGCAGTCTGTTCCAGGGCTCCACCGATCCAGCCCCCACCACCTCATCCGGCAGTCTGTTCCAGGGCTCCACCGATCCAGCCCCCACCACCTCATCCAGCAGTCTGTTCCAGGGCTCCACCGATCCAGCCCCCACCACCTCATCCGGCAGTCTGTTCCAGGGCTCCACCGATCCAGCCCCCACCACCTCATCCGGCAGTCTGTTCCAGGGCTCTGCCACCCTCCCCTGTGAAAAATCGTCCTCTCACATTGCCTCTGTAGCTTTTTCCCTGCAGTTTGAGGCTATGTCCTCTAGCTCTGTCCTCCTCCTTCTTCTTAAGTAAACCCCCTTATCCTACTTTATTGAGCCCCTTTACATATTTGAAAGTTTCAGTCATGTCTCCCCTTTCTCTCCTTGACTTCAGTGTGTACAGATCCTGCTCCTTGCACCTCTGCTCATACGTCTTCCTCTGCATATCCTGCACCATCTTGGTCATCCTTCTCTGAATCCTCTCCATCCCTTCTATATTCTTTTGGAGACGTGATCTCCAGAACTGGACCCAGTACTCCAGTTGCAGCCTCACCATGGCTTTGTAAAGGGGCACTGTTACCACCCTCCTTCTGCTAGTAATGCCCCTGCCTATGTATGCCAACATTCCATTGGCCTTTCCCACCACCCTGCTACATTGGTTTCCTACCTTTATGTTTGAGGAGACTATGATTGCTAGATCCCTCTCCTGTTCTGTTACTTTGATTGCCTCCCCTCTTAGGGTGTATCCTGCATGTGTATTTCTACTCCCCAGATGCATCACAGCACACTTTTTGACATTAAATTTCAGCTACCACATCTCTGACCACTCCTCGAGTGTCTTTTGGTCCTGCCTCATGTCTTCCACCCCCCCTGGGGTGTCCAACCTATTGCAGATCTTGGTATCATCAGCAAATAGGCACACCCTCCCCCTCAAACCCTCCGCAATATCACTGATATAGATGTTAAAAGGAAGCAGACCCAAAAATGACCCCTCTGGCACTCCACTCTTCACCCTCGCCATCCTGGATTACACCCTGTTTAGCACCACCTTCTGAGTTCTTTCTGCTAGCCAGGCCTCCACCCACCTTGTTATTTTTCTGCCCAGCCACAGACTTTCCAGCTTCCTCACCAGCCTCCTATGGAAGACAGTGTCAAAGGCCTTAATGAAGTTCAGAACACTACTGGGGTAGATATCAGACAGTAGGAGTAAACAATACATCACAGTATAGCACCAGTAGGGGTGGATATCAGACTGTAGGAGTAACCAAACTATCACATTATAACACCAGTGGATATCAGACAGTACATATCAGACAGTAGGAGTAAACAAAGTGTTATCTGTTGGATGCCCACCTTAGTGTACGCCTTGCGTTGTACACCATGAGTGATGCGCCATGTGTGTTGCCCCTACTGGTGGTGGTGTCCCTGTGTGTCCAGGGTGTTTTGTGCTGTGCTGCTAAACTTTTGCTCTCCCTTTGTGTCTCCACAGGACTTCCAGGGGTGGTCGGATGTCATCGTCCTGGAGTGGTGGGCACAGTCGGATGGGGCTGTGTTTCTCATGGTGGCACTGCAGTGGTAGAGAGTACCCTTCAACCTGCCATACCACCTGTCCTGGAGGGTGGGCATTTCCAAAGTCCACTACAAGGATGAGGTGGGGGATATGTGTGCCGGCACTGATCAAAGGTATGTTGTGCTGGTGACTATGGTGCATGTGTGTATGTCTGCTGTTGTCAGCATTGTCCCACCATCACTCATGGCTGTCTTCTCACCTTTCTCTTCCACTACTGTGGTGCCTGGTGTTGCACCTCTGGCTATGCACATCCACCACCCCTCCAGGCCCAACAGGGACTCCAAAGATGTGGAGGACTGGGGGGCACAGTGTTTACATATGCTTTTGTGGGCCTGTGTGGCCCCTGTGCAGTTTATTTTGTCTCATTTCCCACTAAAGACATCTGTTTGGCATACACTGGTGCCCTCATCATTGCCAGCAGTGGTGTGTCCTCTGTCGGGGTTGGAAGGGACTGCATTATACCTTTCTGCTGGCAGCCTGGTGTACCTGGCACTGCCTGGGGGTGTGCTTGATTGTGCTGCAGGGGGATGCACTATCCCTGCATTCATCACAGTGGCCTGTGCCGTGGCATGCTGTTTGCATGCGCTGGCAGTCCCTATGCTGGGGCTCCCGTCTGGGCCATGGGGTGTGTCTGTATTTTTCACAGCACTTGCTATGTGTGGTGCAAGCATGCACTGGCTCTGTCCTGGGTCCGCGTGGGGTCCGTACACCTATGTTTGCTGCCAGGTTCCAGGGCCACATTCATCCATGGTTTCCTGCCTACCATCCTACCCTGCATTTCAAAGGCACTGTCTGGGCACATGGACGGAATGGGGCCTGGCCAGCTATGCCCATGGGTGCTGGCATCTCTGACTGGTCATCACATACTGTCCACGGCACTCTCTGTGACAACCCTGATGCATTCCAATGGCTGATGTGCTGTACTGTGGGAATCTTCTTCTGTGTCTGTCTAGTCCACTACAGTGTGTGCCTGATATCCAGCACATTCCCTGGTGCCACTGTATGCCATGTCCACCATTGGGTGGCCTGCGGGGTGTCACCCTGCTTCCTGCATGCTGTGGGGTGTCTTTGCAGTGGCATTTGCCTGGTACTGCACCCATGGAAATGTGCATGCTGGCCATTTCCTTGTGCACCATGTGTGCCTGTGTTATGTGCCAGGGGTTGACGGCTGCCCTCCACTCCATGCACTGCTGTGCTCCCTGGTAAATGCACCGGGTGATGTAGTACAAGTTGTGCATGTGCATACAGTGCCGCGCACACACCGCTGCACAGCCACCCTCCCAGGTGCATGCAACCTTTGTGTGGTGCATAGCTACAAGTCTGCCTCCCTGCGCAAGACACACCGTGGTTCATGCATGCTGCTGTTGTATAATGTGTGCAGAATAATGATGGATACTGTTGCACATGTCACTTATATGTCACGCATCTGTGGCTGGGACTTCGTAACTAGGCCCCATTGTGCCTTTCCCAGTCACCAATTTTAAATAAATAACTAAATAACCCGTCCAACTGCTGATACCCACCCACCCTATCCCAGAAATAAATCATACCCTCCCCCTACCATCTGCTGATACCCACACCATGTCCCAGAAATAAATGTATACCTTTCCCTACCAACTGCTGATTCCCACTCACCCTGTCCAAGAAATAAATGTATACCCCTCCCCCTACCATCTGCTTATACCCACCTACCCTGTCCCAGAAATAAATGTATACCCACCCCTACCATCTCCTGATTCCCACTCACCATGTGCCAGAAATAAATGTGCACCCTAACCCTTAACATCTGTTGATACCCACCTACCCTGTCCCAGAAATAAATGTATACCCTCCCCTACCAGCTGCTGACACCCACTCACCCACCATGTCTCAGAAATAAATGTATACCCTTCCCCCTACCATCTGCTGATACCCACCCACCCTGTCCCAGAAATAAATGTATACCCTCCTCCTACCATCTGCTGATACCCATCCACCCTGTCCCAGAAATAAATGTATACTCTCCTCCTACCATCTGCTGATACCCACACACCCTGTCCCAGAAATAAATGTATACCCTCCCCTTACCATCTGCCGATATCCACCCACCATGTCCCAGAAATAAATGTATACCCTCTCCCTATCATCTGCTTATACCCACCTACCCTGTCCCAGAAATTAATGTATACCCGCCCCACCATCTCCTGATTCCTACTCACCATGTGCCAGAAATAAATGTATACCCTCCCCTACCAGCTGCTGATACTCACTCACCCACCATGTCTCAGTAATAAATGTGTACCCTTCCCCTACCATCTGTTAATACCCACTCACCCTTTCCCAGAAATAAATGAATACCCCTCCCCCACCATCTGCTGATATGCACCCACACTGTCCCACAAATAAATGTATACCTGCCCCTACTATTTGCTGATTCCCACTCACCATGTCCCGGAAATAAATGTATACCCTTCCCCCTACCATCTGCTGATACCCACGCACCCGGTCCCAGAAATAAATGTATACCCATGCTACCATCTGCTGATATCCACCCACCCTGTTCTAGAAATGAATGTGTACCCCTCTCCAACCATCTGTTGATACTCACCCACCATATCCCAGAAATAAATGTATACCCTCCAAGCATCTGCTGATACCGACCCAGCCACACACTGGATGATGCCTGCCACTGTTGCCACGTCACTGCTGCTATTACCACAAAGCAGCACACCATGAGTTTATTTATTTATTGAAATGTTTCACCATGAAGGCACAACAAGCAACAAGTCGCTGGTCTCCCAGTGCGACATGGGGGAAGGGGTACAACTGGAATGAGACATTAAACATTCAAGTTACAAGATCAACATTAACATACAGTTGTAAGGCAGGTGTTGCAGTGTTACAACAGTGTTGTGCATAACATGTAGAAAGAGTGGACAATAATAGGTGCCGGGTTAATAAGTAAACAAGTGCTTACATGAAAGAAAAGGGGAAAAGGGGAGGGAGGGGTGAGGTGGGGAGAGGGAAGAGTCATGCCCCTGGAGACCCCTTCAGGATGTGAGTTACCCTACAAGGGGACTAGGGGGACCAGAGAGAAGGGGATAAGGCAGTGTCCCAGAGAGACCCCTTTAAGATGGTGGGGGAAGGGAGTAGATGAGAGCTACAAGCCCCTTGGGGGTAGGAGAAGGACCCATGGAGAGCATTTGGGGTCCTTTACATTCAGTGAGAGATCAAGGGAGACCAGTAAAAGGGGAGTAATTAGAGGAAGGGAGGGGCTTACATTTGGGGTGGTGTGTAAAGGGTAAAATGAAGGTGAGGGTAGGGGGTAGAGTTTGTCCAGGGCTTAGAAGAATGAACTAGGGAGGGACATGGCAGGAGCAGCTAGGTGCAAGGTAATTATTGAGGGCAGAGCTGATGGAGTAGGTGCAGGATGAGTGTCGGACTTGGGGGGGGGGTATTCCAAATTTTGGGAGGTGGTGAGAGCAACTGGAGTGGCAGGTTTGGGTGGATCTGCAGGGGACAACCAGGGCACAGGAGTTGGATGATCTAAGGGAATGGGAGGGTGAGGGGTGTGTTATAAAGGTGGAGGTGAGGTAGGAAGGTAGCTCATTCAACCAGTGCTTTGAGATGAATTTAGCAAAGTGGGAGAGTCGCCTATCTGTAAGAGAGGGGAAAGATAGGGCACGATAAAGATTGCAGTGATGGGTGCGAGGAGGGGCATCCGGGGCAAAGCGGCAGAAGGAATTGAAGAGGGTGTCCAGTCTGGCCAGGGAGATGATGTCTCTTACTATTGCCATGTCTCAGCTGATATTACCACCCAGCCCTACACCAGGTCATTTCCGACGCTGTTGCCATGTAATCGTTGGACTGCCTCAGAATGCTCATTTGAAGCAAGGTCAGTATACAGTTCAAGCAGCTGCCATGCTGTTGCCGTCTCCCACTTAGTTGTACAAGGCTGACTGCTCCCACACTTGCTTTCTTATGTTACAACAGCGTTTCAAGCGTGCACACTTGAATCACTGGATGAGAGTGCATGCAAATGTGAGTGGCAGGCAGGAAGAAAAAACTTTTGAATTACATGTTTTAAAAGAAAAATATTTTTGTTTGTGGGTTCTGGGGGTGGTTCTTTGCAGACTGAAGAGGGTATTTTTTTTTAAACAAATAGAAATACAACATATTTTACATAACAAAGATACTGTGCAGTGGACCCAGTACACTAATGGCAGAGTTCGGATCTATCTGTGTCTGACAGATGTTGAGAGATCCAGGGGGGTTCTGATTTTCCTCTGACAGGTCCGCCTATCCCTACCATTGAATTCCTCAGTGCTTCCGGACCCAATCTCAACAACTGCACCAGCCACTTGGGCTGCATCTCAGAGGAACTAAGCAGTCTTAACCCACCCCTCACTAGCGGTCCTCTGTCTGGAGTCCTAAGGACTGCAATGCAAAGAACGTTGGGAGAGTCTGCCAGAAGAGGCAGCTGGCAGCCAGGAACTCTGCCCATTTCAACACTGGTAAATTATATATAAAATGAATGCTGCCTTGTCTGTTTAATACTTTTGGGGCTGAGTCCTAGCAACTTCCTATCTGGATAAGCACTACTAGCTTCATTAGTAGTCTATTTTAGGCTGACGTTGAGCCTTACTACTACAACCTAGCTGGGTAAGCACTATTAGTTAATCAAGTCATCTGTTTTGTAGTCTTGTTTAACTAGTCATCTGTTTTACTGCTAAATTTGATGCTTTCTATGAGACCCTAACTGGGTGAGCACTACTAGTTTAATTTAGTCATCTGTTTTGTTCTGTAGGTGCTGAGTTTACTGCTTTTTGTTTAATATTATAGATCAAGTTGTAAACTGTGAAATTGATAGTTCCACATCCTAATAAGCTAGGTATTGTCTCATTCGTAGGTCTGTTTAGTAATGGAGTACAGAGGAGAGACAGTTGTGGGGGCTGTGGAGCGTACTTCTCTAGGGATATGCTCTGCAGAAAAGGGCACTGCCCCATGTGCAGGACCTTGGTGGAGCTTCATGATCAGCTGGTGGCAGCAAGGGTAGAAATATCTCAGCAGCATCAACAGCTCAGCTGGAGCCCACACCTGTACTCTCCCAGAAGCCCACTGGTTCAGGGGGTTGGAGAGTGGTGGGGAAGAGGAAGGGAGGGGAGACAGGATTAGTCACAGGGAGGTTGTACAGCCTAGCGCCATCCAAATGGTGAACTGGTTTGTGCCCCTAGAGGAAGCTTAGATACCTGACTCCACTGGGGGGGGGGATCTAAGTCAGTAGATGGAAAAGGGCAGGACAACGAGATGGCACCCAAGGGGATGAACAGTAGTTTGTTCACCAGGAGAGTCTTAGTGTTTGGGAACTCAATGATTAGGGGTGTACAGAGGGTGGAGGGAAGGGAGGGAGATGGTCAGATGCCTATCTGAGGCATCAGCCATCCAGGATTTAGACAGAATAGGGAGATTGGCGGAGAGGGAGCAGGGGGAGCTGGGTTGCTGATACACCTGGATACCAATAATCTGATGAACTAGTCAGTGGAGATGGTGAAGTGGAACTTTTGCAGACTGTAGGACAGATTGGTAGCTCACTCAGCCTGCCTGGCCTTTACCGAGATCCTCTCTGTGTGGGGCGGGAAAGAGAAGAAGGACAGAATAAGATGGGATGAGCTAGAGGGGTTTAATGGGTAGCTAAAGGGATGGCATCAGAAGAATGGGTGCCACTCTGTGGGGGACTGGGGGAATCTCTGGGACAGGAGGTTCTTCAAGGGTGATGGACTTCACCTGACAAGAGAAGGAGCCAGTGTGCTCAGACAGAAGTTTGACTGCTTCAGTGGAAGCTGGGTCTAAGGGAACCACAGTGATAGATGAGAGGAAGGTAAAGCTAGCTACTACTCTTCCACATCATGGGGCTTGTAGCAGCACAGCAGGTAAAAATAGAGTTGAGGTCAAAACTGCATTAATAGAAGGGACAACAGAGAAGAGGAACACAAAGTGTGCAATCACCACTATAAACAAGAAGCTAAGAGGACCAGGGAAGAACAAGGGAGAAAGACAGGTAAATAAAAAAAGGGTTCAGGTGTTACATAGGTGTCAGCGTGGCTCAGTTGGTAGCACATCTGCTTCTGTACCAGAAGGTCATGGGTTCTCGGCCCACACCAGGATTGGACTTGCACCTAAAAATCGCTGGCATCCGAGTGCAGTATTGGGGGTGCGGTACTGCTGGGGTGTGCCGTCCTTCGGATGAGACGTTAAACCGAGGTCCCTTCTGCCCATCCTGGTGTTGTCCTGGTGGGTGTCCAGGTGGAAGTAAAAGAACCCAGGGCACTCTTTGTAAAAGAGCAGGCAACATTCCCCCTTCCCATAAAACCAGTTCATGCAATTATCCTGGCTGTGTGTGGGTGATGATGTGCGATATAGCCGCCACCACACATTCAGTCACATCACTACCAGTCTGGCATTGCTTGTAAAGCGCTTTGGGATACTGTGTATGAAAAGCGCTATATAAATCCTGATTCTTCTTCTTTTTACATGAAAGGGGGTCTGCCTTAACGCCAGGAGCCTGAGCAAAAAAATTGGTGAGCTCCAGGCAATGATGGCAGATGCTAAGCTGGATCTTGTGGCCATCACAGAAATGTGGGCCTCAAGAAATGACTGGGACCTGACAGTCCCTGCGTGCTCATTATTCAGGAGGGATAGAGGAAAAGGTAGAGAGGGAGGCATAGCCTGTTTGTCAAGAATGGTGTTGAGGTTGTGGAAGATGGGAGCATCAGGGGTGCGGGAATACAGAGTCACTGTGGATGCAACTCACAGAGGCTTCAGGCAAGAAACTGCACTCGGGGGTGATCTATAGACTGTTAGGACAACTGGAAGAGAGGGACAGAGATCTTGGGGAAGAACTAGAAAGTGGGGTGGCAAAGGAGGAAGTAGTGGCAATGGGGATCTGAAATTGCCGGACATCTACTGAGATGTTCCAGTGACCAGGATCTCCAGAAGTCAGGCTTTGCTGGATACATACCAGGATTGTCTACTGGTACAGCTAGTTAAGGATCCCACCAGGTAGGAGGCCATTCTTGATGTGGTGCTCACCAACTCAGAGGTGGTAGGAGCTGTGAGAGTAGGGGAGCTACTAGGAAACAGCAAACACAACTTCTTTTGATTCGAACCAGCCCTTGGGACAGGAAAACCTCAGTCAAGAGCTGAGGTCATTGATTTTAGGAGAGCAGACTTCCAACAGGTTGAGGGAGTTGGTCTGGGGCAAGTTTGTCAGGGTAGACAGTGTAGGAGGTGTGGAAAACAGATAGGGGGCAATAAAGGGGGAAGTTCTCAAGGCATCTACAGTAAATTTGCATGAGAATGACAACCAAAAGGAATATATTCAAGGGCCCATTAGAAGAAAAAACATCTCCAGGTACAAATAAAAACAGAGGCAGAAAGAATGGGGCAAATACTTACTGAGCAATAAGGAGGCAAAGAGGGCGGTCAGGGAGGCAAACGCAGACACAAAGCTGCGTATTGCAAAGGGGGGACAAGGACAGAGAACAACATTTCTTCCGGTATATCAGGTAACAATGAAAGAAAGGAGGGAAATCATTAGGGTGTCTTGAGAGGGGTAGGGTGATATAAGATGTGCAGAAGGCTGTTGTCCTTAGTGATTATTTTTGCTTTGTCTTCACTAGGGAGGGTGGCAGGCCCTTGCCTGAGAGTGGCATCAAAGCAGCCACAAGGTGGGTCCCAGAGAGGGGGGAGCCAGAATTTACTAGTAAAGGGTCCTGAAAGGGCTGGCAGCCCTAAAGATAGATAAGGCCCCAGGATCAGACAGGATGCATCTGAAGGTACTTTGGGTATTAGCAGTGGAAATGGCTGAACCCCTGGTAGGACTATTCAATAGCTCATTACAGATGGGGGTAGTTCTGAAGAACTGGATGGGGGTAGGCATGGTTTTGCTCCATAAGGTGGGGAGAGACAAGGAACATGGAGGGAACTATTGGCCTGTCAGTCTTACCTCTGTCATAGGGAAGCTGATGGAGTCACTGGTCAAAAAGGATCTCGTAGACTACCTGGACAGGAATTGTTTTCAGGATAGTAAACAGCACAGGCTCATGGAAGGGAGGTCTTGTCAGACTAACCTGATAGTTTTCTTTCACTTGGTGACAAGGGAAGTGGACAGGGGCCGTGCTGTGGACTTATTGTATTTCAGCTTCAGCAAGGCTTTCTACTCGGTGCCTCAGAGATGCTTGCTGAAGATGGAGGGTCTGGGTTTGGCTAGGGACATAGAAACTGGGTAGGTAATTGGCTTCAGGTGAGGCAGAAGAGGGTTGTAGTGAACAGTGTCAAATCAGAAGAGAGGGAGGTCATGAGCAGAGTACCACAGGTATCTGTCCTGGGCCCATTCCTCTTCAACATGTCCATCAGCGATATTGGAGAAGGAATCAGGGGCAGGCTTTGCAGATGACATTAAGCTTTGTGGGAGGGTGGATAGCGATGGGGAAATCAGGAAAATGCAGAGTGACCTGCAAAGGCTAGAGAGGTGGTCTAAGGTTTGGCATGTGAAATTCAACACCAGAAAGTGCAAGGTGATGCACCTAGGAAACAAGAACCCCAGGATGGAGTACTGGATGGGTGGGGCAAGATTCAGTACCACGGCTGAGAAAAGGAATCTAGAAGTTATCATCAGTGACACTCTCAAACAATCAAGCCAGTGCAACAAGGCCCATGGTAAGGCAAAGAGGATGCTGGGGTACATCGGCAGGGGTATTGACAGCAGAAGGAAAGAGGTAATACTACCCCTTTATAGATCTTTGATGAGGCTGCACCTTGAGTACTGTGCCCAATTCTGGAGTCCTCACCTCAGAAAAGATAAGGACAGGCCGGAGACAGTGCAGTGAAGGGTGACAAAGATTATTCAGGACCAACAGGGCAGGTCTTACAAGGAGCACATCAAGACACTGAACTCATTGGAGACCAGAGGGGAGAGCAGAGATATGATAGAATCCTTCAAATTTCTGAAGAGAATAAACAAGGTGAAGTGCAAGGAATTATTTAGCTTGAGTACCAGTTTGCAGTCATGAGGGCACGAGTGGAAACTGACAGGAAGGAGGTTCAGGAGGAATATAATAATAATAATCTTTATTTATTAAGCACAATTCAAAATATCGAAGAACTTTACAAAAAATACAAACACATAAAAACTTTAAAACCAGTAATAACTAAAAATACTGATGTATCATATCAACTGATCAATCTCAAGTAACAGCAAAAGCAAGATTAAATAAGTCGGTTTTCAGTGCCGTTTTGAAGCTCTCCATAGTCTGGCCCTCTCGAACCTGATGAGAGAGAGAATTCCACAGGGTGCGTGCTGCAAACACAAATGATCGAGCCCCAGATGTCTTCAATTGAACCCTGGGAATCTCTAGCAATCCCTCATCGGTGGAGCAGAGTGGACACGGGAGAGAGAGCAATAGGGGCAAAGAAGCTCTTGCAGGTAGCTCGGATCCTGTCCGTGTAGGGTTTTGTAGGTCAGCAAGCCGACCTTAAAGCCCAGTCAGCAGCCTGGCTGCCGCATTCTGCACTAGCTGCAGACGGTGGATGTCAACCCCTTGTAGCCCTAGGTAAAAGGCGTTAAAGTAATCCAGATGAGAGGTCACAAAGGCATGGACCAATGTTGGAAGGTTGTTGGGCGAAACCAGATGCCTAATCCATGCGTTATTCCTCAGATAGTAAAATTAGGTATTGACGATGGATGACACCTGAGGCTTTAGGGTCAATCCCTCATCAAGAATAATGCCGGACTATGCACCTGTTCAGAGGTCCCAAGCTGGCAGCCTCCCAGCAGCAGACTGGATGCCAGCCCTGCCGAAGACCCATCTACTAGATGACCCGGATCCATAAGCCAAGATCCCAGTCTTGTCAGGGTTCAGCTTCAGCTAGTTGGCACTCATCCAGTCTTGGATCTCGGCTAGGCAGCTGTTGAATACTGACACCACAACATCCTGACCGGGTGCAAAGGACATGTACAGCTGAGTATCATCTGCATAGCAATGAAAACTCAGTCTGTACCACCTGACAATGTCCCCCAGTGGCAGCATGTACACCCTGAACAACATGGGGGAGAGCACTGAGCCCTGCGGAACCTCATATGGCAGGGAGAAAGCATCAGAGGAATAAATCCCTGACACTACTCTCTGAGACCTGCCAGTGAGGAAAGAATGAAACCATCTGAGGACTGTACCAGGCAGTCCACAGACCAAAACTGCAGGTGCTCTAGCAATACCCCATGGTCCACGGTGTCAGATGTCACTGAGAGATCAAGGAGGACCAAGATGGTACGGCTCCTCCGATCTCTCACAACAAGGAGGTCATTGATCACCTGAACAAGGGCTGTCTCTGTACTGTGCCTTTTCCTAAAACCTGACTGGAAGGGATTATAGATATCATAGATGGCAAGATGATACTCCAGCTGCAGAGCAACCACCTTCTCAATAACCCACAAAGGGAAGGTTAGAGGCAGGCCTGTAATTGGCAAGACAATCTGGGCCGAGAGAAGATTTCTTAAGAAGGGGAGTCACCACTGCCTCTTTCAATGAGTCAGGGAACTCCCCAGTCTCTAACGAACACTGGACTATCTCAGCCAGGACCGGGCCGATGACCTCCATATACCCCACAAGGAGATGGGTTGGGCCCGGGTCCAAACTACAGTAGGTCGGCCGCATACTCTGGATGACCTTCATGACATCCGCGATCACCACCTGGCCAAAAGCTGACCAACCAGACCAAGGTTCTGCAACCTCCCACCAGTCATTACAACCCCTATTAGAGCATGCCGAACAGATCTGTCCTGATGCCAGCAACCTTATCTGCAAAGAAGCGAGCAGACTCATCACATTTATCTTGTGACAAAGCTCTCTGTGACTGCAGACAGGCTGGATTGTACAGTCTGTCCACAGTATGGAAAAGCTGAGCAGGTCGATTCCGTGCAGCAGAGATCTCCCTGGACAGGAACTCTGCCTTCTTACGGGAGATCACCGATTGATAATCCGCATAATGCGCCATCAATCTAAGCCTGTTGGCATCAAGACCAGATATCCACCAGCATCACTCTAGCCTATGCCCTACTCTCCTCATCTCCCTCAAAGTCCCATCAAACCATGGGGACTGAGGATAAAGGCAGAGAGGGCAAACCCAGACAGGAGCTATGGAGTCCAGAGCTGCCACCATGGCCTTATTGTAAGCCTGTATTTCTCTGGACCCATGCTTGCACTCATACATCCCAAAAGGTCCAATACCACCATTAGGCCATCTTGGGTCACATCCTTCAATGGGTGGTACCGGACCATCTCCAAAGGGGCAGGCCTATAGGGGGGTGCCTGGAAGTTGAACCTGACAGTGCAATGGTCAGACCATCCAACTGGTTCCACCACCAAGTCGGCATTTTCCATGTCCAGTAGGAAGACCAGATCCAATGAGTGCCCCAAAATATGGGTCACAGAGGAAACAACCTGTGTGAAACCTAACGCATACCTGAGTTGGAGGAAGTCCTGCTCAAAATGCGAAAATTCATCGTCGCTCCAGGTGTTGAAGTCGCCCAGCACCATCACTCTGGGTGACTCCAACAACACGTCAACAACGAAGTCCGTGATTTCCTGCAGAAATTGCTTCCCATCCCCAGGTGGACAATAAATGAGAAAGATTTTGCACCCCACACCTGCGCCCGGGATTCATTCAAAGGATCGAGTCTCCCCTACCGGCACATCTATCAGGCCCAGCTCTGTTCTAAAACAAATGGCAATACCCCCGCCCCTACAATCCAAGCTTGGGTGATGTATCATCGAGAACCCAGCCAGCACTGCTGCCTCAAGAATTGGGCAAGCATTCATGTCCAGCCAGGTCTCGGTGATGCATGCCAGGTCTGATGACGAAACAAGATCGCCAATCAATGCTGTCTTGTTTTTAATGGACCTGGCATTATATAACACGGCCCAGGTAGGATGAGATTCTGAGGCTGACCAAGGGACCTGCCCACTCAGAGTGGAGCCTTTGGGTACAGGGACTAGATGGGGTACCCTTTTCCAATCTCCATTTCGCCTCAGGGAGTCTTCTTGTCCCTACTACCCCAATCCGGCCACTCCAGTCTGTGACAGGGAGCTCCTGCCACTCTTGAGGACCAACCTTTTCTTAAATCTGTTACAACAGTTCTTCTATTTCTTGGCCTAATCTATCCTTTACAATTTCTAGTCCAAAAGATTAGCCACCTATGGGCACCCCTTCCCTTTCTTGATTTTGCTATAGTATTCTCTTTAATTTTCCTTTTCCCTCTCAGGTCCTCGTACAGGGAGGTTATTGTGGGGACCTCTGATCATATGTAAAACAACAGGTTGTGTTTATCATCATTGGATTTAGTTTGTAATATTTATTTTATTTATTTAGTTTTTGTTAACCGGGTTAGGTGCGCTAGCCAAAGTTGACTATTTTCAGGCACTTCTATGTCATAAAATATCTTGATGTATATACCTTATGTTTGTGAAACCTGTAAATATTGAAAATACCATGGCACTAGGTGTTTTTGATAAGGGTAAAAATTACTAGTTGACTGTATTATAAACATTAAGTTAGTTGTGCTATTTAAAATGCATGTAAATTTCTGTAAACTTAGACAATCTAAAATGTCATGTTGATTTGCATATATCCCATCATGTTTTGCATTAGGGAAGTATGTGTGATGTTGTGTGTCTTTGAAACTTGGCTTATTGTCAATGCCCTTTGGGGTAACCCATGATTCAGTGCTTCTGCACTGAGGTTCTTTGTCTTTAGCTTTTTTTTTATTATTATTATTATTATTATTATTATTATTATTATTTGAGCCCCCACTACCCAAGCAAACAAGGCCTGCATAGGGTTGGAGGCCGAATCTCAACTGCTAAGTAGATCAGAAATCAGTGTCAATAGGTGCTGGCTAAGTGCAGAGAAAGGACATATATAGTCTGTTACTGCAAACTGATGTACTGAAGAAGGGATATGTCATTGTTTAAGATTATTTTCTGTATTTTGAATAAACATCACACAGAGATTGTGTGTTGAACTTGAAGTTTGGTGTCTGGTCCATCTGTTATCCCACACAGTCCTCTCCTACCTATTGTCTGGGCCCCCCCCCCATGCCTACTACCCACTATACCCAACATCGATGAGTGTAAACATCGATGGGCAGAGGAGAACAATTAAAGAGGGCGGAGGCCCCGAAGCTCTGAGGAGGAGTAACACCTGACTGGGAGAGCCACCTGCCAGCGCATACTGTCCTACAACCCAAAGCCAGCCCTCAAAAAGAATAAAATACAGGTAAACAATCCACCCTTCCTTAGAGAAACTATGTGCTAACCCCTACTCTTGTAGCCAAAACCCCAACCCAAAATAAACCAACCCCAAAAAGTCCCAACACGTTAGGTGACAAAACGTTCAAGGAGAAAATCAGTGCAGAGAAAGTATCCACACATACAAAGCACACCAGGGCTGCAGAAAGTGTCTTTAGGAAGGACGAGGCTCTCACTCTCACCCAGTCCATATAGTCATATATCAAGGTCGCTCCTTTCCGGCCAGCAACAAAGGAAGTTAATCCAATTCAGAAGCCAACTTTTGAAGGCATTCTCACTACTTCCCCCAATAAAATATAGAGTTCTGTTTGTCATGTGAGAGCAACAGCGTGATTGTTCAGTGAGCTAAAACCAGATCTTGACCACCAGGTGCAAAGTCAGAGGGTAATAAGCAGGTCTGTAACACGATCAAGATCAACAGTGCACCATGACAAGCTCTTATCCAGCAGTCCCCTGATCTTCACCCGGCTCCAAATTCCACAATCCTCAGAACCGCAAATCATGCCTCAAGAGGCGGGAAACCCAGATGGCCCAAGCACAGTAATCTGAGGCCTCTGGGGAGAAGTCCCCCACCACAGTATAGACCCCTAAGACCCCCAAGAGGCACACCACCCTCCAGTCTGTGCCCCACCGAAGTCCCACCTAGGCACAGGCCTATCCAGGCCATCAGCCCCAGTTCAGCACCATGGCCCCGAGCCCAGAACACACTGCCCCTATTCCTGCCCTGGGGCAATGGCTAGTAGAATCACAGGCCAAGCTAGGACAGCAGAACAGAGGGGCAATGGAGACTCTGCTGTCTGCCGACAGTTGGAATCACCACCTAACACAGTGGACTGGGAGCCAACCCTTCAGTCCGAACCTCCCCACCACTGTCCTCCCCGCAGCCACAACCCAACCCACTAACCACCCGCTGTCCTCCAAGGACCAAAAGGAGCAGCTACCTGGAATTTAGACATGAGCCTGGGCAATTCTACAATCGGTCCACTCGACAACTGAAGTCGGTTGCACTCTCAACATGCCAGCAGGTGGATTACTGAACCAGAGTGGCTGCGGCAGCAAGTTCCAAAACTTCTTGTTGCACGGTGTTCCAAGATAATTATCAATCCTCTTCCCTCTGATAGCTCAAACAGACTCCAAGCTCAAACATCCAGATAATCCAGTGGTTTAAGCACAATAGCACAGACCCAGAACAACGTGGCTTCAAAACAGGGAGAAGTTGCTTAAGTAACCTGATGTGTTTCCATGAGCATGGAAGCTCACTCTTAGACAATAATATTCCTGTGGATATCATTTATATAGATTTCAGTAAGGCATTCGACGTCATGCCTCATCAATCATTACTTACTAAGTGTCAAACCATAGGGATAAACAGTTGTATTGTTAATTGGATAGCAAATTCCCCGTTCCTGAACACAGGTCGCCGGCATGGCGCGAGGTATGGCGTCCAGCGCTTCAACCCTCAGCGCCACCGGACTGGCCAATAGAGATAACATTTTAACAATACAAAGGGACTTGAATATAATTACTGAATGGGTACACACTTGGGGCATGATACTTAATACCCCCAAGTGCAAACTTATGCACTTGGGGTACAAAA
Organism: Neoceratodus forsteri; assembly: GCA_016271365.2. NCBI lineage: Eukaryota > Metazoa > Chordata > Ceratodontiformes > Ceratodontidae > Neoceratodus > Neoceratodus forsteri. The sequence continues at coordinate 30,541,663 of JADMNL010000026.1, read as the reverse complement.
TCCTTTGTCCAACTATTACCTAGATGAATTCTTGTTAAACATCACCAATAATGAAAGTGACCATGGAGTACAAATATCTGATACTTTTTCCAATAATGTTCAAATCAACAAAGCCATTAATAAAACCAACAGAGTTATCAGGGCCATAAAAAGGAATTTATCATCCAGAGACCCGAAAGTCATAATGCCACTGTATAGGGCATACGCTAGGCCACATCTTGAGTACGCCTCTCAGTTATGGTGCCCATACAGGAAATCTGATATCTCTCAAATGGAACGGGTTCAGGGAAAATTTACCAAATGCTTGTCGGGTTTACACAACGTACCATGCAAAACTAGACTGGAACAACCTGATCTTTTTTCCCTGGCTTCTCGATGCCTAAGAGGTGATTTAATATTTATGTTCGACATAATTCATGACCCACAATTACTGATTGATTTGAATTTTGAATTCAAAAATAATCATTATAATACAAGGGGGCACCCTCTCCAATTAATGAGAAAAAGATTTCATCATACCAACCGCAAATATTTTTTTTTACTCAAAGAATTATCAACCCCTGGAATAGTCTTCCCCCTTGATGTGGTCATTAGTAAAACTAAATCTGAATTTAAAAATCGATTGGACAGACATATTTCATCAGGTTTTGATACTAAATACTATAATTAATATAGGTGCGGTTATGGGCGCACAGCCTTCTTGCACCTTACTGACCTTCATGAACCTTAGTGAACTCCACAAATCTCCACTTACGGTGAAAGTTCGTCTATGGAGTTCACTCATGGCATAACAGCTAACAGCCAGCTGTGGTAAAAGGTATAGTGGCCAAACAACTCCCTAATGCAAATAGGGAGTAAATAACCGACCTAATTAAAAATGTAACGGCGAATGCTAGCCATGTCAGCGAGGCTAGCAGTTTGGTGTCCGAAAACAAAAACGAGCACTGTTAGGCACCAAACCAAACAATCCCTATCTACTGAGCCACGAAAAAATATTGCTCACCTCACTATCCATCTCACTGTGCTACCCTAACTGCTTAAACTATAAACTTACTAAAATTAAAGTAAAATCACCACCAAACACAGAAGCAAAGCTAAAATAAACAGAAAAAAATGCTAAAAGGGCTGAGCTAAAATCCAGGCAGCTCACACACAGCCACCATCTTTCTTCCATGTGGAAGTACTATTTTACAGGAAGGGTGGTAGGACTGTGGAACAGTTTACCAGCTGAGCTGGTGGGTGCTGTAATCATTAGTAGTTTCAAGCATGGTTGGGACAGAGTGAAGGGTATAGTGGTTACTCTGGCTGCCAGAAACTGGGAGGAATGTGGGGGGGGGGATGGGGAGGGCTAGGACCTTGGATGGACTTTAGATCCTGGGCTTAACATAGAAACATAGAATTTGATGGCAGATAAGGACCGCTTGGCCCACCTAGTCTGCCCATTTCCCTACCTAACGGATAAGCTACAGATCCTAGTTAACCAACAGCCTAGTTCCTCCTACCCCCCACTAGAATTGCCTTATGTCTGTCCCATGCATTCTTGAATTCCCCCACTGTTTTTGACTCTACCACCTCCTCAGGAAGGCTGTTCCATGTATCCACAATTCTCTCTGTGAAGAAATACTTCCTCACATTACCTCTGAGCTGCCCCCCTCATCTTCAAATTGTGCCCCTTGTTTTTGCACATCTCTTTTTCTGAAAGATGCTACCCTCTTGGACTTCGTTGATTCCCTTGAGGTATTTGAAAGTTTCTATCATGTCCCCCCTCCCCTTTCCTCGAGGCTATACATCTTTAGTTCCTTTAGTCTTTCTTCATATGTCTTCTGAAGCAGACCCTGCATCATTTTGGTTGCCCTCCTTTGGACAGCCTCCACCCTGTCTATGTCTTTGCGGAGATGGGGTCTCCAGAACTGTACACAGTACTCCAGATGTTGTCTTACCAACTGTCTGTACAGAGGGCCAACAACTTCCTGTTTTCTACTGGTGATGCCTCTCCCTATGCATCCCAGTATCCCCAAGCCCTCCTTACTGCCTTCTCACATTGCTGGCCCACCTTTAGGTCGTCTGATATGACTACCCCAGGTCCCTTTCCATTTTTGTTGTTGTCAGTATCTCACCCACCATTGTGTACTCTTCCTCTTGGTTTTTGTTTCCCAGGTGCATTACTTTGCACTTTTTTGCATTGAATCTAAGCTGCCATCCATTTGACCATTCCTCCAACCTTGCCAAGTCCCTTTTCATCCTTTCCACCCCACCTTGTGTATCAACCCTGTTGCAGATCTTTGTGTCATCTGCAAAGAGACATACTTTCTCTTCAGTCCTCCCAATGTCACTTATAAAGACATTAAAGGACCGGCCCCAGTACTGAACCCTGCGGTACCCCACTAGTAACCCTCCTTTCTTCACTGTGGACTCCATTTACTATTACCCCGCTGTGTCCTATTGTCCAACCACTGTTTTACCCAGGCTACCACCCTAGGACCCACTCCCAGGCTGGCTAATTTGTTTATTAATCTTTAGTGCGGGACTGTGTCAAATGCCTTGCTAAAGTCTAGGCAGGCCATGTCCACAGCTCCTCCCTGGTCTACTGCTTTGGTCACCCAGTCAAAGAAATCAATTAGATTTGTCTGACACGACCTTCCCGCTGTAAATCCATGCTGCCTTGGGTCCTGTGCCCCACTGGCCTCTAGGTACGCAACAATTCTTTCCTTCAGAAGAGATTCCATCATTTTCCCTACCACTGAGGTCAAACTGACAGGTCTGTAGTTTCCTGCCTCTGTCTTGCTCCCACTTTTGTGAAGGAGAATCACATCCGCCCTCCTCCAGTCCTCAGGTACCACACCATCCTCCCATGATTTATTAAAAAGGGTAGTCAGTGGTGTTACTAGTTCTTCCCTTAGTTCTTTTAAAATTCTGGGGTGAATCCAATCAGGCCCCATTGCTTTATTCACCTTCAGTTTTAAGAGTTCTTTCAGAACCCTTTCTTTTGTGAAAGGACTAATATCAACCCCCCTTATCCAGAGTGCTTCTATTGACTGGATTAGGTATTTTCCCCTGCTTTTCCATTGTGAATACTGAGCAGAAGTATTCGTTCAGTATCCCTGCTTTTTCACTGTCGCTCTCTGCCCAACCACCTTCCTCTTTGTTCAGCCTCAGTAACCCTGCCTTAAGTCTTTCTTTGCTCCCTAATGTACCTATAAAAGGTTTTATCCCCCCCCTTAACCAAGTTGGCTATCTTTTCCTCGGTTTGGGCCTTTGCTATTCTGACTGCCTTACCCGCTTCCTTCTGCTTTAACTGGTACAGTTCTCTGTCCTGCTCCTTCTGTGTTTGCTTATACTTCCTGAATGCTATCTTTTTCTCCCTAACCTTCCCCCACTTCTTTTGAGAACCACAGTGTTTTCTTTCATTTTGATTTATTTGCTTCTAAGAAAGGCTTGTTGCCTCTGTGATGGCGGTTTTGATGTTTCCCATTGTTGCTCCACCTCACCTTCTTGCCTGTTTGCTAGTGCTTTTCTGAGGCACTCACCCATTTTGACAAAATCAGCCCTCCTGAAGTCCAGTACCTTCACTTTTGTGTGGCTAGACTCTACAGCTAAGTTTATCATGAACCACACTGTTCGGTGGTTGCTTGTTCTCAGATGGCTACCCATTCCAGATCAGAGATCCTCTCTCCATCCCCATTTGAGAGTATCAGGTCTAAGATTGCTCTCTCCAGAGTGGGTTCCAAAACTAGCTGGCTGAGGCATGCCCCCTGTAGGGCATCGAGAATGGCCCTGCTCTTGGATGTGGCTGCAGCAAAGGTGCTCCAGTCAACATCTGGCATATTCAGGTTCCCCATCAGCAATATCTCCCCTTTCTCTGCCATCCCAAGGATGACGTCTATCATTTCCTTGTCCATTTCCTCCCCCTGAGACAGGGGTCTGTATACAGAGACAGGAAAGCACAGGCAGACTGGATGGCCCATTAGTCTTTTTTCTGCTGTCATTGTCTGTGTACAGTAGGGGATAGGGGGCAGAGAGTGGTGGTAAATGGAGTTCACTCCGAGAAAGGGAGAGTGACAGAGGGGTGCCTCAGGGATCAGTGCTGGGACCGATTCTCTTTTAATGTTCTTCATAAGTGACATTGCAGAGGGCTGGAAGAAAAGGTCTGCCTCTTTGTGGATGACAACAAAACCTGCAGTAGGTTGGACATTCCAGGGGGAGTGGAAAGGATGAGCAGAGACCTGAGAAAACTAGAGGAGTCGTCAAGGGTATGGCAGCTGGGTTTCAATCTGAAAAAGTGCAAAATAATGTACTTAGGGCATAGAAACCCAGCAGCAGAGTAAAAAATGGGTAGAGTGGTGTAGCCAGCCCCCTTCCTTATCTGTCTAGGGGCCGATGTTCCAGAGAAAGTTGGCCACAACATAGATTCTCTCCAAACATGCTCCCAATCAAACCTCACTAAGGAACTTAGAATGGATCTTACCAGGCAGATGCAGTCCCCCCCCCAACTGTCCAGGAGGGGAAATCACAGTTTATTAAGGATGTCACTCACTCTCTCCTCCTACCCAAGGGTCCCGATAACTCCGTATGGAAAAATGCTTAAAACCACTTTGGGAAAAAGGCTTATGGTTACCTCGAAAACTAAGAAGTAATTTCATTAAAGAAAATCAACCACAGAGACTGAACTCTAAAACCAATCAAATTTATTCTCCTGGGCCCCCAAAGATTTACGGGGCGGTCCAGGGGTCCCTTATGCTTAGCTGTACAGAAACTACAGCTCATTGGGACTAAACTTTAGTACAGATACATATAGGGGAAGGGAATCCCCGCTAGGGCAGACATTCAGACAGGCAAAACGTTACCTTAGCACAATCACGAATGGACAGATCACTCTCACTAAGGCCAGAAGACTGATGAACCAGAAGTGTGAAGCTCCCACACTCACTGGCACCAGTAAGTACCCTGAAGAGCTGCAACTTCACCCATTTTTTCTCAAGGGAATACCACCCTTTTTTCTCTCTAGAGTGCCCATTCCTCAAGCGATCCACTCCTATACCCTGAGAAATGAAAGGCTCCTCAAACTCCATTCCCTGGCTATTTCCTTAGCCCCAAGGGACACAGAAGGTACAGCCTGCTACCCAGCTGCCACCCCTTGTCCTGGCCTGAACACCTGGTTCCAAAGCCCTGTTGACCCTTCAGCTTCTCCTGTGCTGCTGCCGTACTGCTTTCCTCCTGCAAGATTTTCCTTCTGTGTGGTAAACTCCGCTGGCCACAGCATAAATCCCCTCAATTATCCTCCTGTGCTTGATTTGAGCTATGGCCCACCCAGGCAAATTCATCTGGCTGTCCCGAGACCTGTCCCTCCAAACAAGCCCCCTTTGGGTAAAGGTTCCCCCAGCCCTATCACTACCCAGCCTGAGCTGCCCTGCCACCCAGGAAAAAGAAAGACTGCCACCACCAGCCTCCTCCTACAAGGGCCCTGCCACAACTCCTACAGTCCTGATGGCTCAGGCCTCTACACTTCTTCCATTAGCCCCCTAAATTTCCCCCGAGCCTAGCCTACCCAACACCACCTACACTACTGGGTCCTCTCACTACACAGACCCCAGGAGATCCAGAGCTCAATGACTGCATACTGAGGCTACTTACCACCACCACCCACAGAAAGCTCAACCCAGGAGCCAACGCTTTGCCGCTGTAATGCCATTATGCCTAAAAGAAGGGGGAGGTTCCCACTTCACTCTGCCCTAGCAGTACCTGTCACCTTCCTCACTGCCTCCCTCCTCTCAACTCCCCCTCAACTTCCTCTCTCCTACTATTTATATGAAAACTCTACTGCCCCCAAGTGGTGGCCAGCAGGAAATCTCCCCCATGCACTCACAACTACCTAACCTGGGGATTGATGACCAAAATGGGGCAAGGCTAAGGGCTGTAAAGCGAGAAATAAGCCCCCTCAAATTTGAGGGGGCTTACAGTGGTACTGACAACCACCCAGCAGGAAAGAGACCTGGGAGTAATCATATTGGGTGACCTAAAGGTGCCAGGCAGCAAGACAAGGCAGTAGTGAGGGTGAGTGGGATGCTGGGGTGCATAGGGAGGGGTGTCATCAGCAGAAAGAGGGAGGTGGTGTTACCTCTGTATAGATCTCTGGTAAGACCCCACCTAGAGTACTGTGTCCAGTTCTGAAGACTACATCTCTGGAAGGACATAGACAGAGTGGAGGCTGTCCAGAGGAGGGCAGTTAGAATGGTGCAGGGTCTGCATCAAAAGCTGTACAAGGAAAGGGTAAAGGACCTTAATATGTACACCGTGGAAGAGAGGATGGAGAGGGGGGATATTACAGAGACCTTTCAATACCTCACAGTGGTAAATAAGGTACAGGACAGAATTATTTTTCAGAAGAATAGGTGCTCAAGAACTAGGGGACATGCTATGAAGTTGGAGAGGAGTAGATTCAGGAGAGATGTGACGAAGTACTTCTTCACAGAAAGACTGGTGGATTCCTGAAACAGCCTTCCAGCAGACGTGGTGGGGTTTAAGAATGCATGGGATAGGCACAAGGAAATTATAGGAGAAAGAAAGGGGGAGAAAGAGCGCTAGATAAAGTACGGTCAGTGGTAACAATGTCGGTAGGGAAAAAAGGGCAAACCGGGTGGGCCAAGTGATTCTTATCTGCCGTCAAATTCTGTTTCTGTGTAACCTGCAGACTGTATTGGGTGAATGATCAGATTTTATTAGGTGATCCCATTTGAGTAAAAAGGGTTGATTGTGTGCATGTGGAGGGGAGGGTGACTTGCAAGGCCTACTCTCTGAGGAACTCTGGCCACGTCCGAAATGCAGTGAGAAAGATGATATGAACTTCCACAGCAGAAGGGCATGCAACATACAGAGCCACTGTTTACTGATCATAGACTGCCATCTGGCTGCAGGAAACAGCAGTGACAGAATAATTTCTGCAGTACAGTCAACAGACACACAGGATTCATGGCACAGGATCTCTGACCCATTAAATTGCATCATAATATATTGTGAGATTACACTGTTCATTTACTCATTTAGCAAAACCTTGTCTCTCTCCCCCCCCCCCAAGCTTTAAACTTTTTTCTCTTCTTGCCTTTGACCCACCTATTTTTTTAATCAGTGTTTTTGCTCCTTTGCTGTCTGGCCCCATCATCCCTGGGCCCACCCAGCCCCACACCTGGCCCACCAACCCCACCACCCAGCTTTTGGGACTTACCTGACTCTCTGAGTCCCCCACAGATTCCCTCATAGTAGGGCTTGAGGGGAAGAGCCCCCCCCAGCACTGTCTCAATCTGGAGCCCTGCCAAGCAATGTTGTCGACCCTGTGGTGGGCTGGGAGGGGGTCACCAAGTTGGCAGCCAGGGTTTTCCTCTGACATTTTCTCCACAGAGTTGCCAGTGTGTAATGAAGCACTGCACGTGTGTGCCTCTGCAAGCACATCTGTGTCGGAATCGAGTGTGGCCCTCCCACAGCTACAGCAATCCTGCACCACTACCTGGCTTCCACCAGGTGGCAGACTAAGAGAGGGACACCGCAACTCCCCTCCCTGAGAGAGGAGAACTGCCCCTTGGATGCTCGATGGTCTCTCCCTCAACTGACACCTGAATGATCCAAGTCTGCTCTTGTACCTCGGTTGTGGGTGTGGCAAGCGGTAGCACTACCGCAATACCACCGGGCCAGCTTACCTTTGACCCTTTTGATACCGCGATAGTTAACTGTAAAACATCTAGCTTTAAAGTGTCAAATCTCTGCCTCCCCTTTCCTGTACTAATTCTTTAACACCAGCCTTTTTTTTATAAAAGTATTCAGCATCATGTGAAGTAGCTGTAGCCATTGTTAATGGAAAGGGCTACTAGTAACTGTTATGGACTTTAGCACTACGGAGTGGAAAACCACCAGTGGCAGAAACTTACAGGAATTCAATGCCAAGTGATCCACCTTTTCTTCCCAGGCATACAGCTTTAATTTAGCCATGAGGTATGTTACATAAGCCCCTCCCTGTCCCAGTGAAGTGAAAGAAAACAGCAATGGGATCGCACACACTGCTTCTCCCAAAGGTTCCACCGTCACTCAAAAGGCAATGCAACAGGGGCCTGATGAAGCCTTGAGTGTCACGCAGTATGTAAGGGAACTAGCTATGCTGCATTTCTCCCTGGCTACAGAATAAATATCATTTGCTTGTGTATCTCTGGTGTGTGCATCGGTTTTGTACCCAGTAATGTTTTATTGACTTGAAAATTGGTGACCAGGAGAGGCTCGCTGAACTGAAGCTTGTTTCCAGGTGCAACCCTGGGGGAGGGATGGGATAAAGAAAATGCATTCATAGTCACCTTTCACAAGTAACAATAAAGTGCAGTCAGAATAACATGATGAGATTAGATACGCGTGCAGGGAAAGCAGCAGAACAGCCCGACAAATATGTACTGGGGTAAGGTGGCAACTCAGGAGGAGTGTCAGGGAGAGGGAAAACAGAAGGGGGGAGGGGAGGGTTTCAGATGAAACCTGACGGAACCAGGGGAGGCAGAGTGGTAGGTCTCAGCACGGAGCTGGTTCCAGAATATGGGAAGATGATAGAAGAAGGCTGATTGCCCAGCAGAAGAGAAATGGGAAATAGAGACAGTGTGGTAATCCCTGGAGCAGAGGGAGCAGGAGGCAAGGGGAAAAAAATGGTAAGGTGTGAAGAAAGGTAGGAGGAAAGGGACCCAAACTAGTACTGAGAAATGAGGGAGGTACAGTGATTCTGCCAGGAGTGTAGAGGGAGAATGGATAGATATGATTAATGTTTGAATGGAAGGATAACGTTGTTCTCCAGGAAACCTCTGTGACCCTCCTCTCACCAATGAATGCAGTACCCAATAATGTTAGTCTACATAAAACCTCATGGACCCTCCCCTCCCCAGTTAATGCTGTACCCAATAATGTTATTCTCCATGACACTCCTGGGACCCTCCCTTCCCCTCCCCAATGAATGCTGTACCCAGTAATGTTATTCTCCATGACACCTGTGGGACCCTCCCCGCCCCAATGAATGCTGTATCCAGTAATGTTATTCCCCATGAAACCCCTGGGACCCTCCCCTCCCCAATGAATGCTGTATCCAGTAATGTTATTCTCCATGAAACCCCTGGGACCCTCCCCTCCCCAATGAATGCAGTACCCAGTAATGTTATTCCCCAAGAAACCCCTGGGACCCTCCCCTCCCCAATGAATGCTGTACCCAGTAATGTTACTCTCCATGACACCACTGGGACCCTCCCCTCCCCAATGAATGCTGTACCCAGTAATGTTATTCTCCATGAAACCTCTGAGACCCTCCGCTCCCAGTGAATGCTTTACCCAGTAATGTTTTTCCCCATGAAACCGCTGGGACCCTCCCCTCCTCAATGAATGCTGTACCCAGTAATGTTATTCCCCAAGAAACCCCATGGACCCTTCCCTCCCCAATAAATGCTGTACCCAGTAATGTTATTCTCCATAAAACATCTGGGACCCTCCCCTCCCTAATGTGTGCTGTACCCACTAATGTTATTCTTCATGAAACCCCTGGGACCCTCTCCTTCCCAGTGAATGCTGTACCCAGTAATGTTATTCCCCAAGAAACCCTGGGACCTCCTCCTCCCCCATTGAATGTTGTACCCAGTAATGTTATTCTCCATGAAACCTCTGGGACCCTCCCCTCCCAGTGAATGCTGTACCCAGTAATGTTTTTCCCCATGAAACTGCTGGGACCTTCCCCTCCTCAATGAATGCTGTAGCCAGTAATGTTATTCTCCAGGAAACCGCTGGGACCCTCCCCTCCTCAATGAGTGCTGTACCCAGAAATGTTATTCCCCATGAAACCTCTCGGACCCTCCTCTCTCCAGTGAATGCTGTACCCAGTAATGTTATTCTCCATGAAACCTCTGGGACCCTCCCCTCCTCAATGAATGCTGTACCCAGTAATGTTATTCTCCAGGAAACCTCTGGGACCCTCCCTTCCCCAGTGCACCTCACTTGCACCAGTTCCTTTGGGAGGTTGTTACCTGAGCTTGCCATTCTGTATGTAAAAACAAAAAATGCTTCATGTAGGGTATGTCCAGTGGTTGTACTCTCTTAGACAAACAGAACAAGTTTCCTCTGGCCTACATTATCCCATTCTTTTTTTTCAGTGTGCTTTGTCCCCTTGTCTGCCCAGCCCTGTCTCCTGCCTTCTCCATGATTTACCTCACCGTTTGTTCCTCCCTGCCTTATCCTCCAGGGTGAGGCCTTTCAGGTGGACCCTTCTCCAGGTACAGTTGAAGCAAGGTCCTAGGTGAGGGTCTCAGTCGGCAGTGTGGGGCCTTCGACATGGGGCAGAAGTCATGTAGCAGCATCCAGGTTTCTTCCCCCACTTTTTCCTGGTGCTTCCAAACCCAGGATGCCGATGGCTGTGCTCAGAGATGTGCACATGTGCTGAGTCCATGTCAGTATGCATCAGAGCATGTTAACGTCCTCCCTCCCCTGTTAGCCATCTCTGAATGCATCGCCACCTGTGGTCAACCAGGTGTAGGACAGTGTTGTGGAGACTGTGAGCCCTACCATCCCAGAGGAGAACAGCATCCTGTGGGACACTCAGTCTTCCTCCCTGGTTGTCATGCCAACGATCCAGGCTCATTCCCGAACCTGGGTCATAGGAGGTCTCACGCAGCTTTATCATGTCCTTTAAAATGCATGGGTGTGGCAACCCCACATTCTCACCACTGATGCTGCCCCTCAGTAAACAGAAAATGGAGGCCCCTGGGATACTTACAGGGAGTAATATTAGCAGCAATAGTAAAGTAAAGCAAAAGTTCATATCCACAACAGCTATAGAAATGGAGCTAACTGGTGAGAGGAACTGGTAACATTTACAAGATATGAGAGTGTTGTGCTTCTTTGAGCTTTGGCCGCCTTTGGACACGTTACTCTCTTCCTCTACCATCACTCAACACCACTTTACTAACACCTGCAGCAGTATGAGCCAAACTATTCAGGGGGCAAGTTCTGAGCTGTAATTAGCATTGTCTTTTCGCTGTTGAGAAACAAGTTCTTGCTGCCAGGCAGCTCAGTCTCTGGTGCCACCTGCTGTCTAAATAAACTATAAAGCTAAAACACTTGTTTTCTTCACATTAAAAGAAACTTGGTAAAGAGCTTAAACTCAGTTTAAAAATGTACTTGGGTCTTTTTCTGAGGAACTGTTTGCAAGAAGATTAAAATGGATAGTTACGTCATGAACAGTATTAAGATGCATTTAAGAAAGTTTTTATTAGATAATTTAATGCACTCCATAACACTAGAGGGACTCCTTCTAGTGTATCTAAATTACATTTTGTGATACCCTGTATGTATCTGAATTTAAAATGGTGTTACTTTGTACTATTTATCGATGCTCCAAGTGTGTTGATGTTGCCTTGTAACTCACTTATGTAGAACCTTTGCAAACAATCACATGTGCTCAAAAGTTGTGTCCGATTTCTCCAGTAAAGTAAAATATATATATCTATATAAATATAGATATATAGATAGACAGACAGAAAGATATTCATTGAACAACTGCATTAATGCACCAGTTAGGACTCAGCTTAAACCAACAAAAGCAAGGAAACATGGTATTAAGGTTTCCAATGACACCAGTTTACAAAGTATTAAGTGGGTAATGGATGTAGGTTATGCACTCTCACTTCTCACAGTGCTTGGCTTCTATGGGGTACTCGTAGTTATCCAATAAGAAATATGGAGCAGCCAACAAAAAAATTCACTAAATATGACTTTTGAAATCCAGTCTGAAAGTCTTTTTATTGTCCCCTACGTTTCACTCGAATAGATCTTGTTCACGGGGTTTTCTCTCTATTTGAAAAAAAGAAAAAAAAATGTTTTCAGTTTCTGAATATGTTCGTAGTACAAAACTTATATAATCCATCTCAGCATTAGAAAGTGCTGTCCAAATGTTTAGAATCACTGCTCACTAAAAGGTGCCTTCACCATATAACATATATTTCTGTACCGGTCCCTATTCCTGTTTATCAGGATTCAGCAATTGTACCTATAAATAATAGAAATGTTTCATTACCACATCTCTTACATTGAGCATACATTGCATCAGAATACTCCATATACGAACTTTTCAGGCACCTGTCCCTCTGAACCTACCACCCTCCTCTGCGATGTCATCTACAGACCCATTTTTTCACTTTTTTATTTTTTCCCTTTTCCTTCTGCCCCCAGTGAAGACTTGTCTCACTCTATGTGTATCATCTACATGCACATTAGTGCAGTTCATTTTTTTGTACGTAATGTATCAGTTATTTGCAAGAATCCAATCTGTGCCTTATTATTGCCATTGCTGTTTACTCGTGCTATCCAGATCTGTTTTGTATAAGATCATGTACGTCATTGTATTGTTTGAAATCTCCAGGACCTCCTTGTGAATGAGCTTGCTCAATGGAGTAATTCCTGTAATAATAAACTTCAACTTGAACTGAACTTGAAATATGGACTCCATCTGGCTGCAGAAGCACAGGACCATCTGGGCCCTGTACTTTTGCACAACTACAGGTGCAGACATGCAGGGTCCGCCATGTCTTGTGATACATAAGGAGTCCATCTGGGTGCAGAAGTGCAGAACCCTGTGGGCCTTACATTTCTACACCAAGTGAGGAGTCATTGTACCTGTGGAAGCAAAGGACCCTCCTGGTCTTGTGCTTCCATGTGGCTACAGATGCAGACATGCAGTGGCCAGAAGGCCCTGTGTAAAGTGAGGAGTCCATCTAGCTACAGAAGGGGCCCTGCTATTCCGTTAAGCTACAGATGCAGACACGCAAGACCCTTCAAGCCTTGCAACAAATGTGGCTGTGGAACCACAAAAAATATTTCGACATTCACTCATAATTCAGTAATTTTACCATATTTCTACACCAAACTCAGTGTAGCCTTTTTATGATCCCATGTCATGAACCTGGTAGGTGTAAATTTTCAAATCCCCACTGAAGCGTCATTTTGTGCCACAGGTGTGAAAACACATTTTGACCAGGATTTGAAAAATAACAGCTATCACGTTCATGAAGTGGTGTGAAAAAAGGGCTATGTTGAAAATTTGTAGTCAAAATATTGAAACTTGCCGAACTTGTGAGCGAGGACAGAAAAATTCCAATGTATGCCCCTAACTTTGTTGTTTTTATATATTTTGACCACAAATTTTCAACATAGCCATGTTATGACTCCACCTCATGAACCTAGTAGGTGAAAATTCTCACATCTCAACTGAAACGTAATTTTGTGCCTCAGGTGCGAAAACATATTTTGGCCATGATTTGAAAAATGACAGTTGTCACATTCATGAGGTGGTGCAAAAAATATGACTACACTGAAAATCTGAGGTCAAAATATAGAAAATAACCAAAGTTATGAGCATGTGTTGAAATATTTAAATGTACTGTCATAACCTTGTTATTTTTTTAAATATTGTTACCCTAAGTTTTCAACATAGCCTTCTTATGACCTTACCTCATGAACAAAGGTGAAGAAAATGTTCAAATCCTGCCTGAAAGGTGATTTCACCCAGTGACCACTAAATCACCTTTCAGGACAGATTTCCATAAGTTTACCACCCTTGTTCATGAGGTGGGGGTCCCAAAAAGGCCGTGTTGAAAATTTGGTGTAAGAATTTTCAAAAATGAAAAAGTTATGCACAAAAGTTCAAACAAACTCCATTGAAATACATTAAACCACACTTACCTTATGTTCTCATATTGCAGTCTCTGGTTCCAGCAGCAAGACATGTCTTATATCAGAGAGTGGATGTATGTCATCGGACATGTTCAGGTGAGAGGGGGTGTCTGGGGTGGTGGGTGCTGAGTAGGGGGCTGGGCCGGGGTGAATGGGTGGGGGTGCAAATTGCCAATGGACCATTTTCTTTTTTCCAGCTTAAAAAAAAAGATCAGTGAGGGATGGTTTTCTTTATTGTAGGGGGACAGAAGCCGACACTAGGGACTGGGCACCCCAGTGTCAGGATGACCTTTGGCAGCACCAGGAGTGAGCAGCCTGGTGCTACCAAATATATTAAAGGAGGGTGGATGACGTGGAGGGGAAGGGGCAAGAGACATGGTACCGGGGTGGGCACACCAGTCCGCTTACTACTTAACCAAAAAATTAAAAACTGATGAGGGGTAGGCGACCTGGAGGGGTGGGGGAAAAGAATCGGTACCAGGGGTGGGCAACCTGGTCCTCTAGGTATCTGGATGGAAAGAGAGAGAGAGAGAGAGACAGAGAGAGCAAGAGAGAGAGACAGAGAGAGCGAGAGAGAGCAAGAGAGAGAGACAGAGAGAGAGACAGCCAGAGAGAGCGAAAGAGAAAGAGAGAGAGACAGACAGAGAGAGAGAGACATATTTTAATTAATTGATTTTTCAAGAAACCCAGTACAGTAGTAAGTCTTGTCAACCCAAGGCATTGCCTCCATACAATAGGTGTCTTAAAGCGACAATGTCCACAGTTTACAGTGTTTCACCAGGAAAAGCACACAGGGTTGACGCTTATTTCCAGGTGCATCCCAGGAGCACGTGGAGACTAAGTGACTTGCTCTGGGTCGCAGAGCATGCAAGTGTAGGTTGTGAAAAAATGAGACACCGTTTCTTATTTTAAAAAAGGGGACTACAGTTAACTGCAGTATACACTACTGCCCTGTAAGAAAAATATTTTCTCAAAGATTTTCACTTCTACTTATAGCAGTAGAAAACACATCTTCCTAAACATCCTTGTAAGACACAGGCAAATCATGTCTACCAATTTAAAATCACAAATGGATACTCTTGTACAGCGGGATATGTACGGTATCAACAGTATCAACAAAAAGAATGCAAAACCACCAGCTGTCAGCACCCATCAAATGCTGGTGAAGCTATACTAGTCTATGGCAAGCCATTAGGGACATATAACACTCTAGTCTATGGCAAGCTGTTAGGGACATAATTTAGCTTGCTATACTAGTCCGTAGGAGCAAAGACTGAACTGCAGCCAACTGTTTCTTTTTTTTTTTAAGGGTGGGGGGGCATCACATACAGTATTTTATTCTACATGAATTATTCTGTTTCAGTGTGTTTTTATTGTACATTCTGTGTTCACATTTGCCACAGTGCGTAGCAGTATCTGATTTCTGCAAGATTTTTTTATTTAACCTCTTCACCGCTGGAAATCTTTGCAAGTACTAAAACCTCAGATCAGGAACTTCTCTCTGGTATTTGTGCACATATAATGTTGTATATGTCCCTGCAAAGGAAAAGTAGGGACAACATGAGTGAATTTTTCACAGCACAAACTGAACTTTTACTTGGTGCTATGTTTGTGTGGGTTACTTGTTCTTGACTAACATGCTCGAGAAAACAGCTTTTCTAGCTGAATAAACAATGCTGACTATAACATGTCATCTGTTTTTTAACAGTGTAAAACAGATTATGTTGCATATTGTGTGACTGACATCTGGTCTCTGCATATTGAGACAAAACTGCAGGATGGCAGATCAGAACCACTGTCACTAACATTGGGCCCTATGCATGAAAGTTACATGGCCTGCACAGCCGCGCATAGGGGCAGTGCACAAGTGCTTCGACACAAACACATGCACAACGCCCAAAGGAGACATGCACAATAGGTGTGTAGCGAGCGCACATCCATAAGCACGTACTGGTATGTAAGCACCCTGCATGTGCATTACGTGGGGGTGGGGCCACATAACAGCATGTGTATGTAGGCCATACACGCATGCACAATGGCACATATGACAGAATGCAATGGAAGTGGTGTTGCATATGATACACCGTGTATAGGGTGGCATAGGTAGCGCGAAGCACCCAGAGGATGCCAGCACAGGTGTGCAGGTGTCGACAGACCGCCACCACGGGACCAACTTGCCCGCACACATGATGCAATAGCATATGGCCGTAGGACAACAGTGGTCACACATGACCATGTGACACCACAGCTGCACGACCACGCTGCATGGTGGGCATGCAGCATAGTGGGCAGACGATGCAGCCACACGTGGCATGGAGCGGAAACACACACAAACCACCACAGGACAGGACGTGCAGGGGTGATGGCATGCACACCAGTGGGACGTGCAGACGCCCATGGCTGCACCAGCATGACACTGCCCAGTGAATGGCTGCATGTGGGCATACATCTGTGACAGCCAGAGCAAGCAACCAGCAAGGCTATGCTGATGACAGACATCCCCCCCCAGAGACAGTGACCACACAGAAGTATGCAAAACACCATTTATTGCCAGAGGTGTACAGCACAATACAGGCTGGAACAACATCAATCACCCACCCCCCCAACACACCCGCCCGGAGACACCGGCTCAACAACCCCCAGGCCACCCACACCCTGCAACACCCATTGCACACACCACTGCACACCACCCCACACTCCCTACCAGCAGACAGCCCAACAACAGATACGAAATGCTGTACCCCCCCCAGTTCCAGCAGCCCAGTGCTGCAGCAGTCCCCACACAAGGCACAATGCCAGCCCCAGGCTGCAGAGTCTGGCCCCAGTAGAAGGCAATAAGGCAGCACACGGTGGACATAGGTCCCAGCAAACTGAAACACATGGTAAAGTCCAATGAACGCGGTTGCGGCCACCACTGTCAGCTGGTCATGACACCAGGGATGACCCACTGGCACTACTCCTGGCCAGTGAACACCGATGATGGGCACGCCACCGTCCCCTGCTGCAGGCCAGGTCTTGATGGGGTGGCCCTCCCTCTGCCACTCTCCTCCTCATCCCCTGAGTCGTCAGTCACCCCCACAGGCGAGTGTCGGCCCCCGTTCAGGAGCATGATCCATCTTGCTGGGCCCCCGTACGGGTGCAAGAGAAAGGGGTACACATAAGTAACGCTAGCAACAGACACACACAGGCCACACGCCCCATAGTCCATGGGCCACTGTACTCACCGGTGAAGGGACATATATCTCCCATACCTGATAGTCATTGTCCTCATTGAAGAGGTCCCCTCCAGCGCCCTTCAAGTACAGGTACCCGGGTAGCCAGTCCCAGTACCGCATGCACCTCGCTGGCATTGAGGACACATACACCTTCACCTCATCCAGCTGCACCAGGAGTGTCAGCTCCAGGTGGCCTGGCATGCCACAATGGTTCTGTGGAACACAAGGGACAGTAGTCAGTATACCATATGCTTGCACAGCTGCCAGAGACCCAGGACCTACTGCCCGGCCAACCCACATAGCCATACTCACCCTCTCAAAGGCCCTGATGGCCCACAGATCACCATGGCCCCAATTTTCCATGTAGTCCTGCTCGGCCACATGGAATAGGTGTTCAGAGAACTGTGCCTTGCATGTTAGCATGATGCCTGCCATGATTCCGTATCACACATCTGATCACTGCGTGTGGCGGGGTGCACGTATGCAGTGCTCCCACAGGGCACATGACAGCAGGGGAACACCCCCTTAAAGAGGCATGGACATGTGACTGGCATTATATTGGGGATCGCAGCTGCTGTTGCATTGAAGTGCAGGAAGCAGTAATTATGCGTCGGGATGTGTCCGGGCATACTGCTCCATGTCCACCTACTAGCTGACCTCGCCGAGAGGTGCTGCCACCGCGGCCTGCATCCACATGTGTTCCTCACACAGCTGGATGCCGCTGCATTGTGGGACATCTACTGCACTGAGCAGTTCAGGCTACCATGGCCAGCCATCGCCCAGCTGTGTGATCGCATTTGTGGCGATGTCAAACCGCACACATGGCGGTCACACGCCATGTCCATAGAGACGAAGATACTATCTGCCCTACAATACTATGCCACCGGGTCATTCCAGCATGTGACAGGCAACACTGTCAGTGTGGGGCAGTCCTCTGTGTCCAGGGCTGTGACATAGGTGACTGATGCCCTCCTCATGCACCTTGGAGAGCATGTCGCATTCTCAGCAATGCCAACGGACCTCAGGCCAATGAAGGAGGCATTCTACAGCATGCACGGCATGCCTAATGTTTGTGGTGCCATCGACTGTACACACATTGCCATACTCATGCCACAGAGCCATGAGAAAGCATACAGGAACTGCAAGAGCTATCACAGCATAAATTGCCAGGTGGTATGTGATGCCAGGGGCATGGTAACGGATGTGTGTGTCAAGTACCCAGACTTGACTCATGATTCCTACATCCTGGATGGCTCTGGTATGGGTGCGATGCTATGTGCTGGACAGCTGGATGGGTGGCTGCTTGGTGAATTGCACTGATACAGCATGTTACGAGACATGTATCACAGTTACACTATCATGCACTGATGAATTCTTCCCCCCCTACTGCAGGTGACAGCGGGTATCTACTGTGGACCAATCTCATGACCCCCTTCTATGCCCCTGCCATGCCTGCGGAAGTTGCCTACAACACAGCACACAAGCGGACCAAGGCCATCATAGAGAGAACTATTGGACAGCTGAAGATGCTTGTCCATTACCTGGACCACACTGGCGGCAGATTCATAACGAGTCCTGCAAAGGCATGCAAGGCATTCGCGGGTGTGTGCCATGCTGCACAACATCGCGAGGAGCGTGAATGTGTCGATGCCTGATGATGCACCTGATGACCCCGCGGATGATGGGGATGATGACATGGCACCTGTCTGGATGCTAGAGATGGCTGGGGGCACATGGCCTGGCAGGCTGTTGTGGAGAGCACGTTCAGGTGCTGACGCCACAGCATGTATGCACCCAGTGGGGACTGCCATGGCTGTTGCGCCTTGCCTTGGCACACCTCCCCACCCCAACACCATGCAATTGTGTGCCCAGCACTGTGGCCCATACCCCATGTGTAGGTGGTGTCACATGCCAGCCTGGGGGAAGGCCTGGCAGTGCATGATGATAAGAGCTGCCTGAATGTACTGCATATCGGGAGGGGGTATGTGTGTGCATGTGTGCTGGGAGGTTGTGCCACTGTGCCGTGCCCGTTTGGGCACTGTGATGTACACTGGTGCTTGTGCCCGCATTGGGCGTGGCCTGCCATGTGACACTGTGTCCATGTGCTACCCTGTGCCCTCGGCATCTGGTCATGTCTATAGCCTCATGGATACATGGCTACCGAGTCTGTGTGCTGGTTGCCTGCCGGAGGATGCACCCCTGCCTCTGTGTCCAACAGTGGCACCATCCATTCCTGTGCTCTCATTTATGGCACTGCCCACTGGGGCCATGTGCACATCACAGACCAACGTCCCCATGGTGGCACAGTGCACCTGCATTGGCTGTGACTCCACTGGCCATTCCTCGGTGTTGGGTGCACTGGTCATGGCATCGTCACAGTGTGGCTGGGTCTGGTTGTCCCCATCCTCAGTCCACAGTGTGTGGCCTGCTGGCAGCATGTACTGCATGTCCATATTGATTGCCGCTGGCTGTGCACACAGTCCCGTCTGCTCCCCGGTGGGGGGTGCCGCACTACCTCATGGATGCCCTCCAGTGCCACCTTGCACCACAGGATGCCTGTGCGTATTGACCATTGGACTGTAGTCTGCTCCTCCACCACCACTGCAGTGTGACTCCACTGTGCTTCCAGCCTGTCATGCTCCAGCTGCTGCAGCTGGTGGTACTGCCCCTCCATGTATGTCTGTGTCCTTCCAGCCCTGGTGCACGTCCGAGTGTGGTCTGAGGGGCCCTCATCACAATTGTTGGTGTGTGATGCCATGGTGTGCAGCTGCAGTATTGGCCTGGGGGGGCACCCACCAGCACCCAGTGTTATGGTGTTCATGGTGCCAGCTCACATGTGGCGCACTGTACCACTTGTTCCCCCATGGGGGGGGCTGTGTGTCTGTCCCTGCATCTGTGTTGCTGCCTGTTCTGATATCCGCTTCATGGGGGGATGATGGTGCTGTCCTCCTCAGTGGCCATCTCTAGCAGGGACTCCATTGCTGGCACTGTACCTGTTGGTGAACATGTTACAGGTTAGACAGGTGCTGGCTGATTGCCCTCCACTACAACCTCCTGGTGTGTGCGTACCTACCTGCACGCTCCTCTCCCTGTTGCCCTGCCACTGGTGTTGCCTTGTCATGGTGATGGCAGGCCGCACCATGGTGGCCACTGCTCCACTCCTGCCGGCATATGTGACACCTGTGGGTACATGACATAGCTGTTAGTGGGCATGTTTCTGGCTGTGCTGTCACTGCTGCATGTATGTGTGAAATCCCTACCTGCCATGCCATCCACACCTTCCACCTCTCCACGGATGGCGATGTCCATGAGCCTCTCTGCAACCAGTCACTCCAGGAGTATCAGCTGGCTGTCGGTGCAAGGTGATCCACTCCCCGTACCTCTGCATGCCCTTCCACCAGCAGTGAGTTTCCTCTTGATGGTGGTCCTCATGTCCCACCATTTATGCTCTATGGCAGCTATGGTATGTGCCTCTGTCCCAGCAGCATTGACCGCAGCCTGCATGTCTAGCCACAGCCTGGTCTTGACCTCAGTTGGTGTGGCTGGGGCCTACGCACCACACAGGCTGCTGTAGTGCTGCCATATGTCAGCCACCATTACGACGACCTGCCCACTGGCGAAGTTGCTTGCTCTGGACCACCGCCCATCCCTTCTGTGTCCATGTTCTCACCAATGTCCATCTCGTTGTGCACCCCCTTGGTCTCTGATGCTTGCTGCGCCTCTTGCTCCGCATCCCTTTCCTGGTCCGCCATTGCGTTCTGCACTTTTCCGTCACACAGCATTCTCAGCCAGGCACTTGCGCGGGGGTGGTGCACTGCCTTATATGGCGGGGTCAAGGGATGTTCTTGCGTATTGGTCCTCTGCCTGCTGTGCCTGTGCATTACATTGCACAGCACCTTCTGCCACACCCCCTGCGCATACTGGCCTTTGTGCATGTCGCGTACCTCCATGCCGCTACATTCCTCATAACTGCATGCCTCGCCTATGCCAGTTTTTGGCACATTTTCCATGCTTTCGTGCATAGGGCCCATCGTGATTATCATAATCATAGAAAAAAATAAAGTGTGTGTGTATGGGGTGGGGCAGTATGTTTGAAAGTTCTCATGTTGTACATCACAATATTCAAATTTCAATCTTCTGTCATCATACACAGAAATGAAAGCATGATTTTGCCATCTGAATGAACCTTGTACAGATGTATAGTTATTAAAGAGAAGTTCCAAGATATTAATAACGGGTTTTTAAATACATTAACCCATTACCTTATGGTGGGGATAGTCTTATGAGGTAACAGAGGAATACTTTCAGTAAGTTCACTGTGAGAGGGAAGGGATTGAAAATTGTGCTGAACAGACCAGCCAATCACTTCCATTTCCTGGTCTGCTGGCCCACCCCTGTGATCAGACGTTTTGTGATGTTTAACCAGGGAGAGCATGGGGGAGTGCCAAGTCAATGAAGAAATTTTCAGAGCTGTTTTATATTAATCAAAGCAACCATTGATGTAAATGAAAGCCATCGCTCACTTAATAGGGACTGCATTCAATCGGGATGATCTTTGGCAGCACCAGCAGTGGGCACCCTGGTGCCACCACATAAATTTATTTAGTTTTTGTTGACCGAGTAAGTGCACCAGACAAATTCTGCCTATTTTCAGGCATGACCCAGAGGAGGAGGATACAGATGAATGCCATCTGACCGTGATCCAGATTAAGCTGTTGGTGGTATTTTTAGTGAATGGGGGAAATTTGGCCAGGGCACTGGGGAAATTCCCCCGTTCTTTTCGAGAAGTGCCATGAGATCGTTAACATCCACTTGAACTTCCACCAGAACAGGCAGATGGGACCTCGGTTTAACATCTCATATGAAAGATGTTTATTGAAGGAAGGGGGCAGACAACCTGGAGAAGAGGGGGCAAGAGAAGCAGAACCAGGGGTGGGCACCCCAGTCCACTTAAGGAAAATAAAAAAATTGATAGATATATGCATACATAGACAAACAAAAAGATGGAGAGACAGAGATAGATAGATAGATAGATAGATAGATAGATAGATAGATAGATAGATATAGAGTAGAGAGAGAGAGAGAGAGAGAGAGAGAGAGAGAGAGGGATATAGCTATATCATGGGATCAGTGTCTCAGTGCTCTAATTGAAGCCAGCAGCGGGACACCGACTGCACCTTCACAATTCAAGAAAGTCCTGGTTGCAGACAGTTCTTTTGTGAGATATCATGAAAGAACAATGGTTCTTTTGTATGGCCTCACAAAAGAACTGTGAAAAAAACTAAGTCCCACCCTCTTGTTTTGTGAACTGACTACCTTCTTTCGTGAGTCAAGAAAGAACTCATGAAAGGAGAATCTTGGCTCATGAAAGAAGATGATAAAACTTAGTGTTTTTTCATAGTTCCTTTGTGATCTGACCTTCTTCTTTCGTGATTTCTTTCACGACTCATGAAAGAAGAAGATTGACTCACAAAAGAACTATGAAAAAAGTCCCACCATCTTCTTTTGTGAGCCAAGATTCTTCTTTAGTGAGTTCTTTCAAGAACACAAAAGAAGAAGAAGGTTGGCTCATGAAAGAATTATAAAAAAACCTAAGACTCACGGTGGCAGGGTTGAATAAGACACTGTCCCATTTGTTATGCAAAAGAGTTAAAAGCAAGGATCTGTTCTATCCTCTCCTTTTCTGTCTCTTGTCTGTCTGACTGCACAGTCAAATTTTCTTGTGAGACCTAGGAAATGATCATTCTGACAGTCTCATGATTCTCCCCCTCCTGTTATCTCCCTGCCTTCCCTTGCTGTTTCTATCTTTTCTTCCCCCTTGCTTATCCATGGTTATACAAATGCATGTGGATCTTTATGTGAAACTGGGTTCTCTGGTTTGAAAATGTATATACAGTAGTTATATTGTTGAAATGATTGCAAAAAGGTATTTGGAATTCGAGGTGTTAACTTTGAGATGCAGTTTGACCTCCACAAGCTAATTTGCAGAGTCTGTCAACAGGAGATAAGTTCTGGGACACAATGTTCTATTTTGTTGCACCTGCAAGTAAAGAAACTGACAAAGTTCTGATACATTTTGTGAAAAACAGGAGGTATCTTAATGAGCTCAGGATGCAGAAGTTAATTTCCCGGAAAAGACATTGGCCCAGATATTCAAAAGGGTTACGCGTGGTGCAACAGGGTTGCGCCATGGCAACCACTAAGTACGCAACCACGATATTCAAAAGGAAAAAATGCACTGCACAAATCCCGATGCGCCGGAGTGCATCAGTAATGTATGTAGGCACAGGTGGGAGGGCGTGTCCATGCATAACCTGCACAGCCCGATATTCAGCCCGGGATGTGCAGAGCCATGCATGTGCAACCCCTACTTGCGCCCAGCACAAAGTTAAGCCAAAAAGGAACAACTGATGGCCACCCACAGGTGAGCTGCGCATTCAGGGTGCAACAAAGAGCAGCTGCCACCTGTGGTGGTCCTCAATTCGGCTGCACCTGGCGGCACCCCCCCCATGCCCGATCGCAGGCATTCATAAAAACAAAACCCCATCCTATATCCCTGGTGGTCCAGTGGACCAATTTCTGCCCGATCGCGGGCATCTGTATCAAGTAAACCCGTCCTATATCCCTGGTGGTCCAGTGGACCGCACTCTGCCCGATCGTGGGGATCTGTAAAACAGAAAATGTCCTATTGCCCTGGTGGTCTAGGGTACCCCACCGCCTTCCCCCGGTCAGCCCGGCGGGTGGTAACATCCACCATGCCTGCCACCTCGCCATCGCCGACTGACACCTTGGTAGGGCTGCCCGCCCATTGGTTCACGCAGCCAATGACGTGCAGCACCTCTAACTACACATTCAGATATGTTCACTATCTGGAATGTGTGACTGTATGGGCTACACACCCATTGGCTCACACTGTGAACCAGTGGGCGGCAGCCCTACCAAGGTGTCAGTCGGTGGGTGGCAGGTGGTGGTGCTGCTGCCCACCGCTGACCGGGGGAGCGGGCGTGGGGCTCAGTGGGCGGGTGAGGAGGGGGTACCCTAGACCACCAGGGTAATAGGACGCTTGTTTTACAGATGCCCGTAATCGCACAGTGTGGTCCACTGGACCACCAGGGATATAGGACGGGGTTTCCTTAATACAGATGCCCACGATCGGCCACATAGCGGTCCACTGGACCACCAGGGATATAGGATTATTCTATTTTTGGACAGATGCCTGTGATTGGGCTACAGGGGGCATCGGTCCCGACGGCTGCTGCCTGGCAGGGCGCCAGGTGCAAGTCATCGGGGATCAGCGCACCCTGCATGCAAATGGGGCCATAATGACATGCAAATGGCCCCATGTGCGCCTTGCATAAATTATGGCCCCATTTGCAAGTCACCTTTTGAATATCACGGGTGCTGTGAATGGGGCAATGGCACTTGCACTAGTGCATCTCCATGCTCCACTCTGGCCACTTGCGCTGGTGCAGTGCCATTGGGGGTGGCCAGGGTGCAATATTCAAAGCTGCTGAGCCATGGCACAACCCCTTTGAATATCGCCCAGGCCACACCCTTGTGCAGCCAAGTTGAGCTGCGCCCAAGCTTGCGCCACAGCCTGGCGCAGTTTGAATATCGGGGCCATTATATATAAAGATAGCAATTTTTTGTTGGAGAGACAGAGAGTGAGATTTTAAAGAAAGACTGTCAGATGAAGGATTTTGGTTTTTTTGTTTGAACTGCCTTCAGAAAAGCTATCCTGTACAATTTTATTTTTTATTTTACTGTTACTAAAAGTAATAAAATGCTACTTGTGAATGTTATAACTTCTCCAGGTTTGCCTATGCTTCTGGACCTATGCCTCAACAACAGATTGTTTTAGACATGGGATTTATACCATGCGAACTCTAATCTAGGAGTTTTGTACCAGCCTGGTACCAGGGAAGTATACATGAAAGGTATAGATCCTGCAACAGCAAGCCAGAAGTGATTATCAGAAGAATGGTAGTCAAACTAGAAGCAGAAACAAAAGTCCAAATGGAGACTGTGCAGTGATGGTAGAAGAAGAACGGACAGGGCAGAACCTGAAAGCCTGTCCTTCTTCAATGGTGGGCTATGCAACAAAGAGAGACAGAGAAGCAGAGAAAAGAAGAAATGCAGCAAGAGGAGCTCAGAGAAGAGATGTAGTAACAGGAGCGGCAGAGAAGAGGAGATGCAGCGACAGGAGCAGTGATGGCTGGATGCCTTGCACGCTATCAAAGCTGGAGCATCTGGCACAGATCCAGCTGAGCAACAAAACACAAATAACGGTCCGCAATGTATCCCATAGCCCAATTAATGTTTCTGACCATGCCATGGTTATTTTGAAAATGTTTGTTGAGGGGGAGAAGCAACCTAATTCCGGATGGAGGTTTTCCACCTATCTTTTGACTACTGAAAAATTATGGTTGTATTTGAAGGAGCAGTGGAACATTTACTAACATACATACTAACATATTAAAATGGCAGTAGAATAGGCCTAACGGTCTTTCGCATCTGCTGGTTTGGTCAGCCCCCACCCTGGGAACTTGACCTTGCTGCTCCCCTCGCCTTCTCTGGCTTCTCCCTTCCCAGTTCCGGATATTCTCGCTGCATTGGATTTTGCTTCCAGAACCCTTCCCCTGTACCTGTCCCACCCCCTCTTGAACCCCTCCACCGTCTCTGGCTCCACCAGCCCCCTAGGCAGTGCATTCCATGGCTCCACCACCCTCTCAGTGAAGTAGCACCTCCTTCTTTCTCCCCTGAATCTTCCCCACTCCAGCTTCCACCCATGCCCTCTAGTGGCCCCTCCTCCTTCCTTCAAAGCACCCTGACTGTTCCTCCCTATTTACCCTCTTCATGTACCTGAAGACCTCTATCATGTCCCCCGTCCCTTGTCTCTTCCAATGTGTACATATTTAGCTCTTGAGCCTCCTCATAGGTCCTGTCCCCAAGCCCCAAATCATTTTGGTTGCCCTCCTCTAGACCCTCTACAGGAGTTTAATGTCCCTCTTTAGTGTGGCCTCCAAACTGCATGCAGTATTCAGTGCAGCCTCACCAGGTTATACAGAGGAGTATCACTTCCTCCTTCTGAGGTGATCCCCTAGCGATGCATCCCAGCATCTTGTTGGCCTGGCTGCTGCCCTCCTACAAGTCTCCAAGTTGTTCATCTTGACATCCACCACCACCCCCAGGTCCCTCTCAGCCATCGAGACTTGTAGCATTTCCCCCCCCCCAGGGTGTACACTTGGCCCGGGTTTCTGGCCCCCAGGTGCAGTACCTTGCATTTCTCTGCATTGAACCTCAGCTTCCACTTTCTAGACCATCTTTCCAGAGCCTCCAGGTCCCCTTGTAGGGCCACCCTCCCCTCCTTTCTGTTTTATAGATGCCCGTGATTTACAGTATAGAGAATGCTGCTCCGGCTCCTTCAAAGACAATTTTCTGGGGGGGGGGCAGGTAAACCCTTCATGAGATGCATGATTATGAGTTATGTGGCTAGTTACAAAAAGTAGAGGTGAGATATACAGCAAACTCTTGAGAATCACAACTGAAAGACCTTCAGAAGAGGGCACTAATTACTCCAACAGAACAACTTCAGAGAGAAATGTTAGCCATCCAGGGGGCCTTGAATCTGTTATTGACAGGGGAGGCCAGTACACCTTTATTTTATGATCATCAAAGGCTATATGAGTGGGGCAATAAACCAGGGGCTATATTAACAAGGTTGGCTAGGGGTAAGAAGGAATCCTCCACTGTAACAGCAGTGAAGGGTCCACTTGGAAAGGTGGAAACCTCTGGGGAAAAAATTAGGGAAGCCTTTAGATCCTTTCATAAAATTTTATATCAGGCTGAATGCATAGGTTCCATTGAGTGAGCTACAGAAATCCTTGATGGCATTCCCATTCCGAGGCTTACAGAAACTCATAGGGACATATTGGGGGCTAAGGTAACACAAGAGGAGTTGGCAAAGGCTGTTGCTTCTATGAGAAGGGGTAAAGTGGGAGGTCTAGATGGCTTTGTCATGGAATATTACAAGGAGCTTAGGGAAGATTTACTTGGTCCTCTGGCAGGAATGCTGGAGGAGGTGGTGGAGGGAGGGTGCCTCCCTGCCCCACGCTTACAAGCTCTGATCTGCATGTTGCCTAAGCTGGATAAGGATCCCCTTGACTGTGTGTCTTACCAGCCCATATCGCTCTTTAATTGTGACCTAAAGTTATATACAAAGGTTTTGGCTATGAGATTAGAGACACTCTTGCCTTTGCTGGTCCATCCTGACCAGACTGGTTTCATCAAGGGACGGTTATCATACCATAATATGAGAAAGCTCCTTAATGTGATCCACTGAGGAACTCGGCATCCTGGGCAAATGGTGGTGCTGTCCATGGATGCCGAGAAGGCCTTCTATTGCATAGAATGGCCATACTTGTTTGGGGCCTTGGAGATATGTGGGCTGTGGGACCCTTTCATTGATATGGTTAAATTACTATATCAAGGACCTAGTGCACAGGTTTTGTTGACTGGCACAAGGTCAGATACTTTTTAGCTTGGCAGGGAAATGAGGCAGGGACGCCCTCTCTCCCCACTCCTCTTTGTATTCGTTTTTGAGCCTCTAGCCATTCAGATCAGAGAGGAATACAGAATTAAGAGGGTAGTCCGTCACTAGGGTTGTAATCATAAAATGACACTATACGCAGATGATGTTTTATTTATTTATTTATTTTCTTAGAGTCTTGGATTTACTATTATTTGTTACAGAACCCAGAACTACCATACTGGCACTGCTAGAGGTGGTGGGGGCTTTTGCCACTTTCTCGGGATACAAATTAAATGTTTCTAAATCAGAAATGTTTAGGGTTTCTGCTTGGGATTGGGCTACAGTAAGCAGTACTTGAGGATTTAAAGAAGTGGAGAACTGCTTTACATATCTGGGTATTAAGGTTAGGAGGGAACTATCTGGGCATTATCAGTTGAACTATGGTCCTCTAATAAGAAAGATATCTGTGAATTTGGAAAGATGGCGTACTCTCCCCATATCTTGGATGAGCTACATCAATCTTCTTAAAATAAACATCCTTCCACGTGTTCTTTATATCATGCAAATGCTCCCTATGGGGTTAAAGAAAGGGGATATTAAGAAACTAAAACAGGGATTCAGCAAATTCATATGGCAGAACAAACACCTTTGGATGAGCTTAAAGAGACTCAAAGGGAGTACAGCTAAGAGAGGATTATATTTCCAAGGTATCAAGGGTTTTTTCTTGTCTATCCAGCATAGATATGTACATGATTGAGTTAACAGTGGGGTGGAAGCTTGCTGGGTAGATTTGGAGGGGAAGGAGGCTTCCGCCAAACTAGCAGCTTATTTACACCCCAGTGGCAAGCGAGCATATGACCGCCTTAGGAATAGAAACCCCTTAGTGGAGTTCACCTTAAAGGCATGGGAGCAGACTAAGAGAAGGAGAGGGGAGGGGGAAGCTCTAACATGGCTAGTTCCTGTAGATGGAATCCCAGCATCCCTACTGGGGTTTGCGGATTCCAGCTTTCAACTGTGATATGACAAGGGGGATGCATTCTTTAGGTGACTTATACACACCAGAAGAAATCAAACCTTTTGAGGATCTCCAAAACCAGTTTGGAATCCCTGTCACACACAGGTATAAGTATTTCCAGGTTTGTGCCTTTGGGCAAAGCAGAGGCAGAACTCTGATGGACACATCCATTTTGGGCCCGCTGGAACGTGCAGTGGTTCGGGCGCGCCACTCTCCAAAACAGCTAATAGCAAGATTTGCACCGCAGGATAGGGATGTGTTTCCAGACTTGTCGGGTAGGGAGCGGGACCTGAGGACACTGATTTCAAATGAAAATTGGACTACTATAATTAGAACTCATATGGGACTCTTGCTTTATAATACATACGAAGAATCACAATTCAAATTTTTGCATAGGTTATACTGTCCCCTGGTTATAGTACATAAGTTTCATCCAACAATGTCTCCTATGTGTGGTTGCTGCAATAGTGCCCCAGTACATATATTCATTACTTTTCAGTGTGTACGGATCTCTGCTCCTTCTGGATGCAAATTGCCCAGGAGGTCTCAAATATTTGTAATGTGCAGATAGTGGACACAGCAGTGTCTCTTCTATTTGGGGTGGAGGATCTGGGAGAGGAAGGGTGGAACCCTATCCCAGAACAATCAGAAAAGTACTGGTTTTGGCTTGCCAGTGCATTCAAAATACCTGGGTATTTCACGTCAAGCCCACCATGGGCCAGTGGAGAATCTGGTTCTGAAGCACTTAACTTACCTGCTACAAGGGAGAGAGGAGCTGTTTCTCCATGGATGGGATCGCTACATTGACTCCCTCTCAGGGAAACAATTCTGCTTAGACAAGGCATACTGTAAGGGGCTTGAAGTCTCTCTTTCATGGTGCCTGGGGTTGGAGGTACCATTCTGGCTATGCCCTAGCAGTTGGGTTTGTACATCCCCCTCCAGCTGAAGAACAACTTGATTCATGTAGGAATGGCTCGAAATCTCTGTGTCTGAAACATCAGATATATTTGTACATGTGCATGTTTTTTTTTTTTTTTTAGATGGGGGTAATATGTTAGTTATTTATGTTATGCAATTATTAATTGTATTTATAATTTTATAGGTTATTAATTTTAACTGAACTATTAATTGGCATATACAAAACTACATTCAGCTATTGTGTTTCTTTTGTATGTGATATATATCTATGTTGAGTTCATTTCTTCACTGTATGTATTATTTCTGATTTTTTTTGTATCTTTTTTTATTAATTTTGTAAGTAAACAACTCAAAAAAACATATTATACATGGCAGGTTAACAGAGGTATATTAATATTACCACAATTCTAGACAAAATCTCTATTAACAGCCCCTCCCAATAAGTAACAGCATAGGGGGATATGCCCAAATTTATAGTAACATTCATATATTTTTAAAGGGAAACAATGGAAAAGACAAAGCTTTCCTCAGACATTGCAGAAACTCTCAATGAGTACTTTCAGACAGTAACAACTTTATTTAATGATTTAGAACAGCTACCCACAACTTCCACTTCCTGTTGCTGGCAGCAGCCATTTCATGAGCAGCAGTGAGCTTCCTGAGCTCACTCTATGCTAATATGCCTGTTTGACCTCAGCTATTGGTTGGCAGAACATATTAGCATAAACTGAGCTCAGGAAGCTCTCTGTTACTCATGAAATGGTGGCTGCCAGCAATAGAAAGTGAAAGTTGAAGGCCACTGTTTAAATCACTAAAAAATCAGTTAGAGTAATTTGTTAAAAAAATTTTACTGTCTGAAAGCACTAATCAGGCATTTTTGTAGTGCATGGGTAAAGCTGCACCTTTTCCATTGTTTCCCTTTAACCTAAATGCATACAGCCAAGGAAAGGCAAAGGAGAATCACATGTCCATAATACACTCCGCACAACTAATGACCCACATAAGTAAGTGATCCCAGCAATTCCCCCATAGCATAAAACCATTAAATGAGTTAGAGGAGCTCCCCAGCTTCCCTCCCCCTCAAAAAAAGATTCCAGTCATAGGTTCCCAGTAACAACGCCCTCCGTAGTGTGCTTTTTATCTAGTAAACACTAGCAGAATTACAGATGCAACGCCGTAGACAAAGAAAAAGTTTTAGCCTCAGTCAGCAAGTGGCCACCCTCGCAGCATCCGAAAATATAGTCCAGCTCAGTCCAGACAATAAATTTCCCACGTGGAAACAGTCCATCCTTCACTAATGAAAAAAGAAAGAAAAGAGGCAACAAGCTGAGATTTATATATAATGAGCAATCATACAGCAGTCCTGGACAGCTCTGAAGAGTTGCTCGAAATAAGTCCAGAATGCGGCCTACCTACAGTCATCTATCATCATCCATTCAGCCTTGAATGTAGCCTTCACACTGATTCCAGAAATACTGCCATCACTTCAGCTTTAAACCTTCATCAGAGGAAACCCTATCTGCTGTGCCCACTGCCAACTCCTGCTCATTGCAACGTACCATCTTGTCAGCTTCTTTGAATCGGTGAACTGGTACTGTTGACCCTGCTAAGTCACCCTGAACTTGGCTGAGAGCAACAGCTGGTGCTGGACCTTCAACAGTTGTAAATGGCCCCTAATGCCATCAAACTCCCTGCGCCTTTGCCGGGTGCTAAAAGAGAGGTCAAGGAAGAGTGAGATAGCATTGTCACCTTATATTTAAAGGTCCTCACCTCTTGGTGAGTGCAAGGGCTCTGTCTCAGATTCCAACCCCTGTGCATCCCACCAACACAGTCCTAGGGGCCATAGAATCTGCAGCCACATGTCGCAGTGTAATTCTGTAGGCTTTCTCAAGGGACAAGGGTGGATACACTTCTTTAAATCCCAGGATAGTCGATAGAAACATTTTAATAAAGTTCAAACAATCCTCTTCCTCTGCAGCTTCTGAAAACCCAACAATTCTTAAATTGTTCTCTCTAGCTTCATTTTCCATGGCCTCAAATCACAGCTGTAGTAGGGAGTTCTCCTTAATAAGTTTCATGGTTGCCTTGGAGGATTTAAGGGCCGACGTTTCCACTCACTGCACTATTTATTCACAGGAGGCAATTCTAGACTCCAGGACCGAGACCCTAGGAGTCAAGGTATCAAATTTTTTGTCTGACTCCTGTACAAACTTGATGAGCTGCAGCAAAGTTGCTTGTATCGAGGCTAGAGATACGCCTCTGGGTACCTGCTCCACCAAGTCTGAAGCTCCTCCAGATGCTGCAGGCCACTCCTCACACTGTTGCTATTGTTTTTTGGGGTCAAAAAAATCTGGCAAGGGAGCATTTTCATGACACGTTTTGCCCATTTTGTCGATCAGGAGAGTAACAACCATCAGACAAAGCACTAAAAAGAGCAAATATTTCAACTTTTGGGTGTTTTTAATAGTTAACACTCTGCTTCCTTGATAGTTGCTCAGCAGCACCCTTATTTCTGAAATTTAATAAAGAGATTAAACAAAAAAAAAACACACACACACACAAACAACTTAAAAGACATTAAACTTACAAAGTTGTGTCCCTCAGATGATATTGAAGCATACCTGACAACTTTTGAAAGGGTTACCACAGCTTCCCAGTGGCAATACCGCTATGGTCAATCAGGCTGGTACCTTACCTGACAGGTAAAGCCCAACTTGCCTACAGTGACATGGACACTGCACAGTCAGAAAACCGTGACGTTGTGAAAAAAGAAATCCTTAAAAGGTATGACATCTCAGGAGAGATCTACAGGTAGAGATTCTGGTCCTTGAAGTACAACTCGGTCAATAACCCTTGAGAACCCTTCACCTGACTCAGAGAACTCCTCATTAAATGGCTCCAACCAGAGGGCAAAACAGTGCCACAGATCATCAACATATTTGCAATGGAGCAATTCATCAACATCCCGCCTACAGACATGCAGCTTTGGGTAAAAGAACACCAGCCAGAAAGTGGGGAAAGGGCCATTTCTTTGGGTGAGGACTATCAGATTGCCAGACAGACACCATAGCAGTGAAGTAACAGCCAAGGACTGGTAAGACCCTCTTTTTCCCAATTTAACTCCAGGTCAGATAAGAACTCTGGTAGGGGTACCCAAAGACACCCAAAGACTTTATTTGCTATAACTATAATAAGCCAGGCCATATTGCAAGAAACTGCCATAAAAATAAAGAGGGTAACACTGGAGCAGATTTGCCCGTAGCAAATTGGGGCAAATATTTAACACAAGTCAAGGTGGGAGATAAGACTGTGAAAGGACTTATAGATTCAGGAAGCAGACAGACCCTAGTGCATGCTGAAGTGCTTGGAAAACAATGTCCAAAAGGACCAGGTACTGGTGTCATCTGCATCCACGGAGACACTTGGTACTATTGCACCAGCCAAGTAAATCTGACTATTAATGGGGTGCTGCACCAAATGAAAGTGGGATTGTACCTAAGTTACTTGTACCTGTGATTATCGGAAATCACTTTCCAGGATTTGCTGAGTTAATCACAGCGGGAGCAAAACCTGCAGTTTCAGCAGTTGTGATGACAACAGTACAGATCTCAGATGGTGGGGACACTTCCTTTTTTTGACTTTGATGTGGACTTGTTTGATACCAGCTCCAAGATCCAGAAGTCCAGGAAAAAAATGAAGATGCCTGAAAAAAAACAAAACAGTGGCAACAAAAGACTGATGAACAGAAAGGGCTGATGTATGAAAATGCTGAAACTAAACTGATAACTGATTGTGATTTTGTTTCAGAGCAAACTAACGATGCTTCTCTCCAAGGTTATTTTAAGCAGTTGGGGGTGAAACAAAAACAGGGTGTACCAATGTTTAAAAAATATAATGGGCTACTGTATCGGGTTTGGGCTAATCCTCAGATGCAGGAACAAACAGAACAATTGGCCATACCAAAAAAGTACAGAACTGAGTTGTTACAGATAGCACGTGATAGTCCTATGGCTGGTCACTCGGGGAGGGACAGCACCCTTGCCAGACTGTTGTACAGATTTTACTGGCCTGGGATTCATGAGGATGTTACTACCTATTGCAGTTCTTGTGCTGAATGTCAGAAAGTAGTCTCAGTGACTAAAAATGACAAGGGGCCCCTGGCACCCCTATGGTTGATAGATGTGCCTTTTGAGAGAACTGCAGTGAATGCGTTGACCACTTAGACAAAAGTAATAAGGGCAATCAATTCATTCTGACAGTATGTGATTATGCTACTAGATAACCAGAGGCAATTCCATTTTATACTGTCACAGCCTCAAAAGTGGCATCAGAGCTTGCCATAATTTTGTGCAGGGTGGGCATACCTGTTTTGTTTGTTTACCCAGTAAGCCCACTGGACCGAGAAAGTCCCTTTTTCAGGGGCTACCGGAGAGGGGGGATACAGATGGTAAGCAACTGAAATTGAACCAGATTAAGCTGTTGGTGGTATTTTTAGTGAATGAGGGAAATTTGGCCAGGACACCGGGAAAATTCCCTACTCTTTTCGATAAGTGCCATGGGATCTTTAACATCCACCTGAACTATCACCAATCCAGGCAGATGGGACCTCGGTTTAACGTCTCATCCAAAAGACAGCACCTCAGAAGTGCAGCACCCCTCTCATGCTGCAATACAGTGTCAGTACTGGGATATTAACCCAAGTACCAGATGTGGGAACTGAACCCACGGCCCTCTGATCTCCCAGCCTTAGAGGCGAGTGTGCTACCTACTGAGCCACTGACACTGCTGACATACCTAAAGAGATTATTACTGAGCAGGGTAGTAATTTTGGTGCTGCATTGCTGAAGGAGCTGTGCCAAGTACTAGGTATCACTGCCATAAGAATCTAGCCTTATCACACTCAGACAGGCAGTCTTGTTGAGCATTTTAACCAAACTTTAAAACACGTGTTAAAAAGATTTATGAAAGGTGAAGGGAAAAATTGGGACCAATACTTACCTTACCTGCTTTTTGCTTACAGAGAAGAACCACAAGCCTCAACAGGTTTTTCACCCTTTGAAATGCATGGTAGACAACCTAGAGGGAACTAGATGTAATAAAAGAAACATGGGAAGATAACCCCTCTCAGAAAAAAATCTACTACATCTTATATGTGTGCCCTGAGAAAGAAACTGGCAAAATATATTGAAATTGCCCACAGTAATCAGGAAGAGGGCCCCAAACCAGCAGAAGGTGTATTATGACCATGGGGTAAATGAATAAGTTTTTGAGCTAGGTGAAAAGGTCTTGCTACTGTTACCCACTACAGAAAATAAACTATTAATGAAGTGGCAAGGGTCTTATGAAGTGTTTAGACTTACTGGCACAGTTAGCTATGAGACTGAAACTCCTGATAGGAAAAATCCTACCAAAATATATCATGCTAACCTCCTGAAGAAATGGGCGGAAGCAAACACCAAAGGCTGCTTTGTTAGTTTTACCAGAAACTTAGATACTGATATAGCTTATGACAGACCGGAACAAACTGTAACTGCTGATGCTGTAAAGGTGAATGTTTCCTAAACCTCTGAACAAATCACAGAAATTTATAACTCATTAGACATTTAACAGTATTTTTACCATAGTGCCAGACCGAGCAAAAGGGGCCGAGCTTGTAATACTAACATACTAAAATGCCAGCAGAA
Organism: Neoceratodus forsteri; assembly: GCA_016271365.2. NCBI lineage: Eukaryota > Metazoa > Chordata > Ceratodontiformes > Ceratodontidae > Neoceratodus > Neoceratodus forsteri. Next base: position 30,506,575 of record JADMNL010000026.1, on the reverse strand, counting down.
TAGGCCTAACGGTCTTTCGTACCTGTTTGTTTGGTCAGCCCCCACCCTGGGAGCTGATCTTGCTGCCCCCCTCGCCTTCTCTAACTTCTCCCTTCTCAGTTCCAGATATTCTCGCTGCACTGGATTTTGCTTCCAGAACCCTTCCCCCTGTACCTGTCCCACCCCATCTTGAACCTCTCTACTGTCTCTGCCTCCACCAACCCCCTGGGCAGCGCATTCCATGGCTCCACCACCCTCTCAGTGAAGTAGCACCTCCTCCTTTCTCTCCTGAATCTTCCCCCCTCCAGCTTCCACCCATGCCCTCTAGTTGCCCCCCTCCTCCTTCCTTCGAAGCACCCTGACTGCTCCTCCCCTATTTACCCCCTTCATATACCCGAAGACCTCTATCATGTCCCCCCAGTCCCTTCTCTCTTCCAATGTGTACATAGTTAACTCTTCAAGCCTCTCCCAATAAGTCCTGTCCCCCAAGCCCCAAATCATTTTGGTTGCCCTCCTCTGGACCCTCTCCAGGAGTTTAATAGTGACAGGGGAATGCTTACTCTAGCAGACAAAAGACATGCAGGCTACCAGAGCAGTTAAGAGCAGACGTAGTTAAGGAAAGACAAAAAAATTAAACAGTTGGGTATCACAGAAGATTCAAGAAGTGCATAGAAGTCTTAAATATCACAGTACTTATATGTTAACTTAAAGGGGAACACTGGAAAATGCACAGCTTTACCAAGGTGCTACAAAAATGCTTGATTAGTGCTTTCAGACAGTAATTTTTTTTTCCTTCTAACTGCTTGTTAGTGATTTAAACAGTGGCCTTCAACTTTCACTTTCTATTGCTGGCAGCCACCATCTCATAAGTAGCAGTGAACTTCCTGAGCTCACTTTATGCTAATATATCCTGCCAACCAATCGCAGAGCTCAAACAGGCATATTAGCATACACTGAGCTCAGGAAGCTTACTGCTGCTCATGAGAGGGTGTCTGCCAGCAACAGACAGTGGAAGTTGTGGGTAGCTGTTTTAAATCATTAAAAAAGTTGTTATTGTCTGATAGCACTCATTAAGAGTTTCTGTGGTGTCTGAGGAAAGCTGTGTCTTTTCCAGTGTTTTGTCAAAAACCAATAGAAGTATACAGCATGAGGAATGAGTGATGGGGGCTTAAGGAGGCAGGGATCCATATCAAAAGCATATTTCCATGATGCTCTATACAAAAGTGGCAGGAGGTAGTGTGTTAGGAATCTTCATCTGGTATCATGATGAAGGCTTCTAAGGGACCAACTTTTCTCCTGTTCTAGTTCTCTTTAATGTCTTTAGAAGTGACATTGCAGAGGACTTGGAAGGGAAGGTCTGCCTCTTTGCAGATGTCTCCAAACTCTGCAATAGGGTTGACACTCTGGGGGGGGGTGTGGAAAGGACGACCAGTGACCTGGGAAAACTCAAGGAGTGGTCAAGAGTATGACTGCTATGTTTCAGTATGAAAAAGTGCAAAATAATGCCCTTGTGGCACAGAAATCCAGGGGTGGAGTTCACAATACAGGAGTGGTGGAACTGACAACCACCAAGCAGGAAAGAGACCTGGGGATAATCATATTGGATGACCTAAAGGTGGCCAAGCAGTGTGACAAGACAGTTGGGAGGGCAAGTGGGATGCTGGGGTGCATAGGGAGGGGTATCACCAGCAGAAAGAGGGAGGTGGTATTGCTTCTGTATAGATCACTGGTAAGAACCCACCTAGAGTACTGTATCCAGTTCTGGAGACCACATCTGAGAAAGGACATAGACAGAGTGGAAGGGGTCCAGAGGAGGGCAATGAAAATGGTGCAGGGTCTGCATCAGAAGCCCTATGAAGAGAGATTAATGGATCTAAATATGTATACCCTGGAAGAGAAGTTGGGGGGGGATATGATAGAAAACTTTAAATACAGCAAGGGAGAAAAGAAGATACAAGATGGAAGCATTTTTCAGAAAAAATGCACTCAAGAACAAGGGCGCCTAACAGTAAGCTGGAGGGGGGTAGATTCAGGGGAAATGTGAGGAAGCAATTCTTCACAGAAAGAGTGGTGGATTCTTGGAACAGGCTTCCATCGGAGGTGGTGGGGTGAAAACAGTGGTGGGGTTCAAGAATACATGGGATAGACATACATAAATCTTAGGCAAAGGGAAGGGGGCTGAATGGGCTGGAGATCAAGTAGGACCTACAATGATGCTATAGGCAGGAAAAATGGTCAGACTAGCTGGGTCAAGCAGTTCTTATCTGCCGGCAAATTCTATGTTTTTATGTTTCTCATGTATGCCTTTTGGGGATTGTGCAACTTGTGTGCTAGGCTGACTGTTCCCCTTTAACTATGTTTTGCATTAGTGCTCTACTTCCTGTTGCTGGGTAACGTATGATATTTTATGAGGGGCTCCTCATAAGATACGAAATGGGATGCCTGTCGTGCATGAATCAAAATAGGGATTCTAACTGAAGGGGCCATAACCTAGGAGAACCCTTTTGAAAGGACTCCAATAAGATTATTCAAACTGAAAATATAATTCAAACAAAGAGATGAGAAGGAGCACCTAAGCATCTTTTTATCGTGTAAAAACAAGAAGTAAGGCTAAATGGTTTATATATCGTTTGACATTATTCGGTGCAGATGGAGCAGGTCCCGATGAAGTGACTGGTATTGTCCTGAAACGTTGGTAGGATGTTCAGGTGGATTTCGTGAGTCACTAGGATTTCATTTATTTATTTTTTGTTTACTGTAGGTGCACTAGACAATACAAATGCCAATTTTCAGGCACAACTTGGAAGAATTACACAAGCCAAAATAATGTTACATTATTGAGAAGGTTACAAAACACAGCTGTGACAAATCAAACCATAGATTATAAAAAATGTTGCTAGAACAAGGCAGGCAGTGTGATACAGCTCACGTAGAGCAAACTCACTACATAGGATGAAGAAGACAGGCAAATATAAAAACATTACAGGTACAAGAGTATGTATCTGTGGAACATAAGTACAGTACAATCCCAGTTAACAGAATCCCAGTTAACTGGAACTCCCTCTTATCCGAACTCCAAACTTGTCACCCGACTTGTTTGCACTTTTCGCTTTGCTATGCTTAATTGCGACCACCGCAACAATGATGCAGCACAACACAGTGGTGAACATATTTTAGTTCTCTGATCCTTGCTGTGTAATCCTTACTGTGCAGTACTGTAATCCTTGGCTCTGATGTGATGTTGTCATGGCAGTTCACAATTGGTTTAGATCAGCTGGCATATGCGGGCTTGCTATAAGATCACCCGCTTACCAATAAAAATGGGTTTCATCATATTGCATCATGTCTTGTTTTGCTCCCCTCTCCAAGCAAGTAGTGAAAACCAGAACCACACCCTGGCTCACCACCTCACTACTTAACCAGCTCCAACATAGGGATAACCTATGGCTTAAGGCACTTGACTCCCTAAGCACCCAGGATAGACAACTCTACCGTGAGGCCCGCAACAAATGTACCTGGGCCCTAAGACAGGCGAAAGCCACTTACTGCCATCATACCCTCACCACCTCTTGGGGAGACGGTAAAACATTTTGGAACAATATAAAGGAACTCAATGGTAAATCCCATTCACCCGCACCCACCCAGCTTACAATAAATGGGGAGATCACCCAGGATCCTTCCTCTATTGCCGAAACCCTCAACTCTGCCTTCTCGGACCTCTCCCATATTTACCTCCCTAACTATTTCCACACTATCCCCCAACCCCCTCCCACTGACACCTCGAGTAACAACAATATTATACCCTTTCTGCTGAGAGTTATTTCCTGCCTTGAGGCAAAACACTACATTTCTAAAGCTATTGCCAATACATGGCACAGCAATGATTCCCTAGATCTAAAACTCATTAGGCTGACCCTGGATATCACACTACCCCATGTCACTAAAATTCTCAACCTCTCTTTATGCCTAGGTCAGTTCCCCACAACCTGAAAAAGAGCCATAATCACTCCCATTCTGAAGAGCAGCGACCCCACCAACACAACCAACTATAGACCAATTTCGTTACTTCCTCCTCTCTCCAAGGCCCTGGAGAAAATAGTGTCGGACCAACTATCAGAACACCTGACTAAACACAACCTTCTCTGCCCAGAACAGCATGGATTCCGGTCCGGCCCCAGTACCATCACAGCTCTTACTGAGCTCACCTCATTCATCCACGAGGCCCTCAACGAAGGCTCTATAGCAGGGGCAATCTATGTGGATCTGACCAAGGTATTTGACATGGTCAGTCATGAGCTATTGCTTTATGTCCTTCCACAACCTAATGTGGTCCCAGAGGCTATTGCCTGGTTCAAGGACTACCTAGCAGACCGGTCACAGCAAGTCAGGATAAATACCACCTTCTCCTCCTGTAAAACAGTTTCCTCAGGTGTCCCACAGGGTTCTATTCTTGGCCCTCTACTATTCACCCTCTTTTTAAACTCTCTCCCCAAGTCATGTAGCGGTAACCTGCTACTCTACGCTGATGATGTGGTAGTGTTTTGGAAACACCCACAGCCCAGCACCCTCCAACGAGCTCTTCAGGGTTTCTTCAGGGAGCTAGAAACCTGATTCACTGAACACCGCCTGATCATCAACTATACTAACATACTAAAATGCCAGCAGAATAGGCCTAACGGTCTTTCGTGTCTGCTCGTTTGGTCAGCCCCCACCCTGGGTGCTGACCTTGCTGCCCCCCTCGCCTTCTCTGGCTGCTCCCTTCCCAGTTCCGGATATTCTTGCTGCATTGGATTTTGCTTCCTGAACCCTTCCCCTGTACCTGTCCCACCCCCTCTTGAACCCCTCCACTGTCTCTGCCTCCACCAGCCCCCTAGGTAGTGCATTCCATGGCTCCACCACCCTCTCAGTGAAGTAGCACCTCCTCCTTTCTCCCTGAATCTTCCCCTCCAGCTTCCACCCATGCCCTCTAGTGGCCCTTCCTCCCTCCTTGAAGCACCCTGACTGTTCCTCCCTGTTTACCCTCTTCATGTACCTGAAGACCTCTATCATGTCCCCCAGTCCCTTCTCTCTTCCAATGTGTACATATTTAGCTCTTGAGCCTCTCCTCATAGGTCCTGTCCCCCAAGCCCCAAATCATTTTGATTGCCCTCCTCTGGACCCTCTCCAGGAGGTTAATGTCCCTCTTTAAGTGTGGCCTCCAAAACTGCACGCAGTACTCAAGGTGCGGGCCTCACCAAGCAGTTATACAGAGGGAGTATCACTTCCCTCCTTCTGGAGGTGATCCCCCTAGCGATGCATCCCAGCATCCTGTTGGCCTTGGCTGCTGCCCTCCTACAAGTCTCAGAGTTGTTCATCTTGACATCCACCACCACCTCCAGGTCCCTCTCAGCCATTGAGACTTGTAGTATTTCCCCCGCCGGGTGTACACTTGGCCTGGGTTTCTGGCCCCCAGGTGGAGTACCTTGCACATTTCCTGCATTGAACCTCAGCTTCCACTTTCTAGACCATCTTTCCAGAGCCTCCAGGTCCCCCTGCAGGGCCACCCTCCCCTCCTCCCCATCCACCACCACCCCCAGTTTCGAGTCATCTGCAAAGAGACTCATCTCACTCCTGATTCCTGTCCTTATGTCAGATACATAGGCATTGAACAGAAGGGGCCCAAGGACTGATCCCTGTGGGACCCCACTAATGACCCTCCTTGGGGATGAGACTATCCGCCAACTATGACCCTCTGGGTCCGGTCCTGGAGCCAATTGCCTATCCATCTGACCATCTGGTTTCCCACCCCATTTCTCCTAGCTTATCCAACAGGCCCACGTGAGGAACAGAGTCAAATGCCTTGCTGAAGTCTAAAAGAGGACATCCACTGGTCTGCCAGGTCCAAGACACTTGTCACCCAGTCATAGAACTCCACCAGGTTTGTCTGACACGATTTCCCGGATGAATCCATGCTGTCTATCGTCCAGGCACCCTGACTTATCCAGGTCCCCCCAGCCTCTCCTTGACAATGCCCTCCATCACCTTGCCCACCACCGATGTCAGGCTGACAGGCCTGTAGTTCCCTGCCAGATCCTCGATCCCCCCTTGTGGATAGGCACTACATGCCACCTTCCAGTCTTGGGGCACCCACCCTGTCCTCAGAGATATGGTGAAAAGCTCTGCCAGGGGTTTCGCCAGGACATCTGCAAGTTCCTTCAGCACTCTAGGATGTAATTTATCCGGCCCCAGTGCTTTCTCCGTCTTAAGGGAGCTGAGGGCTTCTCTCACTCTCTCTGCTGTGATTTCCACTTCCAGTACCTCTTCTCCCTGCTTAGCCCTCCCCCACCTGCCAGTGATGCCCCCCCCAGACCTGCCGATCGGTGGGGTCCCCCTCCTCATTATCTCTGTCTCCTCCATGTATGATGCAGCATCCCCATTTTCCTGGTGAAAACTGGGTGAAGTACTTATTTAGTACCTCAGCCTGCTCCCCGGGTCTTGTGCCCATCTCTTCCCTGATTTAATCCTGCTAATCTGCCCCTTCACCCTTCGTCTTTCCCCAATGTATCTAAAGAACCCTTTTCCCTCTCTGATTTCCCTGGCCAGGTTCTGCTCCTTCCTTGCCTTAGCCACCCTCACCACTCTAGTGGCCCTTCTAGCCATCAGCTCGTGCTCCCCTCAATCCTTTCACTCCTTGAGCACTTGAATTTCTTATAGGCTGCTTTCTTTCCCACCACCTCCTGGACCTCCCTGGTCCACCAACAGGAGTTTTTGGCCCTACCGCATTTTCGTCTTACTCTTGCACAGGTGCTGGTAGCATCCTGCCACCCCTCTCCTGATGATTTACCACCTACTATCAGCGTCCATGTCTGACCCAATCCCATCCAAATGCTCCTTAAGGATCCTTCCCATTTCCTTAAAATCCGCCCCTGAAGTCGGTTACTTCCGTCTTTGTGCAGCCTTCTACCCTCCTAGGTCCAGGCAGAACCAGACCGTGGCATGGTCACTCCCGCCAATGGGTCCCTACCTCCAGGCCCCCAATCTGGTCACTGTCTGCCAGGACCACATCCAGTACCAGTGCCTCCCTGGTCGGTTCCCTCACCTGCTGAGTTAGGAACGCGTCTTGAAAGACATCCAACAACCTCTGTTCCCTGGTCACAGAGGATGTCATAGTCTCCCAGTCTGTTCCTGGCATGTTTAAGTCCCCCAACATCACTACCTTTCCTCTGCCCAGTCTGCAGCGTCTCCTAACATCTGCCACCAGACTGTCCTCCAGCTCCTCCGCCAGGGCAGGGGGTCTATACACCACTCCTATTTTTATTCTCTTGCCTCCCCTTGTTATCAAGGTCACTCAAATCGCTTCCACGGTTCCCTCCGCCTCCTCTACTCCCCCTATGCCAATGCAGTTTTTGACTATCATTGCTACCCCTCCTCCCCTTCCCTCCCCCCTGTCCTTCCTGAACATAGTGTAACCCTCCAGGTTCAGGTCCCAGTCATGTCTTGCAGTGGCCCAAGTCTCAGTGACTGCTGCCACATCCACTGCTCCCTCAGTTAACATCGCCTGGAGCTCAGGCATTTTATTGCCCAAGCTCCTGGCATTTAGCAGGACTACCTTCCACCCTTTCCCTATAGTTCCATTTCCCCTGCTCGTGTTCCCATGGTGATTCTGTTTTCCCCTGGTCTGCACTTTGTCAGTTGGCCTTTTCCTGCAATCCTCCTGGTCCCCAGGGGGTGGAGACAGAGTCCATCCTTTATCGGCACCCCCTTGACAGCCTTTTCTCCCATCCCACCCCCCTTCACAAGTTTAAACCCCACTTTTCACCAATGAACTCCTCTATTTTCAACTTAAGGATTCCCTTCCCCTCCAAATTGAGATGTAGTCTATCTCTAGCATTCAGCTCCTTATCCTCCCAGGTCTCCCCCCAATCCCCATCAACCCATACCCTCTGGCCTCACACCACTCCCTGAGCCACTGGTTTATCTCCCTAATTTTCCTTTTGTGTTCCCCACTAGCCCTCGGCACTGGCAGGATTTCTGAGAGGAAACTGTGCATCCTATGTCATGACAGACCCTGGCGAGCTCCGAATTTGCCTGTATCTCTAGCTCGCTATTTCCTCAATGTCATTTGTACCCAGGTGGACCAGTGTGACAGGGAACCCCACAGATCCTTTGCCAGCTGATATACCTCGTGCTTAGCCCTGTGCACCATTACTCAGGGAAGCATCTTGTTCTAACTGGCCAGGCTTCTCCCTCCCTATCCATTTGATACCCTGATCATAGAATCCCCAGCAGGAGCACTCTGACCACTCCTTTTCCTCCATTGCCCCCCTTCCATGTCCCTCATCCTTTCTACGGCCCTCACCCAGCTGGCTCCTTGTTCCTCCCCCTATCTGGGTGCACATGCCACCCCCTCCTTATTTACCATGGCCACCCCCTCCCCTCCAATCCTATGCCTCTCCTCCTCCTGAGTATCCTTCTGTACCTTGCTAATTCCCCCCTCACTGCTCGCAACTGGTCCTTCTCCCCCATCTGCTAAACTAGCCTGGCTCATCCTCCCTTCCTTCCTGTCTCCATTTAGTTCCTCCTTGCTAGTCATGCTCCCCTGGCCTAAACCCTCAGCTCCCTTTACTGAATCCTCCTTGTACTTCTGGTCCTTCTCCTTTACCTTTCCTCCCAACTGGTCCTTCTCCTTGCGCTTTCCTCCCTCTTCCCCCTGCCCCTCCTGCTCTGATTCACTGCTCCCCCCATTCTCCTGCATTCCAGGTCCCCCCTGTTCTTCCTGCTATCTGGCCCCTGCCTCCTGCCTCCCACTCCCACACCCTTTCCGTCTCTAACTACCCCTGTCGTGGCTACATCACCCCCCTCATCCTTGAGCAGAAGTAGAGAATTGAAGCGGTTACTGAGTATAAGGTCTGATCCACCTCCCCGCCTTGCTTCCTTCTGTCCAGCACTGGCCATCTGCCTACTTCCCTGAGAATGTTGTCCCTCCGTCCCCCCTTTGTGAGGGTCCCCAGTTACCTGCCTGCTTCCTTGGTAGTGTCCTTTTGGACCCCCTCTGCCAGGGTCCCTATGTGACCCTGAGTATTCTCCTGCACTCCTTTCCTATACCCCACCCCCCAGTGCTTGGTGCAACCCTGTGGGAGATTTCCAGCCCCTTCCCCAACCATACCACCCCCTTCCCCAGCTTTCTCCTCATCCAACCTCCTCCCTAAGCTGTGCTAGTTGGTAGCACACTGGGCAACCACCAAACTTCCAAGCCCAGTCCAGTATCATGGCAGCTCCACACCTGTGCACCCCACCACCATCCAAAGATGCGGCCCTAATGATGTGTGGTTCCATCCCCTTCCAAATAGGTTTCCTTGGGTGAGCCACCAGGTTCCCCCTAGTCCAAGATACCCCTACTGCCTAATCAGGTCACCCACTAATCTTAGAGACAGTCCCACTGTACCAGTAACTCTGTTACTAGGTGCAGTACAACACATTAAACTTATAAGGAAATGAACAACTCCTAAGCTCCTCTCTCCCAGCCTTTAAATCCAACCCCAGTGGCTAGAACTACATGAGCTGCACCAGCAGCCTTTTCCTCTCAATTGCAGGGCCGGTGTTCCCTATAAATTTGCAGACTTCTGGGGAGGGAGGGGTGGGGAGGGTGGGTCTTGGGCAGACACCTGACAAGAGAGAGTGTATCAGCCCTGTGTCTCCCCTCCAAGCCCTGCAGCTAAAGAACCAGGCCCAAGCAAATCCCACCAAATAGGTTTTAAATCAGAAGAAATAGTCCTCTACCAGCGCAGCCTGTTACACAGTGAAACATCCACAAAAAGAACCCCACTTACAGCCACCAAATCAGTTTACAAACATCCAGCATCCCCCAAAACAATACCCTGCTAACCCCTTAGAAGTAAGAAAGAAAAGAACTAACCTACCAAGTAAAATCCACAAGAACCCTGTGAAAACACCAGCAGCAGCTACTGTCCTGGAACACAACTGATCCTGTCCCCTTCCAGTTCTTTCTGAGAAGACAAAGCAGCTAGCACCTCAACCTGATTCAGCCCTGCCTCCAGTCAATTGGCTGAGTGAGACCTGGCCAGACCATTTAACACCCCTCCCCTACTATGAACTAACCTTTACAGCTAATGGAGTCAGCACAAGGAATCAAAATTCAAGTCAAAGCCCCCAAAATATGTTTGCTGCCAAAGGAAACAGGTCTACAATTTAATCAGCTTCACTAACACCACATCAAAATAGGCTTGAAATTAACAGATATAGGTCTCCAATTCAAATAACCATCTCCAAGCAAATCCCACCAAATAGGTTTTAAATCAGAAGAAATAGGCCTCTACCAGCGCAGCCTGTTACACAGTGAAACATCCACAAAAAGAGCCCCATTTACAGCCACCAAATCAGTTTACAAACATCCAGCATCCCCCAAAACAATACCCTGCTAACCCCTTAGAAGTAAGAAAGAAAAGAACTAACCTACCAAGTAAAATCCACAAGAACCCTGTGAAAACACCAGCAGTAGCTACTGTCCTGGAACACAACTGATCCTGTCCCCTTCCAGTTCTTTCTGAGAGAACTATCAAAAAACAAAATCCATGATCTTTGCACATCGACAAAGTCCACACAGCCAGTCGGTTCTCCTAATCAAAAACAAACAAGGTGCCCCACTTGAACATGTTACATGTTTTAAATACCTGGGAATTACATTAGACACCTCCCTCTCCTACAATCATCATATACAACTTCTCTCTCCGCTGTTAACACTAGAGTGGGTATCCTCTACAGACTTAAACACTGCTTACCCACCCAGGCCATGCAACTTGCGGTCACCTCTTCTATCCGCTCCCTAATAGACTACAGGATAATGATATACGGCTCTGCGGACCCTACAGCCCTTTGTAGCATCAACACTGCTTTGAATAAAGCTTGCCGCCTAGTCACCAGTTGTGACAGATTAACACATACCTGTGAGCTCTACGCTCTGGCTGGTTGGCTAAACTTCCAAGGAAGACTTAAGTACCACTCCTGCATTCTAGCGAAAAAGATCCATCTCCAGCTGGTGCCCATCGGCCTTCTCCCAATAGTCAGCGTAGCCCTCCCCCCCAAGCGTAACACTAGACTCGCAGCATCCTCCTCATTCCTGGTCCCCCACTGTAGAACATCCCTTGGGCAAAGATCATTCCGCTACCGTGCCCCTCTTTGGTTAAACACTCAACCCCCCATCTCTCAGACCCTTAGCCTCTCCCAATTCAAATCAGCCCTCAGAGTACAACTCCTGGAGTCAGAAAAATGTGACTGTGGCTAACTTCCTGTCCTCCTCTGGTATTTTCATACCCCCAATAAAATGACACAGGGTCTCGATAGATCCCAAGAGTCTGCATCATTTACCTCTCTGACAAGGGTTATCCTGTATCGATGTCTACTACTACTACCACCAGTTAACTAAGATTATGCCTGGACTGCACTTGCAGTACTGTTTTATGAATTTCTACCTGTTTACTGTGTGTTCTCTGTATTTGTCTACCCTCTACCCTCTGTAACCGACTTGGAGCCTTTGCAAAAGAGTCTGTGACGGAAAGGACTGTAATTCTGATCGTATCCAATAAAATAAAATAAAAAAATAAAATGAGTGGTTCCAAGTGGAAGAAGACAGTACTGACTGTCCAACAGAAGTTGAGAATCTTCAACTGTTTGGAGAATGGCGAGCGAGCTGTTGCACTCTCTGCAGAGTTTGGTATAGGCAAGTCTACGATTAGTGACACAAGGAGGCAAAAGAGAAATTAAAAGACTTTGCCTCTACCATGGAGGGTTCCTTTGCCCTAGAAAAAAGGAAAACAATGCGTTCCTGTCAGGATGACGAATGCGATGATGCTGTGTGCCTATGGTTCTATCAGGAGCGACAGAAAGGTACACCTATCTCTGGCTCTCTACTTAAAGAAAAGGCTGTCCAGCTGCACAACAGACTTAGGGGAGACCGTGGCAACTTTGCTGCGAGTGATGGTTGGCTTGACAGATTTAAGAAATGGCATGGCATTAGGCAGCTAAGGCTCTGTGGGGAAAGGTTTAGTGCTGCAGAAGAAGGAGTCTCTGATTTTGTTCAGCAGCTACAACAGCTCATTAAAGCTGAGTCCCTGTCTAAGCACCAAATTTATAATGCTGACAAGGCAGGGTTATATTGGCGGTGCCTACCCAATAAAACCTTAGCAGATAGTGCTGAGTGAGATGCCTCGGTACGAAAAAGCAGAAAGATCGGGTTACTGTACTTGCATGTGTGAATGCTAGTGGGTTCCACAAACTGCCACTGTTCCTCATTGGCAAATCTCAGGAACCAAGATTAGCCCCACCGGCCTCTCACCGGGGGGGCAATTTGCTCACAGCACCCAAGAGGGTGTGGGCTAGGAGGGCCGCCCACCGCCTGGAGGAGGCAGCCCCCCCGAGCAGGTGGCCCAATACGAGAGCCCTCGGATAGGGCTGGCTGACACCTCCCCATAGGGAGGGTCAGGTGAAGTGAATAAAAGGAGCTGTCCCAGGGATCTCGCCCTCCTGGAACAGCTCCGCCACAGCATTTTTGGGAAGTTTCATCCATGATTCGTCCAGCTCCGAGTTCGGCTTTTGGTCTCTGGCCTGGTCCGTCGCCGCCTGCTTCATTTCGCTGTTTTTCCCGGCCGGCTTTTTGTGGCACCCCCCTCCTGTTTTTTCCTGGCTCCAGGTAAGCGTGCCTCCTTTGTTTTATTGGTATGTTGGTTTTTTTTTTGGTTTTCCGGTTCCCTGCTCCCGCGTTTGCCCCCCTTTGTTCCCCCAGCCAGCCTTTTTCTGTGCTGCCACGTGGTTCTGGGGTTTCCTCCTTTGCGGTGTGTTGCGGCCTCCTGGTCCCCTGTCTGCTTGTTGTGGACTACGCAGCCCCAGTGATGCGGGCCTCAGGCTCTGGTAGCGTTTAAAAAATTAAAAAAAAAAATGGAATTTCTGCTTTCCCGTTCCAGGAGCTCCTGCTCAAGTTCTGTGCCAGTCCCAGGGTTTGGTCGCATCCTATCTGCCCTCGTGTTTTCTGGCGCCCCCGCTAATGGTTTCGGAGTTGTTTTCTGTGGTTCCTCGGTTTTTTCTCTGTTCCTTCGCGCCTCTCTGCATAGCCTTTGGCCTTTCTAGTGGCATTTCCTCCCTGCCAGTGTGCTCTCGGCCTGACGGTTTCCCTGGAAGTGGGGTCCTTTGTTTTCCCAACCCCCCCCATCTCGCCCCGTGGCTTCCCTCCCTTTCTCCCTGTTGTTTGCCGGCTGGTTTTCTCCGTTTTCGGTGGCTGCCCCTTCATGCTTCCTGGGGGGGGGGGTTTTGGTCGGGGATGTGTTGTGTCCCTTCCTCGCGGTTCCGCCTATAGTGCACTTCGGTGCTGAGTCCCCCTTTGTGTCGGTGCTTGCCTGGCTCATCGGGCTTGTAGCCCAAAAAAAAAAAAAAAAAATTTAGTTTTTGTTTTTCTCTCTGCTCTGTTGCTTTGGGTATTAGCGCAGTGGTCCTTGGCTTTGAGCTGCAAATCTGGTGTCTTCCAGCAAACCAGACCTGGGTTTGAATCCCACAGCTTCCACTTTCATTCTGTGGGGCCCCGAGCAAGCTCTTTACCCCTTAATTGTGCCCTTTTTGCCCTGTTCCCCCATGGTAATTCCAGTATCCCCTCACATTTTTCTGGCGGTCTTGCTTGGCGTCTGTCTTCCGCCCCTTTTTTTTTTTTTTTCTTCTCCCCAGCTGGGTTGGGGGGGTGGGGAGGTAGTGATTTAGGCATGGTGGCATTAGCTCCCCAGGTTGCTTCCCCTCCTCGTAGCTGGAGGATTTGTAAGTTTTTGGGGTCCCCCCCCCCCTCCAGGCCCTTGGAATTTTTCCCCAATCCTGTGGGGTTTGTGAGAGGGATGCGGCACTTCGGTGGGCCTCTATTCTCCCGAATACATGGCGTGTGTTTTTCACGTCAGTTCTAAACAGGTAAGGGTCCGGCAGCTATGAGTCATAAAAGGGAGCGCAGAAAGAAAGCGAAGGGAGGAGTATAAAGGGCAGGGGAAGGGAAAAGAAGGGAAGGGGGAAGATAAGAGACGGCGGATAAGGAACAGGATAAAACAGGCTAGGTAGGAGCATTTTCTGTTATAGTTAAAGATTTAAGGGCTGAACATATCTTATCAAAGGCAGGATGGAATTATATTAACTAATGTTTTGTCTTATAGGTATTGCATCGAGTACACTGCCTTGCCCCTTAATAGCAATAACTAAATGGCTGAAATGCAGAATAACCTATCTCTGGACAATCAGCCCACTCAAACCCCCCCGCAGGCGCAGGGCACTGGTCAAGACCCTATGGTACCGGGAAGCCAGCCACAAGTGGTGGCACAGGCTATACCAGTGCGAGGGCACGACCAAGCCTTCCGCGAGGCTCTACAACGCCTGAAGGACATTGGCGGATCTGATTGGCTGTCAACCATGTCCCGGTTAGAACCAGAAATACTAGTAGCCCAGCAAAACGGGCAACTAAAACCAGTTTCAGAACCCCTTAACATGCCAGAACACAGGCCACAAGAACCAGTGGAGGATGTGGGACGGCAGCCTAGGCGCAGCCAGCCATCGGCCCGATTGTTAGAATCCATGGCGCAGGAAAAGTCTGTTGCAAAAAAGGGGCAGGGCAGGCAGATCAAGCGAAAGTCTTCACCAATGGCAGAGAAGGGGAAAAGACGGGCGGGGAAAAAACAGAACAGAGAAGAGGGGAACGCTCCCAAAGTGCAACCAGAAGAAGGGAATGACGACGTGGACCGAGTAACGGTGGCCCAGCCACAGAGGGGTGAGTATGAAGACGATCAGACCAGCGATGTATCAATAGTGTGGTCTGAATCGGATAGTGAGGGAACGCAGTATAGCGACAGCACAAAAGGGCTGCCGGTTGAACCTGCGGAGGAAGCAGGGCATAAGAAAGAAAAAAAGAACCTGGAGGACATGGTAAAAGCCAAAAAAATAAGGGAGCGGAAACGGAGGAGGGCTGGGCACAAGGTGGATGGGAGTGGAAGACGTGCCCAAAAAACGGTCAGTAAGGAACCCCTAGAAAGAAAAAGGGGAAAAAAGGTAAGCAACCGGTCAAATCTACAGGGGACCCCAGGGTGCAATCCCGGGCTAGTGGGAGCAGGGCAACAACAATGGCAACAGAATCCCTTTATGTGGTCTTTTTCAGAGGTCACCGAAATATGCCTTCACTTGGTCATGTACTGACCCCTTGGGGTCCCTTACCTCAGGGTGTCGCAACAAACCCACAGGTTGGAATGCCACCTACCATTGGGGGGTCCCTGATATATCCAACTAATGAACCTGGTCAAGGAACTTCACTGGGCACGGCCGGGGCTGCTGGGACAAGAGAGGGGGGTACCTTAGGGACACACCATTTGGGCAGATCTGCAGTAGCACTTACGATGCAGGTCAGGTAATTCAAAAGGCAGCGCAACAGAACACCAGCATGCTAGATCCTCGCTCGAGGTCAGCCTCACTCCATTTTCTCACAAAGTCATAGGGGAAGGGAGAATGCACAAAAGCAGCGGTTCACGTATGGACAGGCGCTAGGCTTCCTGCATTGCATCCCCTCCCAACTAACGATGAGAACAGGACATCAGGCTCACAGGGGCATGAGATGGTAGCCACGGGGGTGGATAACACTCAGAATACTGCAATAAGAGATATGTCAACAGGCCTAGTGTCCAGACCCCCAGAGCACTGGGCTTATGCTGGGGTAGAAGACCCATTAGGGGATCACTTATCTGACACAGTCCGGGAGAAAATATGGAAAGGGGAATTCATAGACATGTTCTCCTTACTGCATAGGGAAATCCTGAGGTGAGCGACAAAAAGGGTATAGACAGGAGAGGCCATGACGCACCAAAGGTACCATTCACATTTGAGAATTGGGCAGCCGCTTTTGACATATTTATGTCGGTCTATGGGATGAAGCACCCTGATAAACTAATTGCACTGTTAAAATACAGGGACACCATAAAATTTGCATACCTCTCATTTGATGGATATGCATGGTTGAAATACGATGAGCAATTTCGGCTAAAGCTATCCAGGCAACCCAATCTCAAATGAGAAAACACACACATAGACCTGTGGGTTCGCTATATGACGCGGGCCGGCCTAATGTAGTGACATACACGGATAGTGGCCATGTTATTGCACAGCAATTGAGTGGAGAACGCAGGAAAGAGCAGAAAAAAGGGGCAGGGAGGAAGGCCTGTTACGATTACAATAGAGGAAAATGTTTTCGTTCCTTTTGTAAGTACGGGCACATCTGCAAGTCCTGCGGAGGGGAGCACAGGTTCTCCGAATGTACACGGCAACCCCCCAGAGCATCAAGCAACGAGGGAGCAAGTAGCGAAAAGGGAAAGGGGTCTGGGAAGTTTGGCTAACTCACCAGTACGATTACATAGGATGACCCCCTGGCTCGACCGCTACCCCAAAAAATCGGCTGCAAAATATATACACGATGGTTTCAGGTATGGGTTTAGGATACCATACAAGGGCCCCAGGATAGAAACCGCAGCGCGCAATCTGAAGTCTGCAATCTTGCTTCCCAACATCCTTGGGGAAAAAATTGCTAAGGAGGTGGAAGCAGGCAGGGTGGCGGGACCATTTGACCATCCCCCAGTGCGCAACCTCAGAGTATCCCCATTGGGCCTGGTTCCCAAAAAAGGAAGCAGGGGAGTATAGGCTCATACATAACCTGTCTTACCCAAAAGGTAAATCAGTAAACGACTTCATTAACCCGGAGGATTGCACAGTGCAGTATACAACATTTGATGAGGCTCTGCGCCACATACAACAGTTGGGCCAAGGTGCAATGATGGCAAAGAGCGACATCAAATCCGCTTTCCGTCTGTTACCTGTACATCCAAGTGATCAGGATTTACTGGGTTTCAAAGTGGGAGGTCGTTGGTATGTGGACAAGGCTATGCCCATGGGATGCTCAGTCAGCTGCTCAGCCTTTGAAACATTTTCAACCTTTTTGGAGTGGGCCACCAAAGAACACACAGGAAACATACATGTAGTCCATTATCTGGATGATTTCCTATTTATGGGGCCAAAGGGGGGAACCATACGTGGGGAGACGCTACAGGGCTTCACCTCACTGATGGGTTATTATGGTGTCCCTCTCGCCGTGGAAAAAACAGTGGGTCCAGTGACTTGTCTCTCATACCTGGGCATAGAAATAGACTCCGAGGCCATGGTTTCCCAGCTACCACAAGACAAGGTGGCATTGTTGTGCAAGATATTGGGTGAAATGGGGAAAGCAAAGAAGGTGACCCTACAACAGCTGCAATCTGTGATAGGCCACTTGAATTTTGCATGCCGTGCAGTTCGCCCAGGCAGGCCATTCCTGAGGCGGATGGCATCTGCCACGGTGGTGCTTTAAAACCATATCACCACATCAGATTGACACGGGTATAAAAGCAGACCTACAGGTCTGGGAACTTTTCCTGAAAGATTTCAATGGTATCACCATCTGGCAAACACCAGCGGACAAATTTTTGACTCATGGTAACTGATGCTTCAGGGGCATTGGTTTTGGGGCATTCTGGCAGGGAGCATGGTTTGCGGACATTGGCCACAGGAGTGGGTGTCGATGGGACTCACAAGAATATTACACTTTTTGGAACTGTTTCCCATCATGGTAGCCGTAGGGTGTGGGGACACAAATGGAAAAATAGAAAAGTACTGTTTTACACAGACAACAGAGGCGGTAGTGGACATATTGAACTACCAGACATCTCACTCTGAGGATGTGATGAAGGTTCTGCGGGTCTTTGTGTTATGCTGCTTACGTTATAACATCTCTTTTAAGGCACGACATCTGCCAGGGAAGGAAAATGTTTTCGCTGATGCCCTGTCTCGATTTCAGTTTGAACACTTCAGGCAGTTAGTGCCGTGGGTGGACCAGTTCCCGACAGGAATACCGGAAGCAGTCTGGAGACTAGGGAACCAAGATTGCAGCAACTGGTACAGCTCGCTGTGGCCCCCGACCTGGAGGAAGTATGTAGGTAGCTATGAAGCTTTCCAGCAATTTTGTGGTCACGAGGTATGGAACTACACAAAGCTCAGAGGCAGGTTCAAAGCTACATCCTACACTTGAAGGCCTGGGAAAATCCCGCAGCTATACGCCTCAACTAGCAGGCATTGCCTTCTTCGCAAATATGAGGGTTTCCCCGACCCAACCAACAATTTCATTGCAAAGAAAATGGTGCAGGGCATGTCTAGACTTGGGGGGAGGAAAAAGGGGGACACAAGGAAGCCCATAGGACTACCAGACTTGTCCAACCTTTTGACAGCACTGGGGGTCACTTGCAGCTCTGGCTATGAAACCAAGCTGTTCAGGGCCCTATACACATGTGCATTTTTTGGGGCCTTCCGGGTGTCTGAGTTGGTACCGCAGTCCAACTCTCCGAGCCAGAATAACAATCTCCAATTGAGCGATTCTGTCATCTGGCAAGACAGACTGTGTCTTCAGCTCCGGAAATCAAAAACTAACCAGTGCGGCCCCCCGGCTAAGATTACACTGTTTAAGGCCCTTCCCGGGAATATCTGCCCATGGATGGCAATGAGGGAGTATCTGGCGGGTCGTCCTACGGGAGCAGGTCATTTGTTTGTGCACGGGGATGGGAAAGCGGTTACAAGATGGCAGTTCTCTGCGGTCCTATGGAAGGGCTTATGGATGGCGGGAAAAAACCCGACCGTGTATAACACCCATTCATTCTGAATTGGAGCAGCCACTGAAGCGGCCAGGTGCGGTTTAAATGAGGAACAGATAAAAGGGGTTGGCAGATGGGCTTCAAAGGCGTACAAGGGTTACATAAGGCCCCAGCAAAAAACAGCAGCAAGTGATGTTGGGGAACCCAGCACAAGTTTGGATTGTTAGTTCAAACCCGTGAACACTCACATGTTTCTACTTTTGTTTTACAGGCATGTCAGCAACAACCCCCAGATATGGATCGTGGGTCATTCGCGCGTGAGGAGGCGACAGAGGCGGTAAAACAGCCATTATACAACCCAGCTACTCATTCCAAGAAGTAGAGCGGTGATAAAATGGGCAGGAAAGGGGGATGAGGTGGGGCTTGTGTAACACAATCATGGCATTGGGTCTAACTAGCCGACCACGCCGCGCGCTGGTGATCCACCTGGGAGGGAATGACTTGGTCACCCTAGGGCAAAGAGATTGATTGGGGATATGAAGAGGGACTTGTCCCACTTAAAACAGTTATTGCCTCGCACCATTCTGGCATGGTCCCGAATGTTACCTCACCAGCATTGGCGTGGTGAGTGGAAGGCAGGGGCTATGGATAAAGCGCGGAGGTCCGTGAATAGGGAGGTGTCCCATTTTGCGGCCTCACTGGGCGTGGAAGTAATCAGACATTTTACGATTACAAAATCAGATTTGGAATATTATAGCCGGGATGGGGTTCATTTGTCAGGGATGGGAAACGATATACTCAACAATACATTTAATGATTTTTGCGAGACAGTGCTGTTTGGGAAAAGTAAGATCCCTTGGGCATTAGTGGGAGATACTGGTTGCCCAGTATGAAGTGGCAGTAAATTCATGGCTGATCCTGGGTAAGAGGCTCCCGACATAAGAAGAGCTGCGATTGGGTGTCGCCTCAGAGGCACGACCCTAGGGCAGGTATGCCTCCTGGGGATCGGGAGAGGAAGACACCCAGGCTGGGCGTGCAAAGCGCTGGGATCCAAGACTCCAAGAGGAGGAGGCGCCTCGACGGCATGCTCTCGTCAAGGGGCGAGGAGCCCCAAAATCTGGGGGGACTGTCTTGCGGAAAGACACGGCCCTCAACGGGTCTGTTGGACTAAAGGGCCAAAAAGTTCCCCTCAAACAAGCAGATGAAGGAGCTGGGGGTTTCAGCAGGACATGAATTATGGCTGCCCAAGGGGTCTTACAGGATGGGACATGTACATATGTTACAATTTTCTGTATAGCTTGGTGTGTGTATATATAATGTATGTAAAGTGCATATCTGTAAAAAGTGTGATGTACCGATTAGGCTCGTAGAAGCCAAGTGTCCCATGTAATGTATGCAATTTTGTTTAAGTAAAAAGAGCTGTGGCCCCTTTTTATCCAAAAAGTAGTGTGGTGTCTTGATTGAATTGGGTTTCCGCCTTGGGCAATAGCCCCACCGGCCTCTCACCGGGGGGGCAATTTGCTCACGGCACCCAAGAGGGTGTGGGCTAGGAGGGCCGCCCACCGCCTGGAGGAGGCGGCCCCCCCCGAGCAGGTGGCCCACTACGAGAAGCCCCTCGGATAGGGCTGGCTACGACCCTCCCCATAGGGAGAGTCAGGTGAAGTGAATAAAAGGAGCTGTCCCAGGGGATCTCGCCCTCCTGGAACAGCTCCGCCACCGAAGTTTTACCCTCCCACCCACCGCAAACTTCGAGCCGTAGCAAGAGATCCGTCGCGGCTTTTAAATCTAATAAAGGGCAGTAAGGCAGTAAATTCATGGCTGATCCTGGGTAAGAGGCTCCCGACATAAGAAGAGCTGCGATTGGGTGTCACCTCGGAGAGGCACGACCCTAGGACGGGTATGCCTCTGGGGATCGGGAGAGGAAGACACCCAGGCTGGGGCATGCACGGAAACGCTGGGATCCAAGACTCCAAGAGGAGGAGTGCGGCCCTCGATGGGCATGCTCCTCGTCAAGGGGCGAGGAGCCCCAAAATTCTGGGGGACTGTCTTGCGGAAAGGCACGGCCCTCAACGGGTCTGTTGGACCAAAGGGCCAAAAGTTCTCTCAAACAAGCGGATGAAGGAGCTGGGGTTTCAGCAGGACATGAATTATGGCTGCCCAAGGGGTCTTACAGGATGGGACATGTAATGTACATATGTTACAATTTTCTGTATAGCTTGGTGCGTGTATATATAATGTATGTAAAGTGCATATCTGTAAAAAGTGTGATGTACCGATTAGGCTCGTAGAAGCCAAGTGGCCCATGTAATGTATGCAATTTTGTTTAAGTAAAAAGAGCTGCGGCCCCTTTTTATCCAAAAAGCAGTGTGGTGTCTTGATTGAATTGGGTTTCCACCTTGGGCAAGTTTCTGACATGTGAACATGTCAGCTTTGCCCATGATGTACGGTAGCCAGCAAAATTCCTGGATGGATGGTGCTTTGTTCATTAAATGGTACAAAGAATAATTTGTGCCGCATATTAAAAGGCATCTGCTCTCAACGAATCTGCCGCTTAATGCTGTCCTTTTGTTTGACAATTCCCCCCACACACCTGGATATTAAACTAGTGACAGAAGCATTCGTTGTCTATTCTTGCCCCCCAAAACCACCTCAAAGATACAGCCGTGTGATCAGGGGATTTTAGAACTTTAAAAAGGCAGTAGCGCAAACGTCTGTTGCAGACTGTACTCGCAGACGACAATCATGAGATGACGCTACAAGAGATAGTGAAAGCAATATCCCTGAAAGATGTCATCTATATGGGTGGTGAGGCATGGGACAAAGTTTAGCCAGAAATGATCACCAAAGCTTGGTGAAAATCTGGCATTCTGGCTTCTGAAGTGCTAGTGGCTGAGACAGAGGAGGAGTCCCATACAAGAGAAGCGCTGCACCCAGATGAGGACCCTGAAGTAGCAGCTATCGCAGAAGATGTGATTTCCCTTCTAAATGGATCTATAAGTCATGAGGACATGGAGAACTGAGTCCTCTGTGGCGATCTGGAGGTAGGGCATCAACATCTGTTGGATGATGCCATAATCACCGCAGTTACGACCACGGGACAGGCTGAGGAGACCGAAGAGCCAGGGGATGAATCGGATGAAGCTGAGATCGATGCATCAGTTCCAACACACTCTGAGGCATTAGACAGCTTCGACTGACATTTGCTGTGGCTAGAGAATCAGCCTGACACAGACCCAGTCCTGCTGATGTTATTGAGGGGGCTGTGAGCTAAGGCTGCAAAGAAAACAGTAAACTCTCTGCAGCAGTCAAACATACAGAAGTATTTTTTAACACAGGACTAATAGTAAAGTAGAGGCAAGTGCTGTACACCCGTTCCCACAAGCATTCACAGAAAAAAAAGTTACTCAGTGAAAAAGCACAAGCATGAAAAAAAAAACACAAACAACAACAGCACCCTTGAAAAGCTGTGTTATAAAGTGTGCTGCAGAAAAAATGTTCTCCAAACCAGATTCTTGTCACCCATACGGTTCGGATAAACGGGATTGTATTGTACTTATGTAGTTCCCACTTAAAATCTTGATCCTGAACCACTTCTATGTGGTTTTATCTGCATACTGAGTATACCAAATAATCATTTTAAAATACTTCTCTGGTGAGAAGGTACATTATTCCATTTCTTGGTGGCTTTTTGAAATAAATTGCTACCAGTTTATGATCAGAACTTCATGTCTTAGTGTTTACAGATTTAGTAACCATATACATAGAAACAGTTGTTATGACAACATGTAAGAACAAGACCTCAGTCTAACTGCTTGGCTAATAAACAGTTTCCTTTTGGCTGAATGGTTAGAGCTGCTGCCTCGGAGACCAGTGATGGAAGGATCGATGCCAGAGTCTGGTACCTTATTCTTTTAAGCCTTAATTCAGTTTACAAAGGATGCCCCCTCCCCTCCCGGTTCCATGTCAATAGAGTGAAGTTTACTGAGCAAATTCAATTGCAGCGATGTTTATTGAGTGATTACCATTAGGGCAACTACATAATGAGCGCACACAAATACAGCAAAAGCACATATTAGCAAATATCAATTGGGCAACTAAAAATTAACGTCAATGCTAATTGTGGTGAAAATTCCCTACTGGCACATTTGTCTCTCACCTCTTTATCGTGGCGATACACATAGCCTCAATAGATTAGGAGCGGCCTACCCCTCTGACTCCGCGTAAATTCAACTGCCATTTCCAGCGTCTGAAATCAACAGCAAATACCCATCTTTATTTGCAGCCTCCAACAGGTGCAGACAGGTCATGCAGGGGGGCTACGCACCCCCAAACCCCCCTATTTCTAATATTCTAACTCTGAGGTGCAATTGGACACAGGGGGTAGGCTATACAATTGATCGCCTCAAAAGCCCATCGCTCATATGATGACTTTGCTAATCTTGTAACATGCTGTTGTTTTTAAATATAATTTCTATTACAGAAAATTTTGAAAACATACAGTCAAACAATCCGTGTTGTTGATACATTCTTTGTTTATAGATCAGTTACATACATAGGTATTTGAGGTCCCAGTTGCTTCCATCCTTCCTTAGCAGTACATTCCAATGAGTGCAGAAAGCAGTACTTTATTTCAGTGATCCTTTTCCCTTACAGCAGGGTGGGAGAGGATTAATCCTGAATGTAATGGTTGCTACATAGTACATCATCAGCTATAGAGGCTGGACATTGTCAGGCTACTGGTTATCTTTCCAAAAGGGGGGAGATGGGGGAGGGGAGGTTGGATCTGGATCTGAACCTCCCTAGAGGGAGGAAGGCTAGATGGGGGTGGGACAAGGGAATTTGGGGGGGCAAGCCTGCCCCGGTGGCCCCGGTCCTTGTTCCATCCCTACTACTGTCTGTGGGTTTCTGTTGCCTCATTCTCCAAGGTATTTCTGGATTACCATCCTGTTTATGAGGCTGCCCTATCTCTTCCTCACATCACGAGTGTATCCCATCCCTCATGGGACAAAGGTTGCATCTTTCAGCATTATATATCTGATCCATCTATTCCATTTGTTCCTGCACATCTCTTTTTGGTCATTAAGACTGTAAGTGATCATTTCTAGTGGTATATTTGGTTCACTATTGTCCTCCAATCTTGTATGCCCGGGATTCTGGGAGTTAGCCAGGCCATGGTGAAGACCTTCTTGGCTGCTGTTAAGAATATGCCCAAAAGGTACCTGGTGCCTGGGTCCCTAAATCCCCTTGGGTACTGCAGCAACACAAACATCTCCACTGTAAGTTGTAGCCCATCTCCTAGGACCTCTGTCATCTCCCCTTGGCTTTATTGCAAGAAGGGTTATAGGTTTGGGCAGGTCCATATCACATGCGTGTGGTGTGCCTGGTCTTCTCCACATGTGTGCCAGCACCCCGTGCCTTTTGCTGGGTCATAATGTCTTGTGATGACTGGGGTGCGGAAATACCTCATAAGGTGTTTCCATATGTGTTCTCTCCATTGGTGGGAGCTTGTAACTTTGGATGCATTATAGTATGCCCTATTCCAGCTCTATTAATCTGGATCTCTAATTCTTCTTGCCATGCCATGCTAGTTGTAGTGGTGTTATGTTCAAGGGTAGACAGCATTGGTTGGTATACCAAGGATACCAAATGTACCCCCCGGGTGTGTGAGCAAGTTGGTGAGCATATTTACTGGGGAAGGGGGTGGCATGATTGATTAAGGGCCCCGTTGAGTAGGGCAGTATAGTAGTGGCGGAGCTGTGGGTACCTAAAGAAGTCCTGCCTGGGGAGCCTGTATATGCCCTGTATCTCCCCAAAAGTTTGGAAGGTGTCTCCCGCTTAGAGCTGACTAAGGTATTTTAGCAGGCATAGTTCCCATTCTTGAAATTTATGATCCAGAAGGGCGGGTTGAAAATCTGGGAGGTGGCCTATTGGGCACAGTAGGGCCAGAAATGGGGTAAGATGTAATGTTTTCCTGATTGTCATCCACCCGTTAATGTATAATTTAAGCCAAGGGTTGAGTATTGTCAATTCTCCCTGTTCGTGTCCAATGTGATAGAGGGCCATGTAGTATTCCCGGTCTGTTGGCAGTGCTTTTCATATGTCCATCCAGTGAGTGTGTTCAGTGGAATTCTGTATGGCAATGACATGGGTCAGTATTGCTGCCCAGTAGTAGAACTGTAGGTTAGGAAGGGATAACCCTCCCCGGTCTTGAGGGAGTGTTAAAGTCTTGAATTGTACCCTTGTTTTCCTTCCCCAAAAAATTAATCTTGAAATAACCTGGTTCCAACTTTGGAAGGTGGCCTGGGGTATGGTAATTGGTAAATTCTGGAAGAGGTACAATGCCCTTGGCAGTATTACCATCCGGATTAGGTCTATTCTCCTGGAGAGGGTCAATGGAAGCGTGTTCCATTGGGCGGCTATATCGTTGTTGAGTTGGGTGGTGAACATGGAGTAGTTGTTCTTATATTCTTGTGAGGGGTTCCATGCTAGATAAATTCCCAGACACTTAAGTTTTTGGAGGTCCCATCAGAACAAGAATAGTCACCTTATCCTTTGGGTGGGGGCATATTTGAATGTTAGGGCTACAGTCTTATTGATGTTGACGGCACACCCTGCGGTATCTCCAAACTCCTCTAGAATATGCTTTATAGCTGGGAGGGTGCTCTCTGGGTCACCGAGATACAGGAGGACATAATCTGCATATAATGGAAGCCTATGTTCTGTGCCCCCCACTGTGATGCCTTATTTGTCCTGTGCTGCTCTTATTTTGTGTGCTAGTGGTTCCATATATATGACAAAAGGATTGGCGAGAGGGGGCAACCTTGCTGGGTCCCTCTAGCAAGAGGGAAGTAGTCAGAGTGGTGGCTGTTATGGTTCACGCATGCCTTGGGGGATTTGTTTATGTTCTTAATGACCTGGGTGAAGGTGCCCAGGAGTCCCATCTTGGCCATAACCAAATACAGAAAGGGCCAGTAGACTCTGTTGAATGCCTTCTCGGCATCAAGGCTAATGATCGCTGAGGGAAACTTGATTGTGTCCATTTCATGTACGACATGGAGTGTACTCTTGATGTTGTCAGTAGTGGCTCTGCCCCGAACAAAACCCGTTTGGTCTATGTCTATAAGCTGTGGCATTAAGATATCTAATCAGTGTGTTGATAGGCTCGTGAATAATTTATAGTCCACATTAAGGACCGAGATTGGACGATATGAGCCACAGTGTTGTGAGGGCTTTCCCGGTTTAAGTAGTACCAATATAGATGCATATGACCAGCTAGGAAGGACAGTTTCCCCCCTCCAGGATTGAGTTAAACAGGTGTGCCAGTTTTGAGGTAACTTGTGTTTGAAGTGTTTTATAAAATTCCGCACCCTATCCATGGGGCCCTGGGGATTTCATGGTCTTACTTCTGGCTACGGCTACTGCTACCTCCAGCTCCATAATGGGCTGGGTGAGTTGTTCTCCCTGATCTTGTGTTAACTGAGGCATAGTAAGGGTTTGTAGATAGGTGTTAATGGTAGATTGGCTTGGTGTGCACTCAGGAGTATATAATTTGGAATAGTATTCAGTGAATCCCTGTGTGATGCCATGTAGTGTTGTTAGGGGGCATCCATCCTGGGGATGTATGAGAGATGTTATGGTCGATGTTTTCTGTTGTTTGTGCCACTGGTATGCTAGCAAGTGCGTTGCTCTGGGACTTACCTCATAATACCTTTGGGTACATCAGTGCTATCTCGGAATTGTGTCTGATTAGTTTGTCTGAGTCTGCTTTTGTTTGATTTAGCTGTTCGAGCACTGAGTTGTCACCCTGTTTGTGCAACATCTGTAAGAAGTGCAGAGTATCCTCCAGCGCCTTCTGTTTTTCATGTCTGGCCCGGGATTGTCGTGCTGTATATTGTATAATATGTCCCCGTAGGACTGTTTTTAGTGTATCCCAATGCATTCCTGGGGTGGACTCATCTGGAGGGTTATCTTGTCGAATCTCATCCATGTTCTCAGTGAGAAATTCTTTAAATTGTTGTATCTTTAGGTGGTAATTATTTAAGCACCAGAAAGTGCGGAGCTTTTGCATCCCCATGTCCCATTTGGTGAGTACTGGGGCATGGTCTGAATGTGATATATTCCCTAGTCAGGAGTCCACCAGCCACTGAAGGTTTTCTACCTGGGTGAAACAGTGATCAATCCTGGAGTAGGTCCGGTGGACCACCGAGCAGTGGGTGTAGTTCCTGGCCCAGGGATGACAGTATCGCCAAGTATCCAACCAACCCACCTCCTGAATGAACCAACCAAAGAATTTCTGTGCTGCTGTCCGCCTAGGTGGCCTAGGGTTGGAGGAGTCCGAGTTTGGGTCTGGGGTAATATTAAATTCCCCTGCCAGCATCGACATCCTTTTCATAAACTGGATAACTTTGTCTAACAGTAGCTTCATCTGCGGTACTTTCAGTCCTGGGGGGAAATAGGCATTGGCCAGTGTCACCTCTCTGTTATTTATGGTCCCCTGCACCTTTCCAACCTACCTTCAGGGTCCTTCCATGTTGCCCCAGGGCAGAAAGGGGACGTCTTGGGATCAGGAGTGTTACTCCTCTTTCCTGCCCTCCTCATTAGGAGGAGAATACCCCTCCATCCTGAACCTGGACAATTTGTCATGTTCAGCATGGGCCATGTGTGCTCCTTGTAGGAAAATAATGTCTGCCTTTGTTTTCTTCAGGTATGACATTATGCAGGATCTTTTAATAGGGGAGGATAGGCCACTTACATTCAGTAAGAGCAGCTGTACTGTAGGGTCAGCCATTTCTAGCCCTCCCAAGCTGCTGTATCTTGATCAGTGTTATGATCTCATGGTGGCTCCCCCCAATCCCCCCATATTGCACCAGCTTATGTATTGTTATTAGGTTTGTCTGACTGTGTTTAATACTTACAAGACATTTAACACAAACTATAGACATATAACATAAAACACAAATCACTGGTTGTCTGCTTGTCTGCATTCGGGTCTGTGAGAACTGTGGTACTTTGTAACAGTATACAACAATCAGAGTCAATAGTCCATAATAGTAGCCCAACCAGATACATGAATAGGCAACTCGTACTTCCAAGGTAGTTAGATATGACAATCTAGCATACAGGGTTTAAGCTCTGTGTTGAGGGTTAACCGCAATTGAGGGCCCTCTAGGCCCGTAGTGCCTATGGGATAAGGTTTGGAGGTTGGGACTACATGCCCCTCCATGGGATCCATTGTCTGGAGGAGACTGTGTTTGAGAAATCCTGTTGGTCATTTAAGGTAGCACCATTTCCGGAGTCCATCCTATCTGGATGGGCTATATCCCTCGGCTCAGGAGCAAGGGGGCCGGCAACCTCAGAGGCCCTTGTATATTAGGGGCAGGGAGGGGCCACTGCAGCAGCCCACATAGGTGATCAGCGGGGGGACTGCCCCCCCAACGATGGGGGGGCAATGCATCTCTTTTTCTGTTTTGGACCCCATCGCCCCCTGCCAATCTGGAATCATGTTGGTTAGATACCACTGTAGGACCCTCTGGTCATCACCACCCAGGCTCCGAGCTGACCCATTCTGGAAAACACCAAGAGTATAAGAAACTGTCAGCCTTACCTTCCACAGATCCTCCCTTCACCTTGGCAGCCATCACCACACACACCGCAGATGGTCCGATCCCCAGAGCTGATATGTCATTGCATAATGGATTCCCTGAAGTGGTACCTTCTACCGCAGGCGAACTGGCTCTTTCATAAGCTATGGAGGTAAGTGGGCAGAGGCATCAGATTTTTGTTTTGTTTGTAGTATGCCCTTTTGGCTGAGCTAGTTCAGGCCTTCATATTCCTTCTCCTCCCTCCTCCCCCCTTTTCCAGATGTGCCCCCTGCCCCCTTTCTCTTCTACCCCTGTATTCCCCTGCAGCAAGGGCTTGGTGCACCTCAGCCTCCCCTTCCCCTTCCATTTCACTTCAGTAAGATGTGTTGCCCTATTAGCTCCTGTGTGGGGTGAGTTGAATTCCCTACCCTCCATCCCACCAATCCAGGCCCCTTGGTTATAAACTGGGTACTTATCTGGGAGTGGGACCATCGTCTTTGGTCTGGTCTCCTTGTTGTGGCTTCTGGAACATCTTCTGCTTCCCCGATGACCTGTAAGAAGAAGGTTACACAAAGCAACTTTGGTAGCGCACCAAGGCCAAACCTACTCCTTCTCTATTCAACCCCCCTTTCCTCCCAGTAATTAGTCTTTTCCTAGCTTGATTTCATCCATCCTCCCCCGTATTACCTTTATTCCCCTCCCCTTAGGGGAGGAAATGTGGAAATTGGTCTCCTATAAGACTTAGGAATTTAGCTGTAGCCCCCCCCCCCCCCAGTTTCCTCTTGAGAGAAAGTAGAGCACCCACAATGATGGGCCGAGCTAATTCCCGGAGGACATTTCCTGGTCAACATGAGTGAGATGACCAAAATTAGCAGATAGGCATTTGATTAATTAAGACAATGCATGCACTCATTAACTTGCAAAGGTCTCCCCCTCCATGGAGGCTTTACTGTAAATATATAGAGGTGCAAAGGCTCCCCCCCAAGGCTTCGCTGTAAAGCCATAGACATACAACTGTGTTTTTCCTAAGGACCTAGTGTCTCAGTTCTTTATATAGTCCCAAAATAAAAGCATAGGCTTATCTGAAGTCCAAAGATTGTTCATCCGAGTTCCGGTGCTGGTGTGTGGTGAAAGTGGGCTTGGGGCCTGCCGGAAAGCCAGGATCAAATCTCCCTTCTTGGAGTGTCCTCACTCCCATGCTCGCCTTGCAACGTTATGGTGGGATGAGCAGGGTATGGAGGAAGTTCATATCAGTTCAGATGTGGCATTGAGAAATGCCTCTGGAGACTGCGTAACCAACAGGTTCATGAAGAGTTGCCATGCGGTTAGCTAAAGTCTGTGGCTTCTTCAAGGGGGAGTAGGCCGCGGTACAGGATGTGTCGTTCTATCATGCTGTTGGTTCCTGAGGGTTTCCACAATCTGGTTCAGCGCCTCCGTGCCCTGCCATCTTCTGGTGTCTCACTGGCCATCTGACCAGAGTCTCTGTGAGATTTTTGATGCTAGTGTGGGTTTTACTGCTGGTGGCCCCTCCGGGAGTGCAATCTTTCTTCTGGCCAGTTCCTCCAGTGTTTTTGCTACTGAGTTAAATGTCATGGGACCTTCCGCAAAGAAGATCACCATACGAGCTGGGTACGGAGTCCTAAACTTGAGGTTCTCTGTTTTCAGGCCTCTCATAATGGGAATATATGTGCGGCATGTGGCCATCACCTCAGGAGCATAATCATTTTCCATATACCATCGGTGTTCCCCATGCATGACGATGCCCTTCCTCCAGACTGTATGCGGCAAGGTTTCCTTCTCCTGAAATCTTAGCATGCGGATGAGGATGGTGCACGGCCTTGCTCCTGCAGCTGGTCTGGGGCTGAGAGTTCTATGTGCCCTGTCAATTTCCAGGGTGATGCTCCCTGGTAGCTGGAGGCAGCTCCAGAATAGATTTTGGGGGAACTGATTTATATCTGTGCCCTCTGTGCCCTCTGGAACACCGGACAGGCGGATATTGTTTCACCTATTGCAGCTTTCAGCATCTTCCACTCTGTCTTGGAGTGCTGCAACTGTTTGGTGAAGCTGTACCAGGGCTCTTTCAGTCAGGCCCACCCAGCAGTCATTTTCAGTTAGTTGCATGTCACTAATGTCCTGGCACTTCTCCAGTTTTGTAATGTCCATTCTTAAGGCCGTTGCAGTGCTTCTCATTTCTTTTCTAAAGTCTTTGATTTCCATCATTATTTGTGTCATCTGGCGTTGCAGAACTATTATGCTGGAATATTCGGGCGTGGCGCAGCCACTCCTTGAGGTGTTGGAGGCCTGGGAGCTCCGGCTCGCCGACTCCCTATATTCCATCACCTTCCTGGGCTCCCGCAAGTGAGTTTTTGCTCTGATTTCATCTCTGTGGCATAATAGCACCTTTGTGATATTTTAAAGTATGTTTTGTTTCACAGAAGCTGTTTTAATAGGCTGTTTTTGGTGGATCCCACGAAGAGCTCTTCCCTCTAGCGTCTGGTGAGTTGCATACCATCACCGGAAGTCAACATGCTGTTATTGCAATCGTTATATTTTCATGTACTGTACTGTACAGTCGCTCATATTACATGTGTGCTTTAATTGTACTTGCTCTAATGTACGAGCTCATTTTGCTTCACTCATATTGGTTAGCTTAATTGATGTACTACCCCAACCCCCATGAACTGGGGAGAGGACATTACAAATGTCAGGTGGGAAGGAAATCTCTGTACATTAGTACATGTCTGAACCAGTGTGAAATACGGGGGGGGGGGGGTTGCCAGGACTTGGCCCCAATACTTCAGAAGTGAGCTGCAATAACTCACATATCACTGCCATTGACTTATAATGGGAAGGGGGGGCTCAACTTAAAGATAGGATCCTCATGGGCCCCATAGCTCTCAAAGCTCATAAAGTGATGTAAGTCCAACACTGGTTTGAATAGCATATTTATAAGTCACTACTTATGGGAGGTACATAATTGCCCCTTAGTTTCCATGAAAAGCTGGTATACTGACTGAAATTACTATTAACTTTCGGTAGTAATGAACTATAATTTTATCTGAAGTATTTTTGTTCTCTTTCCTTTTGCTAATTAGGTTTTCTGCCTTACAGTACTTTGTGTGACATGTGAAACAGTGCTCTGCTTTGCATGGGATAGACATAAAGGAATTCTGGAGGTCAGGGATAAGGGGCAACAGACTTCTAGGAAAACAAACTGAACTTACAAGCTCAAATGGGCAGACTGGGTGGGCCATAGGCCCTTATCTGCTGACACTGTCTATGTATCTATGTATCTATGTATCTGCCTGGATGCTGACATATCAAGTTCTGTTCCTCCTCATACCTTGTCAGCCCTATGACCTCACTGTCTGTGACATCACAACTGACCACGAAGATCCAATCACCTGCTGCAGGACTGGACACTTGTCATGTCACAGTGCTCATGCGATATGAGGAGGAACAGAAATATCTACATATATATATATATATATATATATACACACACACACACACAATACACACACACACACACACACACACATATATATATATATATATATATATATATATATACAAGCATTCTGGTAGAGTACTGTATGTTAAAGTAGCAGTATTTGTTAGTTACCATATACTTGTTTTCAGCAATACTGTTTTTCCAGCAAAAACATAAATATACCCCTTTTTCTTTTTGTTTTATTTTGTTCCTGAACAGTGTCAGTGGCTCAACAGGTTGTACCCTTGCCTCTGAGGTCAGAAGACTAGAAGGTTGTGGGTTCTAGCCCCACAACAGGAACTTAGAGTGAATCCCAACATTGACACTGGAGTGCAGCTTGAAAGGGGGGGTGCTGCACTCTTGGGGTGCCATCTTTGGTATGAGGCATTAAACTGAGGTCCAGTCTGCCTGCTCTGGTGGTTATTCAGATGGGCATTAAAGATCCCATGGCACTTCTTTAAAATACCAGGGTCTTTCCAGGTGTCCCACTCAAATTTTCCCCCATTTACTAAAAATACTCCCAACAGCTTAATCTGGTTCAGAATGGCAGTCTGGGCTGGCCTGCCGGCGCAGCGGTTGGATTTCCGCTTGTGACGCCAGCGACCAGGGTTGGGAGCAGAGCCGGGAAGCGGAGGGCCGGCTGGGGGAAGAGGCTGAGCCATCCCAGGGACTGCCTCGCCCTCTCGGGGTGGGGGACCAGAGCTCGGGTTTTGTCTGACCTCAGGTGGAGACCTGAGGTATAACAAGACCGATGGCTAACAAGGGGGCGATGTGCCAGGCGTCGGCGGCAGCGCCTTAGCGTCAGGGACATGGCACATCGTGAGAGAACACAGGAAAAACACCTCGCGGCCTCCTGGTAGATGGAGCACCAGGCCCCGACCCTCAATGCCCCTACCTGCCCAGAGACAGCATCCCGACAAAAGACAGACGTCTCGGGGTGCATGGGCCCCCACCCCGTACCCCGCCTGGGGGGATAACCACGGCTCCATGGGGGATGGACTGCACTGGTCACCAGGTAGGTGAGCGAGGGCTGAAAAGGCCGTACAGTGTCTCCCGAAGAGAAGGGGGTCGCAAGGAGGAGGGGAGTAAAAAAAAAAAAAAAATGGCAGTCTGCATCTGTACCCCCCCCACCCTGGATGATACTGAAATTAGGCAGAATGCCTAGCTCTCCTTTCCCAGGCAACAAAAACTAAATAAATAAATAAACTGAGATAGAGATTTTGAAGTTGTTAAAAGTTCCCTCATTCCCATGCCATGCCCGCCATGACAAAATTAAATATCTTGCTACAGTGTTGTGCTGTTTACTGTCAGAATCATGTGGCAACACCATCCTAATACAGCCACAGTATGCATCTAGTATATAAATTCATCAGGTAATCTCAGCAGAAGTGATTATTAAAAACCCTGAGTGACACAACCATTCATGCAACTACTGGGAAGTGCCCAAAGTATCCAGCCATGCTGTTAGACCTGTCTAGATAGTCCGTCCTCATCTGCATTTTGTTTGCCACTGCGATGCTGGATGGTCATGTTGTATGCCTGCAGTACCAAGCTCCAGTGTAGTAGTTTTCCATTTTGCCCGCTTGACTTATGAAGCCATATCAGGGAATTATGATCTGTGACCACAGTAAATTCTCTCCCATATAGGTAAGGCTGCAGCCTCTGAAGGGCCCACATTATTCCCGAGCACTCCTTCTCAATGGTGGCATAAGCCTCCTCCCTGGGAAGAAGTCTCCTTCTGAGGTACACGACAGGGTGCTCCTCTCCCTGCTGGGTAATCTGGCTCAGCACGGCACCCAGCCCATGGTCTGAGGCATCCACAGGGACAATGAACGTTAGACTATAATTGGGGCTGGCTAATAAAGCTGGCCTGCTTAAGGCCTTCTTTAGCTCCTGAAAAGCAGCCGTGCAACCTTCTATCTACTGCACCTTATATGGCTTTCCCTTCTTGGTTAGGTCTGTCAGTGGTTTGTGATCACTATAGTGAGGGACAAACCTCCAGTAGTACCCTGCTGTCCCCAGAAATGCCCTTACCTGTTTCTTGGTAGTAGGAGTGGCATTGACCTTGGCTGGCTCTGGACGGATGCGACCGCTGCACACCTGGTACCCAAGGTAGGACACTTCTGCCATAGCTATCTCACACTTTTCCACCTTGACTGTCAGACCTGTGTCCTTCAGCCTGTGGAACACCTCCCGCACATTCTTGATGTGCTCCTCCCAAGTCTGGCTGTATATGGTTATGTCATCCATATATGCCAGTGCAAACTCATCTGCCCAGACAGAATGCAATCCACAAGCCGTTGAAAGGTTGCAGGTGCATTCTTCATTCCAAAGGGCATTACCTTGAATTCATATAGGCCAAACAGGGTGATGAAAGCTGATCTCTTCCTGGCTGCAGGGGTCAGAGGTACCTGCCAATGGCCCTTTGTTAGGTCTATTGTGGTCAGATACTTGGCTCCCCCAGTCGCTCCAGGGTCTTGTCTGTTCTGGGCATAGGATAGGCATTTGAGTCCATGCAGCTGTTGAGCCTCTGGTAGTCAATGTAGACTCATGTAGTACTGTCCTTCTTGAGGATCAATACCATGGGCGAGGCCCAGGGGCTACTGGATTCCTGAATCACTCCAAGTTCCAGCCTCTCCTTGAGCTCCTCTTTCACAATCTGCTTAACCTGCTCGGGTAATTGTAGGGAGACTGTTTCAGGGGCACCTGGGTCCCAGTATCCACGTGGTGCTCGGTCAGCATGGTGTGCCCTGGTTTCCCTGTGAACATGTCCCCAGATTCTCGCAACACACCCCAAATCTCCTGCACCTGGGTTGGTGTCAGCTGGCTGGAGAGGGTGAGGTTGTCCACGGTGGATCCGACCCGGGCCTCCCTGAGTAGGTCCACCAGTGGATCAGCCTCAGTTTCCTCTCCTGGGGTGCTGCATACAGTGAGGACCAATTCCTCCCTGTCATAGTAGGGCTTTATCATGTTAACATGATACACCTTTCACCTGCATCTCCTACCAGGTAGCTCTATCATGTAACTGACATCACTAACCTTTTGGACAATGGAGAATGGCATCTCCCATGCTGCCTGTAGATTATTCTGTAAGACAGGGATGAGCGCCATCACTCACTGTCCCATCTCATATTCTCTGGCACAGGCCCCGTGGTCATACCAGACTTTATTCTGCTGTTGCATAGTGGCCAAGTGCTCCTGAGCAAGCCCCATGAGCTCCTTAAGGCAGGTCCTGAAGTTCAAGACATAGTCCACATCAGACTCCCCTTGGGAAGCCCGGTCATCCTCCCTTCATCCTGAGTCAAATCTAGGGGCCCCTCACCCTATAGCCAAACAGGAGCTCAAAAGGTGAGAACCCTGTGGACTCCTGTGGGACTTCACTGTATGCAAATAGGAGGTAAGGCAAATATTTGTCCCACTCCCTCCTGTGCTGGTCAGCAAAAGTCCTTAGCATGGTCTTAAGGGATGAATTAAATCGCTCCACCAGACCATTAATCTGGGGATGGTATAGGGAGGTTTTGCGCTGCTTTACCCAACACTTCTCCCACAAACTACTCATTAAACCAGACGTGAAACTGGTGCCCTGATCTGTCAGTATCTCCTGGGGAAAGTCCACCCGGCTAAATATTCCCAACAGAGCATCTGCCACCGGTTCCATCTCAATGGATGATAGGGCCACTGCCTCTGGGTATCTTGTGGCATAATCGACTACCACCAGGATATACCGTTTGCCTGTGCGACTTGTGGTGCTTAGTGGCCTGACTATGTCCACAGCTACCCTCTTGAAGGGTTCATCAATAATGGGCAGGGGCACCAAAACTGCCTTGGCCTTGTCCCCCATTTTCCCCGCCCTCTGGCACTGTGTACAAGTTCTACAGTAATTTGCCACATCCTTGCCAATACCAGGCCAGAGGAAATTGATGGTCAGACGCTTTTGTGTGTGCCTCACCCCCAAGTGGCCTGAAAAAGGGATATCATGGGCAAGGGCCAAAAGCTGCTGGCGGTGACCCTTAGGGTCTACCAGCTGCTGGAGCACCTGTCCATCTAGCCCTTCCTCTGCTGTACATTCTCTGTACAACAGCTCATTGTCCCAGTAAACTGACTCTTTACCCCCCTGAGGGCCCTCAACCCTGTTAGCTATTTCACTTAGTTTTTGCAAGTTAGGATCAGCCAGCTGTACAGCGCCCAGCTCCTCTTGTCTGACCCTTCCCAGCTCCCCTTCGAAGGAAGTCCCATGGGCTCCTCCATTTGTGACTGGGGCTTAGGACTGCTGCTTCTAGCTAGCCCTTCCCGATGCTAGCCACTTTCTCAGCTGCTGAGGGAGGGGCTGATCCTGGTTGAGTAACCCTCTCTTCAGGCTCAGAAGCTTGCCCTTTTACCTGGCTGTGGGTTGTAACACACCAGAGATTCCCTGTGGTCAAAATCATTCCCCATGATCACATTTACAGGGAGATCCTCTACAACTCCCACCTCCTTTTCTCCATGGCCACCCTCCCAGCTCAGGAAGACTTGAGCCATTGGTATTTGGACTGCTGGCCCTGTAACTCCTCAGATCTTGGAGTATTGCCCCAGCAGCATCTGCTCTGCCTGGATTAGATCCTGCTTCACCAGGGAGATGTAACCACGTGTCTCTCAATCCCTGGGTTACTGTCCCATTAACTACAACAGAGTACATATGCTTGAAGGAGGCATGTGGCTCTTTAGCCTGCACACAACCTACCATCAGATTAATGCTATTTTGATCACCCCCCCAGGTCTTTGCCCCTTAACCATTTTCTGAGGGCAGTTATACCTCAAATGCCCCACTCGATTACAAATATTACATTTTATGGGCCCCGCTGAAGGGTTCTGCTTTGGGCTCATGTGCAGGTGGGTTTCCTTTGGGCAGCCCCATGGGACCCCTTAGGACCATATGCTGCCCCCCGATGAGACTTACACTGTGCATATGATCTGCTGGCCATGTGCAGGTCAGCATTTTATGCCACCTCCTTTGAGGAGCTGCATGCTCTGCCTAGCAACCCTATACTAGTTCCTCGGGTACAATTCTAAGAAATTGTTCCTTTGACATTAAATCTTTTATCAATTCCATGGTGTCTGCTTTTGCCCCATCAACCCACCGGTCAAAATAAGTGTACAATTGAACATGCAGTTTTGTGTAATTGTCTTCTATGCTTTTCTTTAACTCCATAAATTTCTTTCTGTAAGCTTCGGGAGTTAATTCAAAACATTTTAACTACACAGTCTCAGTATTCACAAAGGAAGAGGAGGGGGAGATACCCAATCCAGTCAATGAAGCAGTCTGGATAGGGGGGTCGATAGTACTTTCACAAAAGAAAGGGTTCTGAAAGAACTCCTAAAACTGAAGGTGGACAAAGCAATAGAGCCCAATGAGATTCACCCCAAAATTCTAAAAGAACTAAGGGGAGAACTAGTAACACCACTGACTACCCTTTATAACAAATCATGGGAGGATGGTATCAATCAATCAATATCTTTATTTATCCAGGCGGGCACCATTAAGCAAACTCATTTACAAGGTGGACCTGCGGTCCTACAGTAATAATACAGGAAAACAAGTTACAATAGTACAAACAGTAAAAATAGCTATTATAGTAAAAATGCACATTTACAGGTAATATACATTGAACATAGAACTACAAGGAGTCGTGGATAATGAACTTGTGCTGGATCCAAGCCCAAAAACTGTGCATTTTGTAGTGGGAAATGTTAGGGAGAGGGTAGGCATACCAGATAGAAGATATCAAGCGCATAATGTAGGGAGAGGTGGGGAATAGGGGTGCAAGTGAAGAGGACCCAATTGTTAGAGCAGAGTGAGGGACTGGGAGGGCGGAGGACTGTACGAAAGGTGACAAAGTCATTTTTGCCCCAAAACGCAGTGACATATGGAGGAAAAAAGCTGCCGTTGTACTAAGTGCAAGAGGAGGAATATAGTAGCAGGGGCATAACTGCCAGGTCCTGGAGGTTGGGTCAGAGGGAGGTGGTGGATGGACGAGGGACCGAATATTTTTGGGGGCGAAAGACGATAATTATCCCTAAGTGCGGTAGCATGTGCTAGAATCAGGCTGCAGCTATTCAGAGTGTCAAAGAATAAGATATGGGAGTTCAGCAATAAATCCTGTGGATCTGTTAGTGGGCATGCTAGAGGCAGAGGCACACATTTCAACTGGGGGGGCCGCCATTTACGGGCCACTGTTTAAGGGAGGGAGGTTAGTTAGTGTCTGGTGAGCAGTTGCAAATTTCCATAATGCCATCACAGTAAAGTCTTTTGAACAAAACGGTACTTACTGGGGTTTTCAGCTTAAGTATTTTTGGGGTTTTATTCCACATTGATGGGAGTGAGAATCCAAAGGCGGCTTTCCTGACTCTTGTGAGTGCCCTGGGTATATTTAGCAGGAGTTGTGAGCAGCTTCTAAGGGAATAATTCCTGGGCACAGTCAGAGACAGACGGTCGACGATGTATTGAGGGAGTATGCCACTGAGGGCTCTAAGTGTCCAGAGTGCTGCATTAAAGTTGCGCCTATAGTGAAGTGAGGTCCAGCCCGTATGCACATAGAAAGGCAATGATGGGTAGAGAAGGAGAGGTCAGTGATGAGTGATAGCTCTGTGGTAGAGTGTATCCAATTTTCAGTTAGGAAGCCACACAGCTACTGTATATGAAGTCTGTGTAGTCAATTAAGGACAGGAACGTGGCTTGACTAGTCGCTTTTATGCCTTGCTGTAAGAAGTCTTCTTATTCTGTAAAAAAGGCCAAGTCTTTGCTTTAATTTTTTTCAGCAAGTCTTCCAGGTGGTCAGTGAAGGAGAGTTTACAGTCGATCCAGACCCCAAGATATCTGAATTTTGGAACATACTCTAAGCACTCTCCCAGAATCGTGGTTATTGGGAGAGGGAGTCAGTAGCGCTTGTGTAGTTTGTGGGGGAAAATAACATGGCTTTAGTTTTCTTAGCATTTAATAGCAGTTTTTTATTGATTAGTTGGAGTTGCAGGAGATTGAAATCTTTTTGCAGGTCAGTGCAAGCTTTTTTTGGTGTGGGACGACTCAGGTACAACACTGTGTCATCCGCGAATAAGTGAATACTTGCATTCTTGATTCCCTCATCAATGTTGTTGATATACACTGCGAAGAGGAGGGGACCTAATATGGATCCCTGAGGGACAATTCTTTGTAAACATTTTAGGGCAGATAGTTCGCCATCTGCTTTCACCTGCTGGTATCTGTCTGTCAGATATTCAGAGAATCAGTTTAGAGAAGTAGCATCCAGTCCTAGTGTTTTTAACGAGTCGAGGAGCAGGTCGTGGTCAACTGTGTCGAATGCTTTGCTGAGCTCAAGAAACACAGCACATACTGACTTTTTATACTCCAACTCCAGTTGCCAGTTGTTGGTTACTTTAGCTAATGCAGAGACTGTACTGTGGTTGGCTCTGAATCTGGACTGAAGGGGGTTTAGTAATTTTTCTCTGTCGATGAAGGATCTTAGTTGGCCATTTACTATTTTTTCCAGTAGCTTCAAGAGTGTGGGTAGGAGAGAAATTGGCCTATAGTTATTAAGGTCACAAGGGTCTCCAGATTTAAATAGCGGGATAACGTGTGTGATCTTCCATATTTGAGGGAGGGTACCTTGTGTTAGGGACAGGTTGAATAGATGAGTAATAGGCACTGCCAATACGTGACATGCTATCTTTAGGAAGTATGGTTCAAGTGCATCTGCGCCGGCACTTTTCTTAGTATCCAGGTGGAGAATTAAGTCTTCCACTTCCTTGAGGGAAACCAATGAGAATGAGAAATGTTGACTAATGGAGCCAACATTTGGTGGGGTCGTGCTAAGTTGGGTGTGCAGGCTACATGCAGGCATGGTACCTGAGGACTGGAGGAGGGTAGATGCGATTCCCCTTCACAAAAGTGGAAGCAAGACAGAGGCAGGAAACTACAGACATGTCAGTTTGACCTCAGTGGTAGGGAAAATGATGGAATCACTTCTGAAGGAAAGAATTGTTGAGTACCTAGAGGCCAGTGGGGCACAGGACCCAAAGCAGCATGGATTCACAGTGGGAAGGTCATGTCAGATTAATCTAATCAATTTCTTTGACTGGGTGACCAAAGTAGTAGACCAGGGAGGGGCTGTGGACATGGCCTACCTAAACTTTAGCAAGGCATTTGACACAGTCTCGCACAAAAGATTAATAAACAAATTAGCCAGCCTGGGAGTGGGTCCCAGGGTGGTAGCCTGGGTAAAACACTGGTTTGACAACAGGATGCAGAGGGTAATAGTAAACGGAGTCCACAGTGTAGAAAGGGGGGTTACTAGTGGGGTACTACAGGGTTCAGTACTGGGACCGGTCCTTTTTAATGTCTTTATAAGTGACATTGCAGAGGGCCTGGAAGGAAAAGTATGTCTCTTTGCAGATGACACAAAGATCTGCAATAGAGTTGATGCACAAGGTGGGGTGGAAAGGATGAGAAGGGACTTGGCAAGGTTAGAAGAATGGTCAAATGTATAACAGCTTAGATTCAATGCAAAGAAGTGCAAAGTAATGCACCTGGGAAACAAAAACCCATGGGAAGAGTACAAATTGGGGGGTGAGATACTGACAACAAAAAAGGAAAGGAACCTGGGGTGAGTTATATCAGATGACCTAAAGGTGGACCAGCAATGTGAGAAGGCAGTAAGGAAGGCTGGGGGGATCTGCGGCTTATCCATTAGGCAGGAAATGGGCAGACTAGGTGGGCCAAGCGGTCCTTATCTGCCATCAGATTCTATGTTTCTATGTTAACCTCATCATAGTCAACACAATACACATTGTTTATTTTATTCACTGCCTGCAAAGTACACCCTGTAAGTAAGGGAAAAAGATGGACCATTCATGAAGTTTTTTCTACTTGGAAATGAGAGCATATTCTTTCAAATGCCTTTAAAAATAGATCAAGATCATCTCCCTCTTTACATCTGCTATGCTTTGAGAGAGTTCTGCTGAGTTACCATCCGAGAGGGTTCAGCTGTGAGCGTACTCCTTTAGCTACAGAGGTATGGGGGAGCTGTACAGATAGTGTAGGAATTCAGTCTCTCTCCAAGAGTAGTAGAGGGGTAAGAAAGAACAGCTTACCTTAGTTAATAGCCTTTTTTTTTTTTACATCTGTTATTGAAACCATTTGTTTAATTTTCCTGTAACAATGTTCTTCTCTTGTATTAGACATCCATACATATATATATATACATATCCTGTAATGCAACCTTTGACTTTCCTTTAAGTAAAGAGCTATTTATTTATTTACTCACCAGTCATGGCTGTGATTTAAACTATTTCTGAGGTATTCTCTGGTTTCCACTGGCTGAGGCTAAAACTCTGTTAGCATCCGCCACCCAAGAGGCACACTACCTGATCTGTGCAATTGCATGTTTGACCTCCCAGCTTTGTGCAGGGGGAGGTGATTTTGCTGGGGAACCAGCTTGTGGCAGCAACTAAAGACAGACACCTTTCTGAAAGATGTTACAGCCCAGAGAGAGAAGAGGTTGTCACAAATTAAATGACCAAAATCGGGAACAAATCTTAAAAAAATGGTAATATCAGCTGAAGAAGCCTTTTATAAATGTGTGGCTTAATATGCAAAGCATTTTATGGTGGAGAACTGGGCTGTAAAACTAATATGTGGCATTATTTCAAACACCAGTTTTATGAGAGAACAAGGAAATTCCTGAGGCAAAGTCAGGGACAGCTGAGAGGTATGGACCACTGTTACAACCATAAGAGTGGAATCTGTGGTGGTATAGCCTTGGTTCAGTGTGCCTCTCCTGGTTACTAATTTAAAAAAAAAATTAATGAATACATTATTTAAAAAAGAAAAAAACTTCCTTGAACATTCTCCCAGCACAGCTACCCATAAGGCACTCTTTACAGAATTATAGATCTCTGGAGCATCCCCAACCAATCACAGCCCTCCCTTCAGTTGCACATGAAGTATCCTTATATAAGTTTATGGGTTGGTTTGGGGGGCCTCTTATGGATATAACAGTGTCCCCTCCAG
This sequence comes from Neoceratodus forsteri, assembly GCA_016271365.2. Taxonomy (NCBI): domain Eukaryota; kingdom Metazoa; phylum Chordata; order Ceratodontiformes; family Ceratodontidae; genus Neoceratodus; species Neoceratodus forsteri. The sequence continues at coordinate 30,464,812 of JADMNL010000026.1, read as the reverse complement.
TGTTCTTAGGACCAGAGGACTGTGAATTGAAGATGAGCAGTTCTGTGGTCCTAAGGAAGCAAGAGGCAACACTGTTAGATCCATAAGATGCCCTCCAAATGGACCCATAAAATTATTATAGATCGTAAACTGTGTTAAATTTAATAAAATTCTTTTTTTACATTTAAAATGGTGACAGCACAAGTGGTCAGCGAGAAGACCATTACAGTGCCTCAGAGAAGTATCTCACACATGGCCGGCCCGCCAACCCAGCGGTTGTACAACTACTTGTGATGCTGATGACCCGGGTTTGGAAGAGGACTTGAGAAGCTGGAGGGCCAATCGAGGGAAGGAGGATCAGCATCCAAGGAACTGCTCTTCTCCTCGGGGGTAGGGTTACCGTGCTTACCATACTCGGTGCATGCCTGGTCCCTGGTGGTGTGCTGGGTGAAGGGTCACTTGAGCCAGCCGAGGTCTGTGTGGAGGGATGGGCAGACACCAACATCGGCTTGCAGGTGTGCAGGTCAATGTTTTGGCATCACTGCATGCCACGTCCCTCCTGGGAGAATTACAACTAACAAAAAAATCCCCCCAAGCCTAAGGACCTCCTGGCTCAGCTACCGGTCCCATGCATTCCTGCCGCAGGGGTACCCTGGGCACTACTGTCCTTCGGGACGGCTCAGCCATCAGGGGGTAAAGTCATGGGGCTGGAAGTCCTGTGGTGGTGTGGTGTTCAGGAACCAGGGCTAGTCAAGGTCGAAGCATCTGCTAGGGAACTAAAATATAAATTTTGAAAAAAGTCCCTCACATGCTGAAACACTACAATGAGCTTATCGCTGACCGCTCATGCTGTCAGCATTTTAAGTAAAAAAGGATTTTTTTAAATTTAATACAGTTAGCGATATATAATCATTTTTTTTCCCATACAGATGTTTTTCTTCCGTTAGCCCTGGCAAGGGGCTGTGGTCCTCCTCACAGAGGAACTCACTTCTCCGGTCCTACGCGTCCCTGCTCTTGCCGATCCTGTGGATTCCCCCCCCAGCAGGGCCAGGGAGGGTGCCAGCTCCCCCCAAGAGACCCAATCCAGACACCGTGGTTGGCCCTCAGGGATGCGGGGCCATCACAGAACCCTGCCAGGCTCCTTTTCCATTTTATCCTGTCACCTCCCCCCCCCACCAAAGTAAGGATGTCAGAAGTGCCTCCCTGCCTGTGTTGCCCTCCGGCTGCCGCCAGAGGCCAATCAATGAGCAGGACGACAGGTCTCCCTCCCCCTGAGAGACAGCAGTCCTCTGGATGCTCGATCCTCTCTACCGCCGCCCCCCCGCCGCCGCCGCCAACCCCCAGCAGCCCAGGCTCATTCCCGAACCTGGGTCGCCGCATGGCGCAAGGTGTAGTGACCAGCGCCTCAACCTCCAGCACCACCGGGTCGGCTGATCTACAATAATGTTATGGGTCCATTTGGAGGGCCTCCTGTGGATCTAAGAGTGTCGCCTCTTGCGTCCTTAGGACCACAGAACTGCTCACCTTCGGGTTGCAGTCCTCTGGTCCTAAGAACGTGGGAGTGGACATTCATGTATATCCATAAGTGGCCCTCCAAACCAACCCATAAACCTATATAGTAACAGTGCTTCATGCGCTGGGGAATGGAGCGCTTTGATTGGTGGCAAGCAATTCCTAATAGCTCTTTACATCTGACCCGATATTACCAGATAGAAAACTTTCTAATAAGCAAATGAGAAAAAAAGAATACTTCCAAGAATAAAAAAGTAACAACTGACTACCTTTAAAAAATTGACATGTTCTGATTGCTATTATGACCTATACTTTGTTACTTTGTAACGTGATCACTGGCCAGAGACTGCAGTTCCTAGAATCAGCCACAGGACGTGACAGCCAGAGGCGTGTCTGAGGACGCGAGCTCAGTGGTTTGGACTACAACACCGGACACCATACCCCTATGGGCGAGGCTTGGCACGGGGTGCGGGCACGGACTACAACTCCCAGCAACCCCGCGAGGTAGTCGTGATGCCCACGCTGTGGCTCGTGCCCGTACTCCTGAGTTTCCCGACGCTACCGCCGCCGACTATTCTTGCTCGCGCTCCCCGTCCTGTTCCTTTCAGAGGCTCTCAGTCAGCGGACGAGAATATTTTAAGTAAAAATCAGAAAAAAACTGCCAGCGCCTCCGCCGGTCTTCCCCCTCCCTCCCTCTAGTCCTCCCTCCTTCTTCCCTCTCTGACTGGAGCCGACTCCTGCGGGCCGCGTCTGAAGCCGCAGCCGTGAGAGACTGACCGTGGAAGCCGCTTCACACGAACGGAGATGGCATTGAAACGCATCCAGAAGGTGAGGGGGTCACGGAGGGGCAATCGGCAGGGAGCTGCGCCCCGTGCCCTATGCTGCAGTGCAAAAACTAACCCACTCTGTCCTTTATTTCTTTATCCTTTGGGGACATAGGAACGGCTCGCGGCTGAGTAACCTCGCACTGCCTTGTTTCCGCCCCTGTGTGGTAATATTATTGCTGTATATTCACAGTTACATAATTTTGGGAGGGTTCTTGTTTTAAAAATGGCCAGCGGGACGGGCTGCCAAATTGTGAGCCACTCTTGGGGAGGCTGGGGATTCTCTAGGAGTGTGCTGGGAGCGGGCGGCTGGTGCGCATGCGCTGCGGGTGACAGCTGTGGCAGGGCTGCCAGATAGTGAGCAGCGCCACTCCGGGCTGGCAGGGGTTTCCTTATAAGGGGCTGGAAAATGGAGGCCGCACTTGAAGGGACTCCATAAACCCCACCACCACAGGCACCGGCCGGGGAAGGCCTGCTCGAAGTACAGAAAAAAAATAGAACATTTTAAAGTGGAACGTTGCACTACCTTTTGATGTGACGCTATTTTGTATTTTCTTGTGGGCCTTCCAGCTGACCGAGAGCAAGTTTTTGATTTCTAAGATTGATTTTTCTTTTTTTATCATGGGGGACCCCATTTTAAGCACAGTCATTCTTAAAATGAAGCCTGTCACAGTGCATTCCAGTGGACAGTGTTTGGAGGGGAGGGGAGACCTTTTATTAGACTAAGGAAGGATTGTTGGAGGCCATTAAGGTGCATCATCAAAGGCTTAGAATTCTTCTGTAAACCGTATAAGAAAAAAATATCAGCAGAAATTGTGTATTGAATTCCTTTCTGACAGACACAGCATTACAGATCAGTAACATTTTATTTAAAAAAAAAATATTTTCCAACATTTATTTTGATTCTCTGAGGTTAGTAACATGAAGTTACTTATGCGAACAGTGACTGGAAGTAGATTACAAAACAGATTTACATTTTCTGTAGTGCTTTGCATACACACTGGATCTTCTTGCACTTAACACTTAGTAACACTGTACTGTAATCTATGAAGGCAAATATACAACACGAGGAAGAATGTACGTATTTACTCAATGTAGCATATATTTTAAATACTTGTAAATAATATAGTTATTTTTACAATGTAATAATTGTAACAGCCACTATTAATTACATTGTTCCTGGAGATTCTTTGACATTGTTCTGAGTTTAACCAGATGATTCAACCCACCACGGGACCAGAAAGTCATGAAGTGATGTCCATATTTGCTTTTGTGGGTAAGAGTGACTCTAGTCTGTAATGTGGTAGTGTCTGTGTTGTCTGTTAGCCCAAGCGCCTGGTGCAGTACTTGAATCCGCGACCAGTCTCTTGGCCCAGAGGCTAGAGTGCTGCTGTGCAGCCACTTACACAGATATTACTGCAAGACTTACTACCTCTCGGCCAGATCTACCTGGCAAACTTTATTTTAATTTCCATAGGCTTTCCTGGTTAAGTAGAGGTTAAACAATAACTGCAGTAGCCATTAAGCAGCATCAGCATCCTACACGCTGCAGTAGACTATAACATTGATCATTTTTTTGACTGAGTGGGAATATTTGCAAGGGAACTAGCACTCTTTCCTGCTATAGCAATAATGGCAGGCATGGGGGGGGTACCAGGGCCTTGTTCTTTATTTACAGTGCCTAGTGCCATTATTCTAAGGACCAATCCTCTGATGTCTACCATTTTCACTATTATATCAAGGATAAGAATTAGGTGAGAGAACCTGAACATTTTCAGAAGAGCTTTGTCAGTTTCTGACAGCTCCATGAACCACACAGCTGATGCCAGTTCTGTTTGACAGTTGGGTTTCTGACCAAACGTGCTCCAGCTGAATGTTGTGTCAAAAACTCATTTGAATGTTCCAAATGCTTCACTTTACTCATTTGTGCATTCCAAAAGTGTATATTCCCCTATTTGCATATTCCAAAGGTGTTTATTCACTAATTAGCATATTCCAAGTGTCTGTTGTTTCTCAGTGCTTATTTACGGTGTCCTGTAAATAAGAGATCTGCTTGGCTACAAGGGTTCCACATCACAATAATTTCCAGTTATGCCTTCTTGGCACATTTTACTTCCACCTTTCAACTATCAAAGTGGCAGAAAGGAACTTAGTTGAATTTGTTCTGTAAATTACAGGTACTTCTAACAGTGCAGCCCCTCCCCAGAACTGCATAGTGCCAGCATTGGCTTGAATCCATGACCTTTTGGGTAACAGCATTTGTTTTGAAGATGTAGCAGTATTCTGTGAGAATTGAGGAATTATTTATGGTGGACTGGATAACTCTCATATATCTGTAATTTCTGTGAGTAGGAAAGGCAGAATAAATAGTTTTCTTGTGTGTCCCAGGTGGTGGTGGTAGGTGGGTTATATGTACATGTTTTACTGATGGGGAATGTTGGCCCTGACACCAAGCCCCCCAAATGCTCTTTTGGATAAGTGCCATGGGATCTTTACTTCCACCTGGACAGTGACCATAGATGGACAGAAGGGACCTCAGTTTAATGTCTGTTGTGAAGGACTGCACCTGAACTGTGCTGCAGCAACCTCCCCTGTACTGCACTATTGTCAATTATGGGTATTACCCCAAGGACCTCGCATGGGGCTAGAACCTATGACCTCCTGGCCCCAGATGCAAGTGTGTTATATTCTGAGCCACAGACACTGATATGATATGAACATAACAAAACTGCCAGCAGAGACAGGCCAGATGGTGTAGCACGTCTGTTCGATTGTGCAGCACAGAGGTTAGACTCCTGCTGCTTCCCCCACCACCCTTTGTCCACCTCTCTTCTCCCCTTATCTTCCCACTGACTAGTATCTTGCTTTTAACCCTATCCCACCCCCTTTTAAAGCTCGCCACTGTTTTAAGAGATACCACTCCTTCAGGAGTCGCATTCCATCTCCCTACCACCCTCTCCGTGAAGTATGGTAATGCTTCCTCACCTCCCTCCTGATTCTACCCCCCCCACACCAACTTCAGGATGTGCTCCCTAGTAGTCCCTTCTCCCTTTAATCAAAACATGCCCTTTGTACTAACCCTGTTGATGCCCTTTAAGTACTTGAAGGTTTCAATCATATTACCCATTTCCCTTCTCACCTCCAGTGAGTACATGTTGAGGTCCCTCAACCTATCCTTGTAAGATTGTCCCTCCATACTTCTGATCATTTTAGTCAACCTCCACTGTACACCCTCCAGTAACCTGATGTCATTCTTTAACTATGGATTCCAGAACTGTACACAGTACTCCCAAGTGCGGCCTCACCAGTGATCTGTATAGTGGCAGAATGAGTTTGAAACATAGACTTTGATGGCAGATGAGGACTGCTTGGCCCACCTAGTCTGCCCATTTCCCTACCTATTAGATAAGCTGCAGATCCTAGTTAACCAACAGCCTACTTCTTCCTACCCCCCTACCAGAATTGCCTTATGTCTGTCTCATGCATTCTTGAATTCCCCCACTGTTTTTGACCCCACAACCTCCTCAGTGAAAAAATACTTCCTCACATTGCCCCGAGCTGTCACCCCTCTATCTTCAAATTGTGCCCCCTTGTTCTTGCAAATCTCTTTTTCTGCAATATGCTACCCTCTTGGACTTTGTTGATTCCCTTGAGGTACTTGAAAGTTTCTGTCATGTCCCCCTCTCTCTCCTTTCCTCAAGGGTATACACATTAAGCTCCTTTAGTCTCTCTTCATATGGCTTCTGTTGCAGACCCTGCACCATTTTAGTTGCCCTCCTCTGGACTGCCTCCATCCTGTCTATGTCCTTGCGGAGATGGGGGTCTAAAGAACTGCACGCAGCACTCCAGATGAGATCTCACTAACTGTCTGTACAGAGGGATCACACCTTCCTGTTTTCTACTGGTGATGCCTCTCCCTATGTATCCCAGTATTCCCCCAGCCCTCCCTACTGCCTTCTCACATTGCTTGCTTACCTTTAGGTCATCTGATATGACTACCCCCAGGTCCCTTTCCATTTGTGTTGTTGTTAAAGCTCCCCTTCCCACCATTGTGTACTCTTCCCCTGGGTTTTTGTTTCCCAGGTGCATTACTTCGCACTTCTTTGCATGGAATCTAAGCTGCCATACTTTTGACCATTCCTCCAACCTTGCCAAGTCCCTTCTCATCCTTTCCACCCCCTTGTCTATCAACCCTGTTGCAGATCTTTGTGTCATCTGCAAAGCGACATACTTTTCCTTCCAGTTCCTCCCTCCTAGAGGTGATTCCTCTAGCAATGCACCCCAGCATTCTATTGGCTTTTGCTGCTGCTTTCCTACATTGAGACGAGTGGTTCATATTCTTTGTGACCATTACCCCCAAATCCTTTTCCTCTTCAGAGATGGACAGCTGAACCCCTCCCAGATGGTAACTGTACCCAGGATTCCTCGCTCTGAAGTGCATGACCTTGTGCTTCTTAGCATTGAAATCCAGCTGCCAAGTGTCTTGACCACTGCTCAATCTTTCCCAAATCTTCTTGGAGGCCTTTTCCTCTCTCTACCCCGTCCACAACTGCCCCTATCTTGGTGTCATCCATGAATAGACTGATTCTGCTCTTAACTCCAGCTGCTATATCGGCTATGAAGTTGTTAAACAGCACCAGTCCCAGTACTGAATCCTGTGGGACCCCACTGGTGACTGCCCTATGAATTGAGAGCCCCCTCAACCACCCTCTGATGTCTGTTCGCCAATGAGTTACTAACCAACCCACTTAACCAGTTTCTACCCTGCTCCCAGGTTCCTCAATGTGCTAGTTGAACAGCCATGCAGTACTGAGTCAGAGGCCTTGCTGAAATCCAGATATAGGACATCTGTGACCCGACCGGTGTCTATTTTTTTTGTCACCCAGTAAAAAAAAAAGCGAACCAGGTTTGTTTGACATGATCTCCCAAAGACGAACCCATGCTGTTTGTCGTCCATAAGACCGTTCACCTCCAAGAAGGTCACCAACCTTTCCTTTAGGATTGTTACCATGAGCTTGCCCACAATGGATGTCAGACTGACTGCTCTATAGTTACCAGGCTCAGCCAGCCCGTCGACGCAGCAGTTTGATTTGCGCTTGTGACCCGGGTTTGGGAGCGGACACGGGAGTCAGAGGGCCGGCCTGGGGTAGGATGTCTAAGCATCCTATGGATCGCTCAGCTTCTCTGGAGGGATGGGGGCACACTGACTTGGGGGCGGCCTGACCTCTGGCAATGACCAGCGGTATCACAGCCACGATGCCCACAACAAGTAGGGGGAGCTTGATGGGCGATGGCGTAAGCCTTGTCACGCTTCTGAGGGTGTACGCGTTGCAGTACCACCGCAGAGATCCCGACGTGGACTTGATTTCCTCTGGGATGGGGGGGGTTAATGGGGACCCCCCCCACAGTGTCCCCATCCAGGGGGGGTAAGCCGGGACTCCATGGGGGTCTCTGGTGGGAATAGGCAGCCAGAGCAGATAGTCGGGTGACAGTACTGGGAAGGGGCAGGAGCAAAAATAGAAAATAAAAAAATATATAGTTACCAGGCTTGTCCTTGGGACTGCTTTTGTGCAGGGGTACCACATGTGCCATCCTCCAGTCCTGAGGCACACACCCCGTCTGCAGGGAGGTATTTAACAAGTCTGCCAGTAGTATTGCCAGGACCTCAGCCAACTCCCTCAGGACTCTAGTGTGCAGCCCATCCGGCCCTGGAGCCTTGTCCATGTTCAGTGACTTAAGGCCCTCAAGCACTTTGCTCACAGGGATCTCTCCATCCGTTATCCTATCTCCTCCCATGCCAGTGTTGCCCTGCCCCTGCGGTATTGGCCCATCTCTCGCTCTCTCCCTCTCCCTGGTAAAAACTGAGCAGAAGTACTCATTGATCACCTCTGCCTGTTCAACCCAACCCCCATCCTTCTTTATCCTGGTGATTTGCTCCTTGCAGTTCCTCTTCTCCCTTGTGTACTTGAAGAAGGCCTTGTGCCCCTCCTTAATCCCCTCTGCTAGCCTTAGCTCCTTTGAAGTCTTGGCAGCCCTCACAGCCCTGCTCGCCTCACTGGTTTTCCTTGTGTACTCCCCCTGTCCTCCTCTCTTTTGAACCCTTTCCATCTTCTGAAGGCCGTCTTTTTCTCCCTCACCCTTATCTGCTCCTCCTTTGACCACCAACATGGCTTCTTGGTCCCTGCCTCCTTACTGCGTTTCTTTGTGCAGGTGTCTGTGGACACTAACAGGCCCTCCTTCAGGATGGCACATTTCTGGATGGTATCCATGTCAGGGATGATGCTAGCCAGATGCCCCTTGAGGATGTCGGCCATCCTGTAGAAGTCAGCGCTTTTGAAGTCCAGTGTCTTGGTTTTTGAAGACGTCCCCTCCCTACCCATATCCAGGGAGAACCGCACTGTTCGGTGGTCGCTACCTGCTAGGGGGTCTTCAGTCCATACGCCCTGCACATAGTCTCCATCGATCAGCACAAGATCCAAGATGTTCCCCTCCCTTGTCGGTTTCTCCACCTTTTATGACAGGAATGCATCCTGGAAGGCTTCCATAATGACCTGCTCCCTAGCGCTTGTGCTAGACATGGTTTTCCAGTCCACCCCTGGTAGATTGAAATCCCCGACCACCACAGTGCCACCCCTTCCACAGTGTTTCTGTAACTGAGCTGCCAGTTCTTTAGTGATGCCCTTACAATATGACATGATTGGTGGTGGGTTCAGAGCTGTTCCTCTCTTAGATGAGTGGTTGTTGGTTAAGTAAGGTAATAGTGACAAACTTATCCAGTTGCTGTTAGGTATTCTATTGTAAATAAGTTGTGGCGGTTCTTAGTTGGCAATTATGAACCCCCTCATTTTGCAGTTTTACAAGAGAGGCCAAGGAGTGAATGGCCGTGGAATCTGAATGATCCTCTCACTTATGAGGTGAGGCCAAGGCAGGAGAGAGCCACATTGATGGGGCAGTGTGGGGAAACTTGTAGTGCGACTGCCATGTTGTTGATGTAAATGAATGGAGAATTCCGGTTACCAGTGCTGTCAGTGCAGCACCTTTCACAAGCATTAAAGCCACTACAGCAATGGAGCATTCTGGTTGGCTGACTGCATTCTAAAGGGTTAATGGATGGAAACCCTCCTTTATGATAAAACAATTAGTACCAGCTCAGTTTTTTTTTTATTGTTGGTTAAGTAAGGCAGTAAGCGTCAGTTTTCCGTAGATTCAATTAATAAAGGCTTCAGAATATACTCTGAGACATCATCTTCCTGACCCTGCCATCTCTCAGCATTATGAAATGGAGAGGGAGGGACTAACCTCACCTCCCTGCTGACGTTTCATGGGAGGAATTGAATGAAAGATGTAAGGGCCCTCTGTGCCTGCCCATTTATTTACTTTCCCCATAAATGTTATTGCAGAAGGGGGGGCTGTTCCGTTCATTTCCATTTGACAATGTCCCTGTGTTCTGGTCACTTTATATTAACTCTTCACTACTATTTGCCTGATGAAATCTGATGCTTGTAAAGTCCATGTTGTGCTAATTCTATGTAATGTAATCCTCCACTTGTATTTGCCTGATGTTCATGTATGTACCTTGTAGTGTACCTTGTAATCTTCCGGGTCGCACCTGAAAATAGGCACTTGGCTGTCTAGTGTGCTTACTCGGTAACAAAAGCAAATAAATAAATAAATAGCGGGGCTCTGCTCAAACTGTATGTCTTTTTTACTGTGTACTTAAAACAAGGAGGCAATTCACCTAACTTTGCTGATGGTTACTGTTAGAAAGTAACCATCAGCCCCCCCCATCCCCCCAAAAAAAATGTACCTAGTATACTGCAGGGGTCAAATTAAGGGCTAGTGAGGGAGAAAGTCTCCTGGCCCAACAGAGTGCACATACTGAAATGTTATTTTCTCCAGCAGTAGCCAGCACAGTTAGTCAAAAGAAAATATTACTGGCTCAACAAAAAATTTACTATTTTGTCAGTGGCTGATACCAATGTCTAATCCTGTGTAGGCTCCTTAAACTATAAAAACATTTATTTAAAAAAAAAAAAAGCATTTTAGTTTGCCAGGCATTTGGGTGTTGCCTCGAACACTGTTGAGCAGGCCAGAAAAAGGAGGATTGAGGATCTGCTTGGATGCTCGTGACCTCTTGGGAGGAACGGTTATTGTTCAGGCTTTCTGACTGCCCCCAGGTGGCATGGGGGGTTGAGAGTCAGCATAATGCAGGGCATTCGGAGGGTAAGGGGAACTGAGATGCCTGCAGTTAAAAGTGATGTAGTCTTTAGTGTCAGTACTGTGCACTGCCAGGGGAAGTAAAAGCATCCGGAAACAGAATGGCTCCTCCCCCACAGGCCAAGTCATCACTCCCACATATTGGATCCGATCTCCTAGTTGGAATTGGTGAGCAGCTACTATAGCCAAGCCTCAGAAGAAGGGGGGGGGGGGAGCTGAAGATGTTTATGGGTGGCATCAGATGTGGGCCAGGTACCAGGAAGGGTTAAGTGATTAGCATATGAAAAGAGGTTCTGCCCCAGCTGCTCACAGGTAAAGGAACAGAAAGAGAAAATGAAAAAGAAACATTTGTTTAATGCTAACATTAAGGCACTGCAGGGGTTGGGTTACCTCGTTAATGTAACTCTAGGAAAGTAGGGTTGCATTATGTCACGTAACCTCATTTAGTTTAGTTTATTATTGTTTCGGAAGACACCTTTGAGCCAAGGCTCTTTTACAAAGGTTCCACGTTGGGGAAACAATAAAGAACATTGTGAGGACAATAACAAGTACAGTAGTTTCAAGCAGCCATAGGCTTTATCGGGTGCATTAAAGCTTTCATATGGAATTACTGTTATATGTGCAATGATTCATAGTATGTATGTTAAGTTATAGTAATTTGTGTATACTATTCAAGAACATATGTACAATAAAAAAAAAAAAGTTGTAATATCCTTAATCCTAATTCTTAAGGAGCATTTGGATGGGATTGGGCCAGACATGGATGCTGACAGTAGGTGGGAAATCATCGGGGTGCAGGATGCTACTAGCACCTGAGCAAGAGTGAGACACAAATGCGGTAGGGCCCGAAAACCCTGCTGGTGGACCCGGGAGGTTCAGGAGGTGGTGAGGGGGGGAAAGAAGGTGGCCTATAGGCATTTCAGTTGTTCAAGGAGTGAAAGGGATCAAGGGGAGTATGAGCTGATGGCCAGAAGGGCCACTAGGGTGGTGAGGGCGGCTAAGGCAAGGAAGGAGCAGAACCTGGCCAGGGAAATTAGGAGAGGGAACAAGGGGTTCTTTAGATACATTGGGGAAAAACGAAGGGTGAAGGGGCAGATTAGCAGGATTAAAATGGGAGGGATGGGCACAAGACCCGGGGGAGCAGGCTGAGGTACTAAATGAGTACTTTGCCTCAGTTTTCACCAAGGAAAATGGGGGAGGGGGCTGCATCATACATGGGAGGAGACTGTGAAACTGAGGAGTGGGGACCCTTACCGATCGCCGGGGTGGGGGGGGTCATCACTGGCAGGAGGGTGGAAGGCAAAACAGGGGGATGAGGTAGCAGAAGTGGAAATCACGGCAGAGAGAGTGAGGAAAGCCCTCAGGTCCCTTAAGGCGGAGAAAGCACCGGGGCCGGATAAACGACATCCAGGAATGCTTAAGGAACTGGCGGATGTCCTGGGGAAAGCCCTGGCGGGGGTTTGCAGGTACATGAAGGGGGTGAATAGGGGAAGCGCAGTCAAGGTGCTCAGAAGGAAGGGGGCAACTAGAGGGCATGAGTGGAAGTTGGGGGGGGAGATTCAGGGGAGATAGGAGGAGGTGCTACTTCACTGAGAAGGTGGTGGAGCCATGGAATGTGCTGCCCAGGGAACTGGTGGAGGAGGAGACAGTTGAGGGGTTCAGGAGCGGGTGGGGCAGGTACAGGGGAAGGGTTCTGGAAGCAAAGCCCAGTGCAGCGAGAATATCCGGGACTGGGAAGGGAGAAACCCGAGAGGGTGAGGGGGGCAGCAAGGTCAGCTCCCAGGGTGGAGGCTGACCAGACGAGCAGACGTGAAAGACCGATATGCCTATTCTGCTGGCATTTTAGTATGTGGTTCACCAGAATAAATTAGAAGCTGCTAGGAGAGATGGTAGATACATGTAGAGGAAGCTATGGGGAGAGAATGTAGATAATAGTGGGGAAATAAAAAGGGAGGAGATAGAAGAAAGTGGGGGGGTAACGGTGGGAGGGGGGAAATTAGAGGGAAGGAGAGTAAGTTTAGTTAGGAGAAATATTCACGAGGCCTTTTCCAACCCCTAGTCATTCCTTAAAGAGTTCCTGACGCAGTTGAGACAACTTTGAAAATAATTTAGTATTGAGACATAAATGTAATTTATATTTTGTGTTTTATTCTGTAATTCTCATTCTTATTTTCTTATTACTAAGGGTACATGTGGATGAAAAGAGTATCTCTGCCCTTTCAGCTCTGGCTGCTTGTCGACACCTGATATCAAAATTCTGTTTATGACATCACATTCTGTTACCGTGGGGGTAGTTATGCTGTCATAAACCAGGAATTGTGATGTCCGGTGTCGACAAGCAGCCAGTGCAGATAGAGACTAACGGACAGGGGTCTTGTTTTTATGCAACTGTTTTCAGTAATAAAGAAAATGGGGAATTAATTACTGAAAATATAAGAAGTAATATGAAAATGGGATGGAGCTGAATATAAAGCTTACTTTTTTCAAAGTTTTTTTAATACTGTTTGGGGCTCTTTTATGCTAATAAAAGAATGCTTTATTGTCCATTCACATAACTGTGTAGTGACTCACGCTGAAAATATTGCCGTTATCATATTTAACATAGCAAGCATAATAATTTTGGGTTGGAAGGGACTCTAGGTGTATCTGGGCCACCTCCCCCTACTTCATAAGCAGAAAAGTATGCTGCTGTTCAAATGTGCACCATTCTATAGGGATTTCCCATCCAGTCTACTATTCAGGCACCCCCTGTGATTCCCTTGGCAAGCAGAATTTTATGCAGGCTTACCTTAAAAGCATATGTACTGTCTTCATAGCCACTGTTTGCTATTGGACTGTTCTGTACATTCACCATTCTCTGGGATATGAAGCACCTCCTAACGTCACTTCTGATTTTTTTACATTCTGGCATCAGGGCACGTCCCCTCGTCCTGCTGGAACACACTGCATCAGACATTTCTGTGTTTTGACCCTTCAGGCTGCAGAAGACTGAGATCATGCCCCCCCCACCGCCCTTTTCTCCAGGGTGAACATGTTAAGGGCCTCCAGCCCAGGGGTGTGCAAATTCTTTTGCCTCCTGTCCAGGGGAAGTACAGTAAATTTCCTTGAATGGCAAGTATAAAAAGAGAGCTCATTTCATTGTAATGAATAGGGGGCAAGTGAAAATTCAGCTACAGTAATGGGTGGGCAAGTAGTAAAAGTTTTGATTTGAACACCCCTGCTCCTGCCTCTCCTCATGTCCTTATCCTCCATCCCCCGTATTGTGTTGGTGACTCTGAGCTGCACCCTCTCACATTTTACACTAGTTCTGCTATTATGTGAGCAGTACTAAGACGTGGGGGACTTCACCACCAAGTAGGTTATTGACTGCAACAAAAGTTAAGTGCCCCAGTGTCAAGGCAAGGTTACTTAATGAATGCAGAGTTCAGTAGAAAGCAGTACAGCTCAACAGAGAGGGTAGTACGGCATAGTTATTAATGCCTGAATGTTCAAATTCCATTGGCCCTGTAATGTGAGATTACCAGCTGACTGGTTGACCTGACAAGGAAGGAAAGCTGACCATTTGTCCATTGAGATCTTTACCCTGCAGGGTATTAAATAGTTGGTATGGCATAGTAAAACGCTAAGCAAAACAGGAGTAATGCTAACTATTTTTAGAAATGCTTAGCAGTAGACTGCTAATCGTTTTTTGAGTGAGTCCTTGACACAGTGTACAACATTAATAAAACTATATAATTTTGTAAAATTTTGCTAATCAGTTTGAGCCACGTGCTATGCATTTTCACAACTAATTAGCACTTTCACACGTCAAACTGCTAATCAGTTTTTTCATCTTTTTTAAAACCCTGCTCTACTAACCCAGTGGGCATACCCTGTCGCATCAGCTTCTTCAAGTGCATTGGTAGTTTGAATTTGAAGGTAGCAATAGTGTCCGCTGACACCTCTTGCTGTGGATGCCTGTTCCCAGTGTCCAGCACTTGTTCAGTGAAGCATTTCTTCCTTGATATCTCCCTTGTATCTGCCTCCTTTCAGAGGCATTGGGAGCCTCCTTGTCCTCTCTTCCTTGTACATCTGGAAGATCTGTATTTGTTCATATGGTGTTCTCCCTGTTAGATGTGTTAAATTCTTTGACAAAGATGGTACAGGGCTTGCACCAGAAAACATATGAGGAGAGATTAAAGGACCTCAATTTGTACTTGCTGGGGGAGAGGAGGGACATGATAGAAACATTCAAGTACCTTAAGGGCATAAATAAGGTGCAGGGGGGAGGCATCTTTCAATATAGGAGAAGTACAAGAACAAGGGGGCATGATATGAAACTGGAAGGTGGCAGGATGAGGGGAAATGTGAAGATTTTCTTCACGAAGAGGGTGGTGGACAAATTGAATAGCCTGCTGCAGGAGGTGGTGGGAGCGAAGAATAAGGGACCCTTAGAGGTGGGAAGGTGTGGTGAAAAGCCACTGACCAGGTAGGGTCCGAGGCCGCATACAAGTGTAGGGCTGATGGGCCGTCTGGATGGGCCTAGCGGTTCTTATCTGCCGACAATTTCTATATTTCTGTGTCTTCAGCTGAGTCTTCTGTTTTTCACAGAGAACAGTCCCAGTTCTGCAAGTTGGTCCTCGTATGCTGTGTTTTCCAAGCCTAGGCTTCAACCACTTTGGTGGTTTCTCTTTTGCATCTTCTTAGTCCTGTCGCTCGCCTTCCTCAGAACTGTACACAATACTCAAGGTCGGACTGTTGTACAGGGCTCTGCCTGAAAAGATGATACTGGGGGCCCAGCTAAAAAATTAATGGGACAGGGCAGAAGTAACATACTAGTATCAGCAGGGTTTTAAATAGCCGGCATTGCATTGCAGTTTGTGAGGCGAACCGGCTGGTCATGCGAGGCAAAATGTGGAATGGATCGCAAAAAAGTGCGATCCATTTCAGATTTTTAGCATTTCCACATGTTCTGCGAGAAGATTCAGGCTGCTCTGCCCCATCTCTGCTCTCTGCTCTGTCTTAAAAATCATTGCCTCCTGAATCCCGCGCTGTAAGGAGAGAGTGACCCATGGCGCAGAGGAGAGCAGAGTGGAGCATGGACTGAGCTGCAATGCTGACAACCAAGGAGAGCAAGGTGGGTACACATGATTTTTTAACGGCAACAAGGGCAGCTTAGGTTTACAGGATTGTGGCTTTGGGATGTCGGCAAAATCGCTGAGGGTAGCTGAACAGCTAACAACAAAGTATGGGACGGCTTGATGAAATCCCCACGCAGGCTGCCATGCCCCCCCCATCTGTGAGTTTAATGCTGGTAAAATTAAGTGCACCAGTCATGAAGGGAGGTGATGCTTCAAGAGGCAGTCTGGGTCTTTCTGTGATTGGCAGGTGCCCCTTTTGTCTGTTCCCTGTAGTGGGTGTCCCGTCCTGCTGTTGTAAGCTTGTTCCCCTCCCTTTCCTTGTCCTGTGTGAGTTTGCCCCCCACCCCCGGGCCTCAACTGCTGCTCCATGCTGTTGGAGGGGATCGAGGGATGTTGTTTTTGAACCCTCTGCCCTCCGGCGCCAGTGCAGCCCACGACCTGTCAATTTGATCTTCCTGGAAACCTCTCTCGTGCCGCAGGAAGCTGATTGGATCCCCCGGTGCGAGTTTGTTGTCCCCCCCCTCCACTGGTGTGCCCTTGTTGTCTGAGGAGATCGAGGCCAGGAAGTCATGGTGACTCTCACCCCTTTGGTTGCCACTGCAGCCCTGTCATGCCGATGATCCTGGTTGGAAAGATGTGCAGCCAAATGTCTCCTGGTTTGCTTGGCTACAGTTTACTTGGGACCCGAGATTCAGGGAGATCTCAGCAGGCAAAGGCTCTCCCCCAATCCCCATGTAGTTTTCTGACCTTTTGACCATTTGTGCACTTGGGGGCTTCAGAAGCAAGGTTTTGGCCCACAGTGGATTGGTGTGTGCCTCCATGTGAGTAGCCAGGATTTGAGCAGCCAGACTTTGCTATAGGTGAGACGGATCCTGACCAGCAAATATGTGTGTGTTGGGGGGGCTATGCTGCCATAAGTTCTCCAGCCCTGCTACATGAGGGGAGGCAAAGTCTGTCACCAGCAGGCAGCTTAGATGTTCTCTGGGCCCTGGGGGGGCAAAGTCTGGGCCCTGGTATGTGTTCTGTTCTCTGGGCCCTCAGACATGCACCACTGGGGGTGGAGGGGTTACATCTGTAGCCACTAAATCATGTTCAGGGCAACTCTGGGGACAGTGGTCCTACTCAGTCTAGCACTGCCCTATGCTGAGAGAGTGCATGGGGACTTGGACACATTTCTCAGTTGAGCAAAGGAACATGCCAAGTGAGTCCAGCAGAACGGGGTGGTGGGGGGGCTGTGAGCTGCGCACCTATCATGAGACAGAACCGAGTTCTCTGGTTTGCTATATTGGGGGGGAGGGGGAGACTGGCAAAGTTTTTCTCAGTGTGCCCTGCTGTGAAAGCTAAATATCCCTGGGTCCATACCACCATTACGGGGGGGGGGGGGGACGACTTTGCCAGCTGTGCTGGAAACTGTTGAGCAGCCCAAACATCATCAGGGCACTGAAGTCTGGGCAATGCTGAATCCATTCTTTGTATTTATAGTGCCAGTGTGGGGAACCAAGAGCCACAGTTCAGCGTGATCTTGTGGGAGTCATGGGCCCCCAGTGCTGGTAATAAATTGTTAAGGCAATGCTCTTGGTCTAGTGCACTTACCCAGTAATCAAAAACAAAATTAATTCAGACCACCTGGGAGTCTGTTGGCCTGTCCTGCCACCCGGGGGTTATCCACATATGCTAAAGCTATGGCAATGGCCACAGTTTTTTATAGTTGGGGGTAAGTTGTGCCATGTATTTTGTAAATATAACCACTTTTTCATTTTGCTAATCAGTTTGTTCCTATCGCTACACATTAGCTACATTGAGTAGCACTTTTCCGCTCGAAAGTACTAATCAATCAAAAATCCTTATTTAAAACCCTGATCAGTATTTCACCTCAGATCGGTACACTGGCTCTGTGTTTACAGATCTTACTTCGAGAGGGCTCTTGCAGTAGGTATTCACATATAGGACCGACCCGCCAGGCGTAAGGACCCCACGGAAAATTTTCTAGCTAGCAGTCTCTGGCAGGGGCCCGCCCCCACGTCAGGTGACCAGCGTCATATGACGTCAGTATAAAGGGGCGGTCCCCCACACCCGCCTCCCAGTTCTTTCCCACCGTCGGCTTGTGAAAGTTCCTCACGGTTGAACAACGCTTCATTGGTCATTCGTCGGTCCTTAAGTCTTCAAACTTTTTTCTCTGTTCAGCGCCTTTATCTTCGATTCGCTGTGTATGTCATCCCCGATGCCCTCCGAATCGCATAAGAATAAGTGCGATTCGTGTGGTTCCCAACTTCCACACAAGGACGGCCACTCCGTGTGCCTCTTCTGTCTGGGCCCAGACCACCCTGTGGAGAAACGCCAACACTGCCAGAAGTTTAGCTCCGCCACCCGCAGAAGAAGGCAGCAGTCCCTGAAAGCCCATACCTTGAAGAAGAAAATGGCCTCCATGGAGAAGGAGCTAAAGAAACTCAGGCAGGCGTCCACTTCGCCCGACGGTCACAAGAAAAAACGCGACAAGGAGAAGCACTGGGAGCGGCAATCGGCTTCCACAGCAGCCGCGACTTCAGCCGGAGTCGCAGCACTTGAGGTAATGTCCCCTCTGTTGGATCGCTCCACGACGGCTGTCTTGGTGGTTACCAAGACGGCATCGCCCCTCCGCTTGGCTCGCGAGGCCCTTTGGGAGCCTCTGGGGCAAAGAAGGCCTCTGCTCCCGTGATTGCCGCTTCTACCACGTGGCCTTCGGGTCAGAGTGGGTCCGGGAAGTTGGGCGTTAGTCCCACCGATGCTCACCTGGACAAGGTTGCTAAGCCGCTTGCCCCTTCAGGAGAGCGTCCATTCAAGACTACGCCCTACAAGGCCACATCTCCTGTGCGGCCTTCCTCAGGCAAGGAGTCCGTTAAGTCAGACGTCTGCTCCTCCGACACCCGCCCGGATTTAGCCAATAAGTCGGACGCCGGTTCCACCGATGCCTGCCCGACCAAGAAGCCTGCACCGGACCCTGCAGAACAGTCTGACACCCCAGGCTCTCCGCAACGTGCTAAGTTGCCTTCTGAGGTCCCTGCATCTCCTTAGCTGACCCCCGGGGATTATAATCCTCCTTCCCCGATCGTCATGGGGGATACTGAGACACTGCTGTCAGGGAACCCTCCTTCTGGACCTGATACCCTGACGCCGGACCCTTAGACGCCTGTCCCGATGCCATTTGGCGTCCCCTTACCATTAGGTCCTTCGGACTCTGTCGAAGGTGTACCCATGCCGGGCCCTTTCTGGAGTTATTGAGGAAAATCCAGGAAGTCCATCAATGGCAATCATTGGAGCCAGACTCACAGCATAAGAAACTCACTGCTCATCTGGATCTGCCCGAGACCGCTCCTACGCTAATTCCACCCTGGATAGAGCCTCGCGCGGATCTTGTTTCCACCATTTGGAAACAACCTTCTGTGTTAGGCCCCCTTCTGAGGAAGACGGACAGGCTGTATCAGGCTCCTGAGGGTGTAGATTTCCTTAACCTCCACCCCAAGGTGGACTCAGTCGTCATCAACGCCGCTCAGAGCCACTCCACCAATCCCAAACACCTCAGCTCATTTCTGCCTAATAGGAATCCCGGCTTCTGGACCAATACGGGAAGAAGATCTATTCCTCTTCTACCCTGGGTATTAGAGCCCTAAACTATGTGGCACATATTGGGGATTTCCAGAAGACCATCCTTAGTCAGGTGGAATCAAAATTGGACTCTTCCTGAGTCTAAGACTAAGCAGGAAGTGATGGATCTTGTCTGTTCTGCTCGTTCGGCCAATCGGCACATGCTTTGTGCCACTTACGACGCAGTGGACACAGCTGGAAGGAACTCAGCTTTTGCTGTAGGCCTACAATGTCACGCCTGGCTCCACATGTCAGGTTTAGTCCCTGGAGTGCAATCCGCTATCCAGGATGCTCCCTTCAGGGGTTCGGTGCTGTTTGGGGGGGGATGTCAAGGACATCATTTCCGAACTGCAAGAGAAGGGCACTGCACTCAAGTCTGTCAACTCTATGTACTGGCCCCCTCAAGGGCAGCAGCGTCCTTTTAGTCAACAGAACCTACAAAGGCAAAAACCACAGGGCAAACGGGCCAACAAACATCTGGCCCCTCCAGCAACCAAGACTCCCCCAGCAAAAAAGCCACGGGAGCCTCTGCTGCTGCGCTGCCCCACATCTTCTGACTCCCTGCCTCTCCCACTGCCTCTGTAGGATCTAGAAGAACCGTTAGAGGGGAGATTCTCCCATCTGCCGGGTTGGGAGAGGATAACGTCAGATGCTTGGGTGCTCCAGTTGATAACAGCAGGACACTCGATAGAGTTTCTACAGAAACCACCCCGAAGACCACCCCCCAGTCGTCTTACTCCCCACAACATCTTCCTCTGGTACTAGAGGAAATCCTCTCCCTTCTCTCGAAGGTGGTAATAGAACCAGTCCCCAACCATCTTTGGGGGACAGGTTACTGTTCCCATTTCTTCCTAGTTCCAAAGAAGACTGGAGATGTGAGGCCTTTCGTAGACCTCAGCTCCCTGAACGTGTTCGTGGAGTACAAACGCTTCAGAATGCTCTCTTTGCAGAGCCTTATACCACTTCTTTGGCAGGGACAGTGGCTATGCGCTGTGGATATGCAGGATGCCTACCTGCATATCCCCATATGCCCTTCGCACCGCAGATTCCTTCGTTTTTGCTTTCAGGTGGACCACTACCAATTCAAGGCCCTTCCATTTGGTCTTTCTTAGGCGGCCCCAGTATTTACCAAATGCCTGTCTGTGGTACGGCCCACCTGCATACCCAGAGAGTTCAGGTATTCCCATACCTGGACAGTTGGCTGCTGGCGGCCCGTCCCAGGAGGAACTCATGCACTCCCTTTCCCTTACCCTGCAGGTTTTCACCATCAACCGGGCAAAGTCCCATTTGGTCCCTTGCCAACGCCTCCAATTTATAGGGGCGATTCTGGACACTACCATCGGCAAAGCCTTTTTGCCTCCAGACAGGGAAGACACCCTTCAGACTCAGGCCCGTCTTCTGTCCAGTCGCAGGGGGGTCGGAGCCAGGTCAGTCCTTCGCTTCCTCGAGCTACTGGCGGCTGCCATTCCGACAGCCCCACTCGCTCGGCTCCATATGAGGATCTCTCAGTGGATGCTTCAGTCGCAATGGGACCAGACCCTGGACAGTCTAGACCAAGAGGTACTAGTCTCCGATCCCATGATCAGGGACTCACAATGGTGGATGGTGCAGGAGAACTTATGCCTGGGAGTTCACTTCAGTATCGAACCCCCCCCCTTCCAGACGCTGATGACAGATGTGTCGGGAGAAGGCTGAGGAGCCCATCTAGGGTCTCACAGGACTCAGGGCAGGTGGTCCAAGTTCGAACAAAACCTGCACATCAATGTGCTCGAACTGAGAGCAGTCCTTTATGTCCTTCAGGCTGTACATCCCCTTATCCTTCCTGGTCATCTCCTCATACAATCAGACAACATGTGCATAGTCTGGTACCTCAACAAGCAGGGAGGAATATGTTCCTACCCTCTGTGCTGGGAAGCAATGAGAGTCTGGCTTTGGGCAACCCAGCACCACCTTCACCTGACTGCAGTTCACGTTCCGGGAGTGGAAAACATGCTGGCGGACCTACTCAGTCGGTCCTCAGCCAGGTCGCACATATGGGAATTGGATCAAGAAGTCGTAAATGACTTCTTTCACCGATGGGGAACACCTCAGATAGACCTCTTCGCTTCTTCCCAAAATGCAAAATTTCCCACCTTCTGCTCGCTCGCTCCAGGGTGAGATATTTTTTGGCAGGGCGCTCTGTCTCTCGCTTGGAGGGACAGATTCGTTTATGCCTTCCCTCCTATTCCTTTAATTCTGAGGGTCTTGAACAAACTCAGATCGGAGGGAGCTCTTATGATTCTCATCACTCCCTTCTGACCCAGGCAAGTTTGGTTCTCTCTTCTGCAACAGTTTCCAGAGGAACCTCCACTTCCTCTTCCTCTGTCGCAACAATTGTTGACCCAGGATCAGGGGACCCTTGTTCATCCAGGTCTCAAATTCCTTCATTTACATGTGTAGCTCCAGCAGACATAGCAGAAGCCCGCACCCTCTTTTGGAGTTTCTTCGCTGGTAGCTGACATCTTGGTAGATTTCAGTAGGCCTTCCACCAGGTCCACCTACTCCGTGAAGTGGAAGCGATTTTCTATTTTGGCTACCTTGAAAGACTTCAAACTTTTCTCATGCCCAGCCAATAAAGTCATGGACTACATGCGTCACCTCTCCGATCTGGGTCTCAGCCATTCCTCATTAAAGGTCCACATGGCCGCTGTTTCAGCCTACCATATTCCCTTCGGGGACAGGACTTTTGCTCAGTTGGAAGTCTCCAAGACCTTCCTCAGAGGGGTTCTCCATTTGAGACCCCCCCATCTGCATTCCTGACCCTCCTTGGGACTTGAATTTCATTCTGGAGAAGCTTACCCTGCCTCCCTTCGAGCCGGCAGCTAGAGCAGATCCAGCGTTCCTTTCTTGGAAGACGCTCCTCCTAGTGGCCATTAGTTCTGCTTGGCGCATTTCCGAGCTTCAGGCCCTGATGTGTAAAATTCCTTACTTGATTTTCTACAAGGAACGTGTGGCTCTACGCACCAGCCCTAAGTTTCTCCCTAAGGTGGTGGCTGAATCTATGCTGAATCAATCCGTTGAGCTACCTGCTTTCTCTACAGAACACTCCAATCAAGGGGAGTACCTTTTGCATACGTTGGATGTTCACAGATTACCGAGATACTACACCACTCGGACTAAGTATCTCAGGAATACTGATCAGCTTTTTGTCTCTTTTGCTGACAAAAGAGGAGGCAGTGCTGTTTGTAGGCAATGCCTATCAAAGTGGTTGGCTCATTGTATCACTTCTGTTACGACAAGTACAACAGGACCCTGCCAGGTCAAGTCAGAGGTCACTTCACCAGGACAGTAGCTGCCTCTGCGGCTTGTTTCAAGAATGTGTCAGCAGCAGACATCTGTGCAGCTGCAACTTGGACTTCTGTCCATACCTTTACAAAACACTACAGTTTGGACATCACCTCTCGCCGTAGAGCAGGCTTCGGGTTGGCTGTGCTACAAGGTCTCCTTGCATGAGAGCTGTTTAGCCTGAGGTTACATGCTATGGATAACAGTCCTTCTCCTGAGTGCTTTTCCTTGTTCCATACTGCTTGGGACTCAGTCCTATATGTGAATACCTACTGCAAAAGCCCTCTTGAAGTAAGATAGTACAGTTACGTAAGAACTTACCGTAACAGTAAATCTTCGAGAGAGGCTCTTGCAGTAGGTATTGTCTTCCCACCCTCCATCCCTCTAAACTTTTTTGGCTCCATTTCCATGGGGGGAAATATCTTCTCTCTCGTCTTGCCTCTTTTGGCCCTTGGTGGGAAAGAACTGGAAGGCAGGTGTGGGGAATCGCCCCTTTATACTGATGTTGGTTGATGCTGGTCACCTGACATGGGGGCAGTCTCCCGCCAGAAACTGCTAGCTAGAAATTGTTCTGTGGGGTCCTGATGCCTGGTGGGTCAGTCCTATATGTGAATACCTACTTCAAGAGCCTTTCTTGAAAATATACTGTTACAGTAAGTTCTTACATAACTGCACTTTTCTATTTCTTGCAGTGATCAGAAGCCCTGTTTAATGAAATATGTAATATATGCAAGGATTTTTAAAGTTTGGAATGTGGAGAGGAGCCTACCTGGAAATTGACATGTATCAAGTGAGGTGGGTTAGTCCGACACTACTCAAGATGGTGACTAACTAGTGATTGCGTAATGAGCATTCAGTTTGTTCTTATTTTACGTTTTTACTCAAGTTCATGAACACAAGAGTATAAAAATACTTAAATCGAGTCTTGACTGTTGGGCATTTTTGTTTTAGACACCATTTGGCCACTGATGAGATATATTTTGGTCACGAGTGACAGTCTGATGTCACTAATTAAAATATTTTCTCCCTGGAGCACAGATTGGTTTTGGTACTCCCACCACGCCACCTCCCCACCACACATGCACTGTATTCTTAGTGTTCTCAGGCTCTGTAAAGTCAGCGGCACTCCCAGGGTTTAACTTTATTAAGTGAGCATCCACAGAGGTTCAGGTCCTGCCACCAAGACTGGAGCCTTTCTGACATAATTTTCAGGCAGCAACACATGCAAACATAAGTTAAAAAAAAAATTGTATATTAGCAAATAAAAAACAAACAACTCTCTTCAGTGTGGTCCTCCTTCTAGAAATGTTGGGGTGTTAAGGTAATTATGAAAAAAAAATCTTATGATATCCCAGCCATTTTTATTTAGCTAGTACTTTCAGTTATTTATTTCAGTTTTGATAACCGGGTAGACCCACTGAGCCCCGAAGGTCCCTTTTTTAGGGGTGACCCGGAATTAGTTACATAGAATAACAACATTTAGCAGATACAGTGGATTACAGTTAAAAAGAAGCATTTGCGTACAGATACAATTCACATCAGGGAAACATAAACACCAGTTAGACAAAATACAGTCACTGTATACAGTGACAGTAGGACTAGTCTCCAGTCCTGGGCAGAGTTAGTACACAACAGTGGTGGACTGTACACTTTAATTCCTGGGCAGAGTTAGTACACAACAGTGGTGGACGGTACACTTTAATTCCTGGGCAGAGTTAGTACATAGCAGTGGTGGATGCTACACTTTAATTCCTGGGCAGAATTAGTACACAGCAATGGTGGACGGTACACTTTAATTCCTGGGCAGAGTTAGTACACTTTAATTCCTGGGCAGAGTTAGTACACAACAGTGGTGGATGGTACACTTTAATTCCTGGGCAGCATTAGTACACAGCAATGGTGGACAGTACACTTTAATTCCTGGGCAGAGTTAGTACATAACAGTGGTGGATGGTACACTTTAATTCCTGGGCAGAGTTAGTACACAGCAGTGGTGGATGGTACACTTTAATTCCTGGGCAGAGTTAGTACACTTTAATTCCTGGGCAGTGTTAGTACACAACAGTGGTAGATGGTACACTTTAATTCCTGGGCAGAATTAGTACACAGCAATGGTGGACGGTGCACTTTAATTCCTGGGCAGAGTTAGTACACAACAGTGGTGGTGGACGGTACACTTTAATTCCTGTGCAGAGTTGGTACACAACAGTGGTGGACGGTACACTTTAACTCAGATTGGGGACAGCGGAAGAGCATTTGACAGAACAGTTAAGCTTGGGAAGGCCTAGGTATCTGTTCAAGTACAGGAGTATTTGAGAGAGCTTGCATCTTGTAGGTGGGCAGGGAGCTTGTTCCAGAGTTCAGGTGCAGCACAGGCAAAGGATTAGCAGCCAGCCGCTGTCCTAATTCTTGGCTCCTCCAGAAGATTTCTACCAGTGGTGCAGAGCTGTCTACTTGAGCGCTTGGGGGTCAGGAGGCCAGCAAGGCTTACCGGGGTTGCCAATGATTTCAGTTATCAAAAACAAGTTAATTATTGCACTATAGTGATAATGTGCAGCACTCTATGTTAAGGTACAGATTTGGTACACAATCCAGTACCTCTCCCGCCAAAATAAAATCTCAGATAGCCAAAGTATCTAGGGTCTGTTTGGTGTAGCAGTGCAGTACTCTCGCTCCTGGGACCCCACTCGTGATGGGGCAGTGCTGGACCTGGTGCTTACTAACAGGGACAGTGTGACAGATATCAAGGTGGGAGGCCACCTGGGGACCAGCGATCACCGTACAGTGTGGTTCAACATAAGAACGACTGTGGAATTGAACTACACAAGGGTGTTGGTCTTAGGCTCCAGGAGGGCAGATTTGAAAAAGATGAGTGACCGGAGTAACTTTGGTGTAATAGTTGGGGTGGGGGGCACAACCATAAGGCATGATCTGGTGGGAGGGGGATGACCTGGTTGGGGTGGAGGAACAGTGGCTGAAGCTAAAGGAGGGCATAGTGAAGGCAACAAACCACTGCACCAAGCAAATGAGCAAAAGCAAGAGGAAAAAGAGACCACTATGGTTTTGGAAAAAAGTGGTTGAAAAGGTAAGGTCTAAAAGGGTAGCATTCAGAAGGTATTAAGGAAACACTGAGGGAGGAGAATAAAGAGGTGTATCACAAAAAACAGGGAAGCGGAGAATAGCCCAGATGGTAACGAAAGGGTGCAAGACATTTTTTAGGTATTTAAGTGAAAAGAGGAAGACTGGGGGAGGGATTGTAAGGTTAAGAAGGGAAGGGTGGGACTGCAGAGGAGGACCAGGAAAAGGCAGATATCGTAAACAAATACTTTTTTTCAGTGTTACCGAGGAAGGAGAAAGGGAGGGGCCACAAAAACGTAACAGGAGCTTTTGGGGGGGGGGGGTGGTAGTCACTAGTCGTTTTTTTTGGAGGAGAGAGTCCTGAAGGGATTTGCAAATCTGAAAGTGAATAAAGCGATGGGATTAGAAAGGTTGCATCTAGTTGAGGGAGCTCAAGGAGGTACTGACTGCACCTCTGACAGTCCTATTTAAAGAGCACCAATCATGCTCATTTAATTTTACTGTCATAAGCCCCCCACCGGTAGTTTGTAATACCAGCTTAATTCTTCATATTTGGCACATTTTCATTTAATATTTGGTGAAGGGGAAGAGACTGTAAATTTGAGCTGGCCGCCCAATCCCTTCCCCTTCCTGGTCCCAGCCTAGTTCAGCTGTGACCCCATACTGCCCTTGCGCTCCTACGTTTTGTGATGTAGGAGTTTGTAGAGCATGAAGTTGCGCTTCATTGATAGCAATGGGAGCATCTTTAAAACCTGTTTTATGTATTTATTTTTTAATCCGCCTACCCGAGCTCTCCTTCAGTCTTCCCTTCAGGTCTCCAAGGTACACACCTGCCGCTCCCGCCACCCTACTGCAGCCTTTCAACCCCATATCAGCAGCCCCACAGGTAACCCGGCGTTTCCCTTCACCGGACAGGTCCAGCGGTGAAGGCATCAGTGGGGACAGGCCAGCGCGCTCACTCATTGGCCTGGGTGCTGCTGGGGAAGGTACAGGCAGGCTTTTTCCGGGGGCCTAAGAGTCTGCAGAGGACCGGAGGCCGTCATCTGGCCGAAAGGGAGTGATTTTTCTCTTTTTTTCCGTGGTGCGTGGTGTCAGGACGTCTAGGCGAAAGCCGACATCTACCATGTACCTCCCACCTACAAACCCGATGTGCTGCCCTACCCCTGCCCTCCACCAGCAGTCACCCAACACCGGATTGTGGGCCTCCCTCCCTCCCTGGAGACAACGAGCAGTCGTGGGACACTCAAGTTGTCTCCCCCGGCCGGCCCTCCAGCGACCCAAGCTCGTTCCCAAACCCGGGTCGCTGGCATCGCAAGCGGAAATCCAACCGCTGTGCCGGCGGGCCAGCCTGTTTTTATATTTTAGAGGTCCACTGAGAGTAAATCAAATCCACAGCTCAGCTGACGAGAGCCTTGTTAGTTGAGCTGTAACTTTGATTTGCCCTCACTGGACCTCTACAGTATAAAAAAATAGATGTTTTTAATGACACTCCCATTACTGTCAGTGGACCATGCTTGAACGCTCTAGAAACTCCTATATCACAAAAAATAAGGAGAATGGAGGTGATACGGGGATACCACTGAACTAGATGGGGACCAGGAAGCGGAAGGGAACTGAGACTGGCAGCTCAATTTTATGATCCCTCCACAGAATATCAAATAAAAAAGTTTCAAATATGAAACATTAAACTTAGGTGCTGGCCAGGTACTGGTGGGCGGGGGGACTTATGGAAAGCACCAAAACAGTGTTCTTTAAAGGAGATGTACCGGCTACCGAAATACAGCCATTGCTGCAGACATTGGGTCTGTAGCACCCTTGTTAGTCTACCAGTGCCCATGTTCCATCACCAAATGGCCATTATAATATAAAAAACTGATCAGAAAGGTGCTTCCCGTAGACTATAATGGAGCGCATCCCTGTGCTCTCCTTAGGATCGCGTGATAACTTGGCAGAGCGTGGGCGACACCAGAAACCAGGAAGTCCTTGGGGCCCGGTTTTCCTAATTTTATGAGTGTTACTAGTTTGTAACAAATGGATTATTGGATTATTCTGAGCAAGCTCCACATTAGCAGTAGTCCCATGGGGTAAAGCATCTATATGTCAGGTGCAGGGGCCAAGGCTGGTAAGCCTCTTTAAATTAAGAACTATGCATTGCAGCCTGCATCTTAACACTTTGCATCCTGCGTCTGAACACTGCGCGTCCTGCTTCTGAACACTGCGCGTCCTGCGTCTGAACACTGCGCGTCCTGCGTCTGAACACGGCGCATCCTGCGCCTGAACACGGCGCATCCTGCGTCTGAAGTCAGTAGCCAAGAAAGTGCGAGAAAAAAGTAAGGCATTCAGGAAATACAAAGAGAGACAGAAAGAAGAAGACAGTGAAATGTCTGGAGAATTGGAGAGAAGCTGGGAAAGCCATCAGAGGGGCTAAGGCAAGAATGGAGGAAGGAATAGCACTGGCTATTAAGAAGGGAGACAAGACCTTCTTCAGTTATATTAGCGAGAGGAAGAAGGCCAGAAATGGTATTGTTAGGCTAAAGAAGGGAGAGGGTGGGTGTGTGGAGGACGACCTGGAAAAAAACTGAGATACTGAACAAATATTTTTGCTCAGTATTTACCAAGGAAGAGGCAGGGGAGGGGCCAAGACTCATGAGGAAAGGTTGGCAGGGGGGAGAGGTGGACACCAGCCCATTTATGGTTTATAGAGTCTTGGAGGAACTAGGGAAAGTAAAGATAGACAAGCAATGGGGCCAGACAGGATTCATCGTAGAGTTTTGAAGGAACTCAGGGAAGTCCTAGCAGGACCACTGACGACCCTTTTCAGCCAATCACTAGAGAGGGGGGAGGTACCTGGGGACTGGAGAAGGGCATAGGTGGTCCCCCTGCACAAGAGTGGAAGTAGAGAGGAGGCAGGCAATTACAGACCTGTAAGCCTGACCTCGGTGGTGGGGAAGCTGATGGGGAGTCCCTGCTTAAGAAGAGAGTAGTGAAGTTCCTGGAGTCAAGCGGTGCAAAAGACCTAAGGCAGCATGGATTCACTGAGGGAAGGTCCTGTCAGACTAATCTTATCAATTTCTTTGACTGGGTGACCAAGGTGGTGGATCAGGGAGGGACGGTGGATGTGGCCTACCTGGATTTCAGCAAGGCCCTCAACACCGTTCCACATAGAAGATTGCTTAACAAATTGGGGAATCTGGGTGTGCTCTCTAAAGAGGTAAAATGGGTTGGAAACTGGCTAAAAGGCAGAACCCAGAGGATGATAGTAAATGGCATAAAATCCGAAGAGGGGGAGGTGACCAACAAGGTGTCACAGGGATCGGTGCTGGGTCCAGTCCTGTTCACTGTCTTCATAAGCAACATTGCAAAGGGACTGGAGGGAAAGTATGCCTGTTCGCAGATAACACCAAAATCTGCAACAGAGTCGACACACGGGAGGGGCTAGATAAAATGAGAAATGACCTAAGACTACTTGAGGAATGGTCAAGGGTTTGGCGTTGGGTTTCAGTGCTAAGAAGTGCAAGATTATGCACCTGGGACACAGAAACCCAGGAGAGGAGTACAGGATTGGTGGGGGGCAGGTTCTAGCCACCACAAGTCAGGAGGGAGACCTGGGAGTTATCATGTCCGATGACCTTAAGTCGTCCAAACAATACGAAAAAGCAGTGAGGAAAGCAAACAGAATGCTGGGGTGCATAGGAAGTGGCATAACCAGTAGGAGGAGTGAAGTGGTGATGCCACTGTATAGATCACTGGTGTGGCCTCATCTGGAATATTGTGTCCAGTTCTGGAGACCGCATTTCAGGAAAGACATAGACAGAATGGAAGCAGTACAGAGAAGAGCAACAAAAATAATAGATGCACTGCACTACAAGCCTTATGTGGAAAGACTCTGGGAACTTAACATCTCTTCACTGGAAGAGAGAAGGGAGAGAGAGGATATGATAGAGACTTTCAAATACCTTAGAGGAATAAACAGGGTACAGAAGATTAGCATATTTCAGAGAAGAAAGTGCACAAGGACAAGAAGACATGACATGAGGCAGGAGGGAGGCTTAGAGGGAATGCTAGGAAGTAATTTTTTCACAGAGAGGGTGGTGTATCCATGGAACAGCCTACCAGCGGAGGTGATGGAAGCGAAAACAGTATGGGGATTCAAAAGTACATGGGATAAGCATAAAGGCACCCTGCTGTGCAGCAGAGTGGGGGAACGGCAGTCCAGATAAGGGTGGGGGTTGCCAAACCAAGTAGGGAAATGGGTAGGTAGACCGGTTGATCCTTATCTGCCGTCATATTCTATGTTTCTGTGAACACTGTGCAGTCTGTGTGAGTCTGCATCTGAACACTGTGCAGCCTGTATCTAAACACTTTTTGTGGCCTGTGTCTGTACACGGTGCAGCCTGGGTCTAACCACTGTGTGGCCAGTATCTGTACACTGGCCTGCATCTGTAGACTGTAGCCTTTGTCTGAGCGCATTGCAACCTGTACTTGAACATTGTGCGGCCTGTGTCTGAATACTGTGTGGCTTGCATCTGAGCATACTGTGGCCTGCATCTGAGCACACTGCGACCTGTTCTGTGGCCTGCGTCTGGACACTTTGCAGCTTGCGACTGAACACTGTGTGGCCTGCGTCTGTAGACTGTGGCCTGTGTCTGAACACTGTGTGGCCTGCATCTGAGCACACTGCGCCCTGCATCTGAGCACACCACAGCCTATGTCGGAGCACACTGCGGCATGCGTCTAAGCACAGTGCGGCCTTTTCTTTGGTCACTCTGCATCTGAACACTGTGGCTTGCATCTATACACTGTGTGGCTTGCATCTGGACACTTTGCAGCTTGTGTCTGAATATTGTGTAGCCTGTGTCTGAACACTGTGTAGCCTGTGTCTGAACACTGGCTTGTGTCTGTACAATGTGCGGCCTGCATCTGAACACTGCAGCCTGTGTCAATACAGTGTGCGGCCCCTGTCTGTAAAACATGAGGCTTGCGTCTGGACACTTTGCAGCCTGCATCTGACCACTGTGCGATCTGCGTCTGTACACTGACCTGCGTCTGCAGACTGTGGCCTGTGTCTGAACACTGTGCAGCTATGTCTGTAGACTGCGGCCTTTGTCAGAGCACTGTGTGGCCTGTGTCTGAACACTGTACGGCCTACATCACTGTGCAGCCTGCATCTGAGCACACTGTGGCATGATCTGAGCACACTGCAGCCTGCATCAGAGCACACTGTGGCCTGTTCTGTGGTCTGCGTCTGTACACTTTGTGGCTTGCATCTGGACACTGTGAGGCCTGACTCTGTGCACTGTGAGGCTTGCATCTGAACACCGGCCTGTGTCATCAGTATACTGAGTAGCCTGCGTTTGAGCACACTGTTGCCTGCATCTGAACACTGTGGGGCCTGCGTCTGAACAGTGTGGGGCCTGTGTCTGGCTGCCTGTGTCTGTACACTGTGCCATCTGCATCTGAATACTATGGCCTGTGTCTGTACACTTTGTGGCCTGCACGCATGCTTGGGAGCCAAGCGTCTCACTTCTGTGACATGCTTTGCCCCACCCCCACCCCTGAGTCACAGTTTGGGATTTGGGTACATTGTGCCTTTCTATGTTATGATGCCGAACAACACCCTCGAGACGTGTGTGTGATTATTGACCCATAATAACACACCTTAGACTGCTGTATTGCACTTATAACGTGTAGAAAAATTCTACAAAGAAAAATGAGAGAGGCACTGTTGTTTTGCTGATCGGAACTGTTTTGCTGTGTAAGACATAAAGTAGTCCCTGTTTAATTCTGCAGTTGTATTGTAGTGAATTAAAATATTTTTATACATTTGTTTTAACTCATTTATTTGTGGGAGGGGTGTTAAAATCATTTAATGTTTTTTAACTGTAGTTAGGTAACAGCAGTCATGTAGAATCAGGAAGGTCAGGTGTTAGAATCTGGAATAGTACAGTTTTGCTGCACTATGCTTGTTTTTGTGTTTCCTGGTACTTTTGCAGGGTTGACTGGTTTGTTTCTGGAAGGCTGGTCTCCTGTGTCTGCAACATTGCCTCGTTGCAGTATCGGGTTGGCTGTGATCATGGTGCTGCTCTGGGTGATGTTCTGGCATGGAGGCCTTTGGTGAGAAGTGCTGAATTGCTCACCGTCATCGAGGAGAGGGAAAGGAAGCCGTGGTACTGAGGTGCTTTGTTTTGCTGTCGCCACCAGCTGTCGTTGAGGCTCGGGTCAGGAAACATTGGAAAACCAGGAGCACTTATAACATTTGCAAGTAGCATTTTATTATTATCAATAACAGTAAAAAAATAAAACTTGTTCGGTATAACTGTTTACAAAGGCAGTACAAATAGAGAAAACACAGTCCTTCGTCTGAGGGTATCTCTAATTCCAAGTTTCAGTCTCTTTCCAGCAAAGATTGCTGCTCTTTTTATAATAAGGTTCAACACAGTCGTGTGGGCACAAGGATGTGGTGCTTCAATGTTTAAAAAATAGAACTATAACAAAAAAAGTAAAGCACGCACACCTCAAATGTAGACAAGGGCACCAGTTGTCTTTGTCACAAAAATGTATTTAAACAGTGGCATAATAAAGAGCCAACCTGACGCATTTCGTATGACTACTCTTCATCAAATAAAGGATGGGTAGTCATCCAAAATGTGGCAGGTTGCTCATTAGTACGCATCGTTTTACTGTGAAAACCACCAGTGCCCTTGTCTTTATTTGAGGTGTGAGTGCTCTATGTTTTTTTGTTATAGTTGGTCTGTTTATAATAAGTCTTTGCCTGTAATTAACCTCTACAACCTCAGCTCATTAACAAACATCCTGCTTTTCATAAAATGTATTAGAACTTTGTCAGTTTCCTTGCAGGTGCAATAAAATAGAACATGGTGTCCCAGAACTGACCTCCTGTTGACATCTCTGCAAAAGTTTGTACTGCATGTCAAGGTTAACCCCTTGGGTTCCAAATAGCTTTTTGCAATCATTTCAACAGTATAACTACCTCCTGGGCTGCGCATTGCTTCTATGAACATCTGTAGCCTCCTGAAAAAAATGGACTCTCTACACTGCTGGGTGACGCTTCATAAACCTGATGTTGTTGCCCTGGTTGAAACCTGGCTGTCTCCCTCCATTCCTAACTCTCATGTCTCTCTCCCCGGCTACACTCTCCACCGGTTGGACCGTGTCGGCAGGAGAGGTGGGGGCTGTGTCTTCTATTTGAAGGATTCTCTCATGGGGCTACCACTCCCCCCGCCTGACCTTGACCATAAGGCCCAGGCACTTATTCTAAAGCTGTCCCCTGACCCAGCTAGAGGCCCATTATTCCTAACCGTAGCCTACATACCCCCCAAGAACCAATCCCAGGCCCTGGGCCACTAATTGACTACCTCACCTCCCTACCCAACTCTTCGGACCAAATCTTGGTGGGCGACTTGAATATAAACTGGCTCTGCCCCTCGTCCTCCTCCCACCGTGAGGCTTTCGATTCAATTGACCTAACTCAACTGGTCACACAGCCTACTAGAAAAAACCCTAGGGTGGGGACAAGCACACTCCTGGATGTGGTCCTCACCAACAGGCCAATCCGCATCCACAACATCCAAATCCTCCCTGACTGCCTCAGTGACCACTCCCCT
The DNA here is from genome assembly GCA_016271365.2 of Neoceratodus forsteri. NCBI lineage: Eukaryota > Metazoa > Chordata > Ceratodontiformes > Ceratodontidae > Neoceratodus > Neoceratodus forsteri. Next base: position 30,431,512 of record JADMNL010000026.1, on the reverse strand, counting down.
GTGCTTTTCAACTGGGAAACCCCTCGGCCCTCATCCCCGGTCAAAACCACCTCTGAGGCGGCTTAGGCCTGGGGGACTCATGAGCCTTAAGGCGCTTCCTTGCCACACTGATTGGTCCTTCTCTGCGCAGGGCAACTCAACATTGACTTGGCCCTGGCCTTCTTTGTAAGCACTTTCAACTTTGCCTGTGATATCTTTGTTCTATAACTGCTAGGAGATCCAAAGTGAAACATGCCCTTGGATCACCCCTGCCCTACTGTGGCAACTTAAGCAACGCGACAATCTTTGGCACCTTGCTGTTGCTACTGGCCGTTCAGCTGACAGGCAGTCCTATGCTGCCGCCCGCAACCAGTGCACCTGGGCCATCCACAAAGCAAAGGCGGAATACTACCAAGCCTCTCTTACCTCCTCCTGGGGGAACCCCAGGTGCTTCTGGGACAACATCAAGCAACTGAATGGTCACTCCCAGTCCCCCTCTCCTTCTCTTCTCAACATCAATGGTACTGTCTCCTCTGACCCTGCCCTTATTGCCACCCACCTCAATAACTCCTTTACCGACCTTAGCTCAGTACTTCCTGGTAACTTTTTCAGTCCACCTCCTCCATCTGTACCACCACCCATTGCCCGCCCCTCTTTCCACCTCGTCGTGTCACCATGCAGAAGCTAGAGCCTTACTTGCTAAAAGCCTAAAAGGTAACACCATCGGTAATGACTCACTTGATCCCTGCCTTTTACGTCAGGTCCTGGATCAGGTCCTCTCACCAATTACGTGCATTTTCAACAAATCACTCTGTCTCGGACAATTCCCCTCTGCCTGGAAGATTGCCACAGTTACCCCTGTCCATAAAGGTGGTGACAGGACTCTTCCGGGTAACTACAGACCCATCTCAATCCTCTCCCCCTTCTCTAAGGCGTTAGAGAAAATTGTGGCATCCCAAGTCTCTGACTACCTCTGTAAGTACAATGTTCTCTGCCCTGAACAACACGGGTTCAGAGCAGGTCATAGTACCAATACAGCACTCCTGGAATTTTCCAGCTTCCTCCATGCCTCCTTGGACTCTGGTGCCCTGGCTGGTGCTATATTCATTGACCTGTCTAAAGCATTTAATACCGTTTCGCATCCTCTTTTGCTCTCCACCCTCGACCCTAATAGGCTTTGCCTCAGGACCTGTTTCTGGTGCACCAGCTATCTCTCACCGCTCCCAATGTGTGAAAGTCAGCGGTACTCTCTCTGAAACATGCCCCATTCGCTTCTGGGGTGCAGAGGCTCAATTCTTGGACCCCTACTATTCTCACTCTTTTCTAACTCCCTACCCAGCAGTTGTGACGGGTAAGATGCTTCTCTATGCTGATGATGCTGTTCTCGTTGCCTCCCACAATGACCCCATGCTGCTACAGAACTCCATCCAACTAGTCTTTGACTCTGCAGCTACCTGGTTCACTGAGCAACCGACTTGTTATCAACCTTAAGAAAACAAAACGATGCTCTTCTCCCACCCCCAAAATAAGTACAGCAAGTTTCCTTAGCTGTCCACTGCACACCAATCTCGTCATTGACCAGGTGCAGTCCTATAAATATCTTGGTATAACCTTTGACTCTGCACTTTCATTCCATGGACATATATCTGCCCTAAATTCTGTCGCCAACTCAAGGCTAGGCATTCTTTACCGGCACAAGAAATGCCTCCCTCCTGATGCCCTCCGCCTGGCTGTCACCTCCTCTGTCATGTCTCTCATTGACTATGGCCTTCCGGTCTATGGCTCAGCAGATCAGACTGCCCTCAACAAGGTTAGCCTCACAGTTAATAAGGCCTGCAGACTTATCACTGGTGCTCCCAGACTCATTCACACATGTGAGCTGTACACCCTGGCTACCCTACTCAACCTGGAAGAGCGACTCATGTATCAGACATGCCAGCTCACCTTTAAAGCCTTCATTATCCTATCCCCATAGGCCTATCAACTCCGTCGCCCGTGTTACTGCACTTTGACCTGATCACGTGCAGCTGCGTCAGAGCTACCCTAGTTATTCGAGAGCCAGGACCTCAAGGTCAGAGGGCATTCCCCTCACATGCGCCCCACTGGTATAACTCCCTCCTGCCAGTGTCTCAAACTCACTAACCTTAGCTTGCTTTAAGCCCAGGCTCAGAAACTTCCTGTTAGCTCTCGAAATGCAACTGCCGCTAGCCTAGTGTAAAAAAATATATATATACTCTGTTTGACAATGCTCACTGAGCTGCTCCCTCCCTTTCCCTACTAATTCCTCCTCCCCTGTCTCCCTCCCTTCTACTCCCACCAGCTCTCCCCCAACCATAAGTTTTGCACCTTTTGTTATCTTTTGCTTCATTGGAGATTGTATTCTATTGTAACAAAATTGTAATTGAACTGTAACTTTTTTGTTTGTAAGTACTGTGTCCCTTGTACTACTGTTCTGATGTCCTCTTTGTGACGAGGTACCTTTGTAAATGAGCCTCTGGCTCAAAGGTTTCTAAACTGATGTTTAACTAAATAAGTAAATAAATATACAGTTTCAAACAAAGGGATCCCGCTATTATCACTTCCAGTTTCACACAAAGATTTACATATATTTTTATAACCCCAGATACCCGGGGAGACAGAAACCGCAAGTGAAGGCAGAGAGAGCGCAAAAGGCAGAGAATTGCGAGATCATCAGAGTGATCAATTCCTAGGTCTCACGAGAACATTTGATTGCGTAACCAGACAGACAAGAGACAGAAAAGGAGATGATAGAACAGATCCTTGCGTTTAACTCTTTCTGCATAACAAATGGGACAGGGCCTTATTCAGCACTGTCACACCAACAAGTAGGTTACTCCTGCGTAGTCTGTTTGACATCAGTGATGCGTACCCATAGCTTTGCACACTGCACACACTGTTGTAGCCGGTTACCAACTAATCTGTCAATCTTCCAGGCTAGCATTGGTGTGTACATGCATGGCCGTGCTGCTCAGGGATTGGTTCGTGTAGTGGCGGTGAGGAAATTGTGTATAGGACATGGTGGATTTTGTGTTGTGAGGCTGATTTTCAGAGTTTCCCTCAGTACACGTAGTCGCTCTGTAATAATTTGATCTCTGTCAGAATGTGTGAATGTAGGGAAACATTTCTGTGTTTGTTATGGGGTCTGCAGAGCTGTAAGTTCTGGCATGTAATTATGGGTTGGTAATTACATCATGCGGAGCTACAATCAGCCAATCAAATCGCCTGCATTTTTCTACATGTTATAAATCCTAATATGGTATTATACGCAGCATAACTGCAAATACCAAGTTTGATTGAAATCCTGTGGCAAACACTGATGATATGCAAACATACTTTTGGCTTCTAAAAGATGGAATACATGGTATGCGTTTTTTTCTTGTTCTGCAAACTAAGGTCTGTGAGTGGTTCAGGGATTGACTGCAATAGATTATGAATCCTTGTATTTGTAAATCCCAGGGCAGACTTTCTGATTGTTGATTACAGCACAGAGCTTATGTATCTAGCTTTTTCATCTGATTTAAATGGGTTTTTATTCCCAGTTAAGGGTGACCTTTTAGTGGACTGAGCCAAGACAATTTAGGGAGAGAGGATTCCAGAATAGGGCTGCCTAATGACAGCACTTGGTAGAGTCCCCGATCATGCCACAGAAGATGCCACACAAGCAGTCGTGGCATCTATAGTGCCAGCCACACTCATCACAAGAATGCAGCAGAGGCAGCATGGTGGCTGTGCCCCCAAGGATGGAGGAAGCATCCAGGCCTGTACTGAATTTTTTTTTTTTTTTACAGTATTTGGTTATTTTATTACCTGAGGAACTTGGCATTGCCTGTGGAGTGCATGTACTCCATTTTCACAAGGCAGCTTGTCAGTGCCAGCCCTACTGCTCATTGTTTCACAGATTCATGGCATTTGAGAAGTTGAGCAGTAGCTGCCAAGCAAGATGGATCTTTTAGTAGCGAACTTCTGTGACAGCAGTCCACAAGTGATTAGCAGTGTATAGAAAGGGAGTTATATTTAGCCTGAGACACTGCTGATTCCATGTATGCCACTTGTTTTGGGGGGGGGGGGGAGCTGGGTTGCTTTATATAGGAACAACATGCTGCTGTAGCAGGATTTCGTAAAACAAAGCTTCTCCAAATAGTTATTTTTTACAGAATACAATTTTACCCAATTGGTGTAGAATGGAACTTGTCCCTCCCCTTTCAAATATTGTGATCCCTATTTAGTCATTATAACTAGTAGCTAGGGTTCTCAGACCGTCCCTAAATACAGTTGTCTTGGGTGATTCACTTGCTTGAAATGTATGAAGACATTTTGCCCATTATACTAACCAGAAACAGGCGGCCAGCGCTCTCCTTGGCTTTCCTTTTTGCTCTCATGCATCCCTAATGAACAGTGTTGGAAAACATTTTTTTTTCTCAAGTGTTACAAGCAGAAAGGAACCAGTTATTAAAACTACAGTTGAACAATAAAAATTTTGAACTTAGTTATAGGCAAGACTTGTTTGCAGGAGGAAGCATCGGTCACAAGTGACCGATAAAGATTTAGGTTTTGTAGTCTCTGAGTGGGCTGTGAGAACGCCGTGGAGAAAAAAATAATACTTTTTAAAACAATAACTGTTAAAAACACAGGTTTTTGGAAATTTTTTTCTTCAACTGAATGCAACGTGTGTACAACTGGGGGGGGGGGGGTGTAACAATTCAAAGATTCCAAGAATGAGCCACACATGGGATAAGGACCCAGGTGTGTAGCATATCTCAAGTTATCAGTTTATAATTGTGTATTCATTAAGACAGACTTGACACAGTATGGTTGACCCCTTTTTTTAATTTTTTTGGGGGGAGGCTGAGAGTCTGGAACCCAGTTATGGATTTTCAAGGGTCCCCACCAGTGTTGTGGGAAGTGACAAGTCTGGTAGAATTCCTTCATTGTAATGACTTAAAAATGTCAAGGTAGTTTGAGAAGTCTGGAGCATTATTGTACCACTTGCTGTTTAGATCGAGTCTCAAAGGGCCCTGGGACCCTTACAGTGGGGTTAAAGGCAGCTTTACACTGTTCTCCCAGCATGCTCATGTTAATTAGTGTAGTGACATCATCAGTAGCGTGCGCATAACAGGGGCAGTGCACTCCATGCCGTGCCAGTTTGCGATTAAGCTACTGATTTACGAAGCGTCAGGGTCCTTTATCCCATGCACAGCTCTGCTTTAGAGCCTTCAGATTTAACCATTTCAGTGATATTCCTATTTCCCTTGAGTGGGACACTTAAAAAATCATAACACGAGGCACCCGTGAAAATCCCCAAGGCAGGGTCCCAGCCTTTTTAAAGCAGTTCTCTAGCAGAAGGTCTGTATTCGTATTTGTGTGGCTCTGTTTATTTCTTGGTTTGTCACACTGTGGTTTTGATGCCTTTCCAGGAGCTGACGGACTTGCAGCGGGACCCACCAGCACAGTGTTCAGCAGGCCCTGTAGGTGATGACTGTAAGTATGGAAAAGGATATTACGCTACTGTTGCTGGTCACCGTTTCACATTTCCTGCAGCTTGGTAATTTGGCCCATCCAAAATGGTGCCATGATTGACTGTTGAGATGCCAAAGATGGCAGCTGCTTTCTGTCAGGAAATACTTGTTTTCATGCCATCACTGAGGGACGCAGTGCCATTATATTAGCCATTTGCATGTGATTTCTAAATAGCTTTTCTTATTTCTGCCAGATTGTTTTCTACACAATATGCAGCACTTTTGGGGCTAATACATTTTCTAAGATGTTAAACTTGCTTGCCTTTTGGCTACCTGAGAAGTAAAAAAAAAAAAAAACTTCCCATATTTTATGTAAAATTCAGTACGAATTCCTTTCTTTCCAACAAGCCTATTAACAAGTACTCTTTTCACCTGAATAGGTCTCTTAGCTCATGTTTCTATCACCAGTCCTGTCGCATATCATGTACACACTTTGGTGCTTTCTTTTATTTTTCAAGCTTTATCATTGCTTCTCTGATGGTTCTACACGCACAAATGTGCCCCCTGAAACCTTGTCTCCTCCCCCCAACCCCTGTTGGTGTAACATCGGGGCTGTGTTCAGAATGTGTGGCTGTTACATGGGTCACTGGCACAGCTGTGTCTGATTCCAACATAGTAGGCCCGTGACACTGACCCACTGGCATGCAGAAAGAGTTTCTGTGCAGCCATGGAGATGTGGCAGTGGTGGAAGAGACGTGGGATGTCTGGGTTCTAAGGATCCTTTTCCAGCAGTGCAAGAGACGCACTGCCCCATGTCCAATGCGATTCTGGGGGATGGCAGTTGAGCGATGCTGAGTCTTCATCCTCACAGCCAAACTGTAAGTTAGGTGCATCGTACTGTATTCTAAAATGATTGAAAATTACAGGTGAAGGGTAGTTCCTGCATGTGCTGACACTTAGTATATGAAAAGGGCCGTCCTGGAGGGTGTCTGACATGACCACATCCCGCTGCTGGAGCCAGTGCTGCTGTTTTGAAAATGTGTGTACAGATGGCTCTGTTTCCTGTTAGTTTACCTTGCGCCCCTTTTCCTAAAGCACATGTTGTGGGATGCACGCCCTGCAAGAGTTGTTCTTCCTAACTTGTACCGTGTTGTCTTATGACTTGTAATCTTTTTCCTAATTATGTACCATGTTGTCCTAAGTGTGTAAGTATGTAATTTCCTGTACTCTCCCGGGTCGTACCTGAAAATAGGCAATTTGTTTTGTCTAGTGTACTTACCTGGTTAACAAAAGCTAAATAAATAAATAAATACTCACCTGTGAAATGCTGCACTCTTTTTGTCACAGACATGGTGTGCTTCAGGCGTCTCTTGGAAAGATAGAAGAGGGTAAATGGGGAGGTGGGTCAGCTTGGTCAAGAGCAGTGTGTTTCTTTTATAAGATCCTTCTGGATACAAGAAGGAAGTATGTAAAGATAAACTTTTTTATGTAAAAAAAGAAATTGGCCCTGTGGCGCGGAGGGCCTTACTTCCATCCACGCCAACATAGAAACATAGAATTTGACGGCAGATAAGGACCGCTTGGCCCACCCAGTCTGCCCATTTCCCTACCTAATGGATAAGCTGCAGATCCTAGTTAACCAGCAGCCTACTTCTTTCTACCCCCACCCCCTAGAATTGCCTTATGACTGTCCCCTGCATGCTTGAATTTAACCACTGTTTTTGACTCCACAACCTCCTCCTGAAGGCCGTTCCATGCATCCACAACCCTCTCTGTGAAAAATACTTCCTTACATTACCTCTGGAGCGCCCCCCATCTTCAAATTGTGCCCCCTTGTTCTTGCACACCTGTTTTTTTTGAAAGATGCTACCCTCTTGGACTTTGTTGATTCCCTTGAGGTACTTGAAAGTTTCTATCCTGTCCCCCCTCTCTCCCTCCTTTCCTCAAGGCTATACATATTAAGCTCCTTTAGTCTCTCTTCATATGTCTTCCGGTGCAGACCCTGCTCCATTGTAGTTGCCCTGCTCTGGACAGCTTCCATCCTGTCTATCTCCTTGTGGAGACTGGGTCTCCAGAACTGCACACAGTACTCCAGATGGGGTCTCACCAGCTGTCTGTACAAAGGGATAACAACTTCCTGTTTTCTATGCAGCCAATGACCTGAGTTCAGGAACAGACCAGGGTCGTTCGTGGTGGGGAGGACTGAGTGTCCCAAAAACAGCTCTCCTCCCTCTGGGGGTGGGGACAGTGAGCCCTGGCACTTGACTGCCACCCAGCAGAGGCTAGACAGCAGCAGGGTGGGAACTGCACACGTGGGTGGGAGGCATGGTGACGCAGCTCTCATGTACGTCAAGATGCAACGCACTTGTTTGCATCATAAACAGTTCCCAGTGATGTGCAAATGAAAGAAACTGCCACGTCTTGCTCAGCATCCTGCACAGGCCTCACACGACCCTATGTGGCAGGCCTACTGCCTGACATGGCTCTGTGTAAGTGGTGGATAACCTGTAAGTCCACCAGATGGGTCGTTGATGGGGCTGGGGGATGCTTCTGGGACCAGGGATGCCAGGAGACAAAAAGGAATAATAAAAATAAATGAGTTATGAAACAAGTAGGCAAAAGTTTTGCATTCAAAATAGTGTCAGAATTTTCTGCAGTGCCTTGTAGGGAAAAGGAAGTCCAATTAAAAAATGTAAATTTTTCCATGGACTTTCTGGAGGGGGTGGGAGAGGGTCAGAAAGTATAATAAAGATTTAATTGTAAATCATGATGTGCTTATATGGAAGTGGGATGGGATTATGTAAAATGGGAGTCGGTGTCTGATCGTCTGTGCATGCTGGGCAGCAACACATTCATAAACAACCGACAGCCTTCATCCCACTGCTGGTGATTCAGTTAGTGAGGTACACGTGTGCTGACTCACCATTCTCATCACTTACTTTTACTCCTAATGACGTACAAGTTATGATCTTTGAAAATCTTTAATAAAGCACATGGGCAACCAGAGGAAGCGCCAACCCAGCATTGGTTGCCTCAGCCATTTTTTTGTTCCTATAGAGCTTTTTTCTCTAGGCCATGACCAGTCCTGGATATAAGCTATGCTCAGGGATATACCCTGTTCTGGCCTGTTGACACCCACCCTGTCCCTGCACTACCGACATCCCCTGTGGTTCTCCCCTCCTTTGCGGGGGCTCCAGAGCTCTGACATCCCCCACGGTTCTCCCCTCCTTGGCATGTGGTCCAGAGGGAGGGCCCCACGCCCCCACTGAGGCAGTCCACTATGTAGGATCCAGCGCTGGTAGGAACTAGTACCCAGAGGAGTCCGTGGGAGCCCAGGCATCATATATATGGTCACGTGTTTTTCTTCCAGCTTTCTCGCTGGTTCCTCCTATGTCCCCTGGTGTGGGTGCAGCCCATCAAGCAGCCTCAGTTGCATGCAGCAACGTCCTGCGAAGGGAGCAATTTCTCTTGGCCCACTGCAGATGTCTCTGCGGCACCGGAGCCTACCCTTATCCTTCCCCGACCGCAGCACACTGCCACATGACAGCTGCTGTCATCTGGCTTGCCTCCAGACGCAGTGTTCTGAGCTCATTTACAAACCTGGGTTACCTACACAGCAGCATTATGTACTGCTACAGGGCCATTGGAGCTGCCCATTGCCTCAGCCATTTACAAACAACAACAAAAAACACAGAAGATATTCAGAGAATAATCTCACACTGGGGTCCAGCTTGAGGAGGGTCTCTAGCAGAGGTTCAACTCTTGGCTCATATAGATAGAGAGTGCACCAGCCACCCATTGGTTGTGCATCCTCTGCTATCTGACCAAAGAATGGCATTGGCAGTGACAGTAACTGCTTGCCTGCCCTCTGGACTGCAGAAAGAGTGCAGTCATGGGGACCCCGATGGTCAAGATGGGGAACGGGGTGGGGGCATACTGGGGGAAATAATCATTAATCCTGATATCCCAGTGCTACTTTGATTTCTGTCTCTACTCCTTCCCTTTCAGTGTTCCATTGGCAGGCAACAATCATGGGGCCGGTGAGTATTAGCTGCTTTGCAGTCTATGCTTTGCTTTGACTTTCAGTTTATTTTTTAATTTGCTCTCTCTGTTCTTTCTGATGATCTGCTGTTTGACATTTTGTCATTCTAGAATGACAGTCCTTACCAAGGTGGTGTTTTCTTTCTGACTATTCACTTTCCCACAGATTATCCTTTCAAACCACCAAAGGTAAGCACCCAGAACAGGGGAAACTTTCTTACACTTTAACTATTTTATTTTCTTTTTTAAAGAATAATTCATATTTTGTCTGTGTAATACACTAGTGCTGAAAATGTAATAATGGTCTGGATTAAAAACCAGTAGTCTCTCTCTCTCACCCCTGTAGGGAATTATTTTTGTTCCTTAAAGAAATACCTCATAATGCATTAGGCTTTTGAGGAGATTCTTAGTAGGAAGAGAGATAGAAAATAATTAAAGAGGAGCTTCCGTAACCAGCAACAAAAAACATAAATCGCTGTTCACATCAGCAGAACGCAATTAAAAGTTTATGGATCTTATGCCGGCCTAGTGGTGCAGAGGGCTGAGGCGTTAAGACGCCTTACCTCTCACCATGCCAGTGACCCGTATTCGGGAACAAGTACATGATGCAGGGGTCGGGGAAGGGAGGGCCGGGTGAGGATCGAGCAGCCGCTGATGGCTCTCCTCTCCTCTCCTGGGTAGGAGAGGTCATCTCTCCTGGTCTTTGACCACCACCACATGGAGGCGTGATGGTGGTGCAGGCAGGGCTCAGTGACAGATGCTAGGCCAGGGGTGGGCAGAGTGGAGTTGGTCCAAGCCAAGGCGTGCATCTGTGCCTTCACGTGCACGCCGTCCTTGACTGGGGGCTCCAGGGAACAGGGGAGAAAATGTGGATAATTGGGGGCTATGACTAGATGGAGCCCCTGCAGTTGCTCCAGTGGTCTGCCGGGTAGTGAGGAGGTGCCTGAACGGCTGCGGAAAGTCCGGTGTCAGATGGCCAACACAAGTTGCCGCCTGCCGTGGAGGATAAACACAGTGGAGGACAAAAAAAAGTTTATGGATCTTGTGGAGGGCTTTGTGGATATAAGCACATCACCTTGCTCGTTCTTGGGACAAGAAAACTGACAACCATAGGTGACCCATGAAAATATTATAGATTGCGCTAACTGAAAAAAAAAAGATTTTTGCTTTCTAAATATTGACAGCTTAAGTGGCCACTGAGAAGCCCGTTACTATGGAACAGTGTGTGAGACACTCTTATGGAAGTGAGATTGTCTCACGTGTGACTGAAGGAAGCGCTCTGATTGGTCTGGAGCATAACATGACGCTTTCATAATTATAATACGTAAAATAAAAAAAGTTTTAATTAAATGCCATTCTGTTCTTTATTAAAGGCTTCTGTGTGAACACTGTGCCTTTGTCACTTAAGCAATAATGATGGAATAACGGGTCATTTCCTTGGGATTAACGACCAACTGGGGGCAGGTGATTCAAGATGCAGTCAAGAGCCAACCCCCTCCAGCTGGTTGTTAATCCCCATGGAATTCCAGGCTGTGAGGTCATTGTTGTGATTATAAGTCTAATCGCAATACTGAGCCTGTTTTTTCACTTTTTTCACGTAGTCTAGCACCAGTCTCGTGCTGTCAGTGTTCTGTGGCCATCTCACGGCTCGCCAAGAGGAGTACAAATTAGTGGTGGTGAAGTTGAGACCACCAAAGGAAACGGAACAATGCGACAATTAATCTTAGGAGCTTTTGCTCTTGATGGATGTCACGGCTAACAGCTATGTGAGTTTGACACTGGCAGTGACAGCGTGAGATGTGTGATCAGTTGTTGAGCATGGTGGCTTTGTCGAGCATTTCTAAAAGATTAACACCCGGAACAGTAGCCAATCGAAGAGCTGCTTTAGCTCATGAATAACTAATTGAACTTTATAATTACAGTTAGTTTACTTGCAGCTGAGTCTGAACCTGAAGTCAGACTTCCCCACTTGTGACATCACAGACTGTTGCTGTTATGATGACTATGATGTCATAAGCAGGGAGTTAGGACTTCAGCTTTAGAATATGCCCTAGCTGTAGAGGAACTGTAAGGGGCAATGCTCCCTTTTTCAAGCAAATGCCTTCAGTGATAAAGAACAGAATGGCTTGAAATTAAAGTTTTTTTTTTTCCTATTTATTTATGGTGCTTTTTCCCCAGGGTTTCCCATCCCCCCGCCCTTGCGTCCTTGGATAGAGTGCCCGTGTGTGGAGGCACGTGCACTGTGGGATGCCCCACCCTACTGGTTGCCGGACATCGACCTGCGCCACCGCCAGGCCTCCACCTGGTGACGGTGGGACTGCAGGAGGGTTACCCCCCCGGGAGAGGAGAGCCTCCGCTCCATCCTGCTCCCACCCTACCCCTCCCCATGCCGGCACCCCTACGACCCGAGGTCGTTCCCGAACTCGGGTCGCTGGTGTGATGTGAGGTGTGGCTTCCAGCGCCTCAACCCTCAGCACCACCAGGCCAGCCCTGAAATTCAAGTTTTTCTGGAATCTTTTTTTTTTTTTTTTTGCTGGCAGCCATTTTCTTTAGAATACAGGCCAACCACCTGACCATCTGAATATGGGTGGGGGTGGGACATTTTTGTCTTCTGAAATGAGCTTCTAAGAAATGTAAACTGATTTAAAATGAGTGAAAGTACTGTATCTGATGAGACATGGCAATCAAAAACTTTGGTGTAACAAAAAAAAAAAGCTTACGTTTAACTGCAGTTAGTTAGGTAGTCTGTTTACTACTGCAGCTGCTATACTACACTCCAATTAAAGGACAGTTCACACCTAGCTGAATAAGCCAGTATAATTAAACATAGATGGGGTAAAGGAACTGATTGCCCAATATGATTTAGAGAACAATTGTGCTCAATGTTTGACAGCCCCTCAAGCCTCCACGTGATAGGTGTTGTAAATAGAACTAAAAGAGTCTACTTGATAACATTTTTTAATGCTTACTTTCTTTATGGGAAGGGGTTGTAAATTTAGCTTGGCAGCTCAATCCCATCCCTTCCTGATACTGCTAGTAGCAAGCACCGCCCCCACACTTCCATGTTTTGTGGTGTATTAGTTTGTAGAGCATGGGGGCACGCTCCATTGATTACAAAGGGAGTGAAGTTTAAAATTAATTTTTTAATATTTTGGAGGTCTGCCGGGGTCAGATAAAAGCCACAGATCAGCTAGCAAGACTCTTGTAACCAATAAGCTAGCAGCCATGTAGCATTCTTGTTCACACTTGACTTCTTTTGTTTTATATGTTAAATTTCTATATGCTCTGTATTAAGTGTTGCAGAACAAAATGGCTCACGTAACAACACGTTTCCCATTATTTATTTACAGGTTGCATTTACAACAAAGATCTATCATCCGAATATTAACAGTAATGGTAGTATATGTCTCGATATTCTGAGGTCACAGTGGTCGCCAGCATTAACTGTATCCAAAGGTATTGCACACAGTCATTAAGTCGTTATAGCTTCTGGGGGGTAACAGTCATGATCTGTGGTACTGGTAACCGTAAACAGTTAAACACAACTCAAAATGACCCCATGGTGACCCAGGGTTAATATGTTGGGAGACAGACATATGGTATTGGGGGGGGGGGGGAATTGATGTTTTTGAAGTGGTCCATTTGAGAGAAAATGGAGAGGGTGGGAAGGGGTAGGTCCTGCACAAGATATAACTGCATTATAGGGACGGTCCATTGGTATGGTTGCGTTACTACCTGGGAGACCAGACTGTGCATGTGATCCCAGACTCTCATACTGAGGCTGACTGGGGGCCACAAGGCATGAATTAGTTAAAAGAACTTAATAAGCATTGGATGTTTCTTGAAACATTTTTGATTAGCAACCACAGCTATTTAAGGCACGGTTTCTCAAACTGGTTATATTTTTACTGTTAAATATGTCCAGAAGAATGCAATTGTGATAAATAATTACCACAGTTTGGTACCTTTTGCAACAGCTGTAGAAAACTTAATACAGTTCTGGAAAAAAGTGCAAATTAGTGGAATATTTTTCTTTTAATTCTGTGTAGCTTTTTATCCCCTACAGTTCCCAGTTGCCTCTCATCCAGTCCTTCTAGCAACCCCACTAGGATATGGTACCTGTCAGGCTGGTGACTGGCTTCCAAGTGTGGGTCCGAGTGTATTGGAGACTGCCATTTTGACAGGAGCCGGTGTTTTCTCCCTTGTTTTGTGTCCTCCCCTCCTCCCCAGTATGGGGTACAGCCCTCTAGTGGCCTCACTCAGCATGGCACACTTGTGCGCATGCACTGCCTCTTGCGATGGAGCAGGCTGCTGGTCCACTGCAAGAGGCCACTGTATTGGAGAGCCCTGATGCCTGTCTTCCTCAGGGCTGGCTTGTCTGGCCATCTCCAGCATTTCCAAGCCCTGGTTGCCACGATCCCAACTCTCCAAGCTCGCTCCGCATCCTGGGACACAGAAGCATGATGCGCTTCCATTGGGTCATCGAGAGACTTTCTACTATGGGAAATGTGTTAACCACAGTGTGGCAAATCAGTTGATAACCAGCTGATGCTAATCAAGGCTGTTTGATCCGCAAGTAGCAGTTTTGGGTTGAAGGTTGTGGTGTGCACCCACTTATTTCATGCTTTGGGCCAGATGCACCATGGAGGTGAAGTGCTGGCTCCCAGCAGAGGGAGGGTGTGGACCATCAGGCATTTGGGAACCCTGCTGGTTGATTATGCAACAGCACTGACTTGCTCACCCTCCCAAGCAGAAAAAAAGTTTGTGGCTGCAGTGGTCACAAATACTGAGGTGGGGACAGGTGAGCCAAAAGAAGTAAAAGGAAGCAAAAGAATAATAAAATATGAAGAGGGTTTGATCAGGAAGGGGTTCTTTAAAGCCCTGTGAATCTGAGTTCAAACAGGGGCAGTGGAGCATGTTAATATTAGCCAACCACATCCAGTATTTATCTGTGTAGATATTTCTGTCATCAGACATCAGCTTAGTTTCAAAAGCTGTGTGGTGTGGTGTGGGTCAGAGTAATAGAGTGGCCGTAACATTTTTTTCAGGTGCTCTGTTATGCTGTGTATAGCAGTGAGAGACGTCCTTGTTCTTGTTTATGAGGGTGGGGTCTTACTTGTTTTTTCAAGCATGGAGAGAAAGTCTAATCGGAGCAACAGCTGGCCTTGCCATTTTCCTTTAAGGGTGCTGGCTCTATGCCGAGATCTGTTTTTAAGCTGAGTTAAGTAGCCTAAAGTGGCATGCAGACCAGAGTCACTCCTGACTGATTGGTATACATTCTCAAACTCTGTTTGTATTTGAAAGCTCTGCCATGTGACATGCAAGCCTTTGCTATAAACGGTAAAGCTCTGAAAAATGTGTTACAGTATTTGACACAAATGGATCCAAGCAAGATTCTAAGGTAGCTGTAGAGCAAGGAACTGCCCTGTAGCAGAACTTAGTACCTTAGCACCTACTTCCACTTTCCGCTACCCAGTATTGAAGTATCAAATAAATGATCTCACAGAAAGAGAATGATACATTTTCTTATATTAACAAGAATTTGGTTGATTTTTTTTTTTTTCCAAATTCTAAAATTTGACCTACGGTACTTTGACTTTTGTAAATTGAATAGTCTTTATCCTGAAATCTTAACTTTCTTTTCTCTTTCCACTGTAAATCTATCACTCATCTACAGTCACATGTAAACTGAAAAAGAGCTTAATTGTAACTAAAAACAATTTGTTTATGGACCATGCCAGGGCCCAGCAGTAGGATGTCGTCGATGTACCTTGCAGGCCACCAGGTTTCAGAAGCAGATTCTGGTGCCTGCAACATCCAGCTCAAGGAGGGTGGAGCTGATGCCTGCCGTGACAGTGGCCACATACAATAGGCCAGGGAACTAGCTTTCTATTGAGGGGTGTGCTCCGACATCGAGGTCTGTCCTAGGACTGTGTACAGTGCTGCTGGGGAAGATTGAAGGTCAGGGGTCATACAGGGGAGAAAAAGTCCCTTCCGCCACTGGATGATAGTACGGTAGTATCGGAACCTGTGCCATGATACCTCCAGCTCACCAAATGTGAGCCTTCTGATGGGGTGGGAACCTACGAGTGTGTGTGTGTGTGTTTTGTGACGGTAAGCTGCAAAGGAACACTGGCAATGATAAGTGGTGTCAGGGCTGGGAAGTGATTAGCATTAAGGAGAAAAGGGTGGTAGTAGTAGTGGCCTGCCTGAGGGAGAGAGTGAGGGGAGTAGCCAGCTTGAGGAAGAGATGGGCACACTTGAAGGAAAGATGGGAGGGGGAATGGCCAGTCTGAGGGAGAGACAGCATGGTGGAGTGACCAGCCTGAGAGAGAGAGAAATGAAGGGAGTGGCCAGCCAGAGTTTAGGTTAGTTTATTTCACAGGAAGAGACTCTGTTGAGCAAACTGATTCACAAAGAGGTCCTGGGGTATCCGTGTGGGAAATTACAGTAGAACTGACATACACACAGTATAATACAGTAGAAGGGGAGAGAAGGCATGGAGAACAGTGGCCAACCTGTGGAAATGAAGGGAGGGGGAGTGTCCAGCCTGAGGGAGAGGCACGATTGGTGGAGTGGCCAGCTTGAGGGAGAGCTGTGTGAGTGGCCAGCCTACAGAAATGAAGGGAGGGGAGTGTCCAGGCTGAGGGAGCAGCATGATTGGGGGAGTGGCCAGCTCGAGGGAGAGATGGGGGAGTGGCCAGCCTATGGAAATGAAGGGAGGGGAGTGTCCAGCTTGAGGAAGAGGCATGACTGGGGGACTGGCCAGCTCGAGGGAGAGATGGGGGAGTGGCCAGCCTAGGGGAAAGAAGGCATGGGGGAGGAGTGTCCAGCTTAAAGGAGATAGAAATTATTTTTACACAGTTAACTGCCCTTCCATCTTCCTTTCTATGCCTGTTATGTATTCTGATATGCTTTGATGATTTTTTTGATAAATAATCTAGCTTTGGTGCCCTCAGATTTACATTGAGTTCCACTCTCCTTACCAGCTATTGCTTGTGATGTTCATATTTCTAAGACATTCTATGACATGACAAAGTCCCATTCCATACTATTCATCTGAATCACCTGGAATGGGTGTTTCTGATGTCATAGGATGTTCAGGCAGTATGGAAACAGAGAGCAGCAACTGTTGAGCACAGAGGGATTCAGGGTAGTTACAAAAGCAACAAAATTAGATAATTAATTTAACAAGAAAGGTCAAAAACATATCAGAATACTTGGTAGCCAGTAAAAGAACAACTAGAGGGCATCCAGAAGTGTTTCCTATCACCTTTAAGGGAGCGAAGGGATGATGGGGGAGTGTCCAGCCTGAGGGACAGACAGGATTGGGGAGAGACCAGCCTGAGAGAGATGAGGGGAGTAGCCAGCCAGAAGGAGAGAAAGCATGGGGGGGGGGCATGCTTAAGGGAGTGAAGTGATAGGGAAGGGGGAATGGCTAGCCTGATGGAAGGGACAGTATGGCGGAGTGACCAGCCTAAAGGAGAGATATGATGAGTGGCCAGCCAGAGGGAGAGTGGGCAAAGGGAAGAGTGGTTAGCCTAAGGGAATGAAGAGAGGGGAATATCCAGCCTGAGGAAGAGACAAGATGGGGGAGTGGCCAGCCCAAAGGAGAGGTGGGGGAGTGGCCAGTCTAAGGGAGAGGAGGCATGGTGGAGGAGTGTCCAGCTTAAGGGTACAGAGGGATGGAGAGGGGGAGTGTCCAGCCTGAGAGAGAGAGAGAGAGAGATGGGAGTAGCCAGCCAGAGGGAGAGAAGGCATGGGGGAAGAGTGGTTAGCTTAAGGGAGCGAATGGATGGGGAGAGGGAAGTGGCCAGCCTGAGGAAGATGGGGGTCCGTGGCTAGCCCAAGGGAGAGTTGATATGGGGGAGTGTCCAGCCTGAGAAAGAAACTGGATGGGGTAGCCAGCCTTGGAGAGGCAGGATGGGGGAGTGACCCTTTATCTGCTTCATTGGTGGTCATGAGAGCCACACCTGTTTTTTTGGTTTTTTTTTTCTTCTTCCATACATGGTTTATTCCTCCTCGAGACCTGGAAAGCAGCGTCGGCCCTCCTGACGGAAGGGCTCTCTCTCCGGTCCTGCCGCTCCCTGCACTTGCTGACCCCAGTAGTTTCCCTGTGGATTGCCCCCTGCGGTAGGGCCAAGAAGGAGTCGGCCAGCCCCCCCCCGGAGACCCAATCCAGAAGCCGGGGTCGGCCCTTGGTGTGTGGTGGACCATCAACGAGCACTATCAGGTTCACTGTTTCCTCCATGTTTCTCCCTGTCCCCCCTCCCACCGACGTAAGCATGTCAGAGCGTGCCTCCCGACTCGTAATGCCTTCTGGCCACCGCCAGAGAGCAGTCAACGAGTGGGACGACAGGTCTCCCTGAAAGAGGAGAGCAGTCCTCTGGACGCTCGATCCTCTCTCCCCCTGCCGATCCCCGGTGCCCTGAGTTCGTTCCCAAACCCGGGTTGTCTGCATGGCGTGAGGTGTAGCAACCAGCACCTCAACCTCCAGTGCCACCGGGCCAGCTAGAGACACACCTTCAGTATCAGTTTGCTCACCCGGTTATCAAACACATAAATAAATAAACACCTTCAGTGGCCCACAGCGACTGTGCCGGGCTCATTTGGTGTCTGAAAGAGTCACTCGGGTGCTGTGAGAGCCGATCATTTGTTGGACATGAGAGCCACTTTGCCAGGTCCAGCTGGTGTTTGGGAGAGTGCTGCACTGGTGGTTCATAAGTAACCGCAGAGTTATTTTTGTAGTTTGTTTTTACAGTTCTTTATTTCAGCTCAGGCATGGCTTTCCTCCCTTCACTTTCATTGGTCTGTGTTGCCACTCATGCTGCGCTTTCCACAGGCCTGTTCTCTCTGGCAGTCATCAAGTCAGACCTGCTGTACACAGCTGTGTCTCCTGTGTCTTGCCCAGCTAGCTTGGTGCATGCTTTTGAACTGGCCAGGGAAACACATTTAGCATTTAGGATGGCTGTGAATTGTGCAGTGGAATGCTGATGTTGCTTGCAGCTTTCTAGCCACTTTCCTCCTGTTAAGCCCTCCTGCCACCCAATCCACCGAGGGCTGCTTGGAGCACCAGCCTGTCAGTGCTGGATTGCTTTATGTTATGTGGTCACCATGATGTCCATGCCACCAACACTTCTGCCATGGGGCGCTATTATAGCAGGCAGTACTACTCCCTCTCCCCCTCCCCAATTCAGTGCATGGTGTTTCCTCATCACACCCCAAGCACCTCCAACCCAAAGAGGGAGAGTAGTGCTCGAGACTTGAACTTATAATAGGTCTTAGTTTCTATATTATCTTTATGGGTTTATATTTGATCTATATGATCATGCATTGTTTGCTGCATTGTTAGATAGATCTGTGGCCACTCCCCCTTTTTACTTACGCCAGTATGGTGGATGCAGAGGGATGTAAAATCCAACCCGTACCCCTCTAGTCTTGTTTCTGTTACTTGAGCTCTGTGACTGAAAAGAAACTTAAAATGTAAGCAAAATGTGACGGATGACATTCTTGGCATGTAACTGAAACATAAATTCCTGAAATTGAACTGAAGGTGAGGAAAGAGAACATGCTACCCTCTCCAGCTGAGTTAAATAATTCAGACTGGAATGGATGTTAAAACCGCTGCATTAACAGGCATTGGTGAACCTCGTTCTGTTACATTGCTAGAGACAGCAGAGGTGCCCGTTAACTCTGAGGAAAATGTCAGGCTTGCTTTGTTGGTGTGTGAAGTGGCAAAAGTAAAGAAAATAAATTGCCTCCTGTGGTGGAAATGGGGGATGGGACCCTGGAGAACTCAGTTCCTGGAGTGAAATTAAAAGTCTAATTCAATTCTGCGGGCAAAATGGGATAGGGCTGCTTCTGTGTAAAATGTAATGCCCTAAAGGCATAAACTGACTTGTGTGTTAAAAAAATTATGTAGATATATTAGTATACGTACGTATGTATCTCTCTCTTAATTTTTTTTAATTCTTTGGTAACCGGTAAGGCCCATGACCCAGGAGCACTGGGGAGGTTAAGTTACTTGCTCAGGGTCACACAGTATGCAAGTAGAGGTTGTGGGAATTAGTTCTACTTCTGCTGGATGTAGAGCTCATGTCACAGCTTGTTGCTCTCACCTCTAGGCTATATAGCTACCCCAAAATAATATAGAGCTGGACAGGGCTACATGTATGTAATACATAATGTAATGTGTATATATTATATATAATGAGGAAACGTGTTCAGCCCCCTATCAAGGTGGATCCTACATCATAGGTGGTGGGCTCCCCCAGTGAATTTTTTCCATTTCCAACAAACTCATTACTTGCAGTAGAATTTTATCTGAGACAAATGTTGTACACAAGGATTGGAAATTGGGGTAGAAGGTTACCTGAAACATGGGCTGAAGAAACAGAGAATTTGGTGGCAGAAGACCAAAGGTACATCAGTTGTGCCCTTACTATATTACCTCGCTCCACCGACCTACTGTACTGCTGATCTGTTACCCTACTCCCCACCTGTCAAACCCATGTCCCTCCCAGCGACTGTGAGTTCCCCGGCCCCGTCCAAACCATATTTAAACTTTTTATGGGGTAGTTGCCCCCACCACTTCTGCCAGCATTCTTTTCCATGGTTCCACCACCCACTCAGTGAAGTAGAACTTCCTCACGTTTCTCCTGACTCCTCCTCCTCCCAAACCAACCTTCAGTCATGCCCCTTAGTGACAGCATCTCTATTTATTACAAATTAGTCCTCACTATTCACCTTGTTTATACTCCTGAGAAACTTAATACGTTTCAGTAATGCCCCCCGTTCCAACCTGACCTCCATTGAGTACATATTTAGGGCCTGCAGCCGATCTTTGTAGAATCTACCCTCCTGACCCTGGACCATCTTGGTGACCCATAGGGAGGGGTATCACCAGCAGAGGGAGGGAGGGAGGTAGTGTTGCCTCTGTATAGCTCACTGATAAGACCCCACCTAGAGTACTGTGTCCAGTTCTGGAGACATCTCCAGAAGGACATAGGCAGAGTGGAGGTGGTCCAGAGGAAGGCAACTAAAATGGTGCAGTGTCTGAATCAGTAGCCCCATGAGGAGAGACTGAAGGACCTCAGTATGTACACCCTGGAACAGTGGGTGTGGGTGGATATGACATAAACCTTTAAATACCTCACAGGGTAAATAAGGTACAAGAAGGAAGTGTTTTTAGAAGAAAATGTGCTCAAGAACAAGGGGACGTGCTACGAAGTCGGCGGAGGGTAGATTCAGGAACAGCCTTCCAGCGGAGGTGGTGGGGCGACAACAGTGGTGGGGGTCAAGAATGCACGGGATAAGCACAAGGGAATCATAGTGGAAAGGGAAGGGGGGGAGAGAAGGAGTTGTAGATTGGGTACAGTCTGCGGTAATAATGTAGGTAGGAAGGAATATGCAGACTGGATAGGCCAAGTAGTTCTTATCTGCTGTCAGAGTCTGTGTTTCTTTGGTGTGCCGACTCTGTCTTTCCTCAGATGAGGACTCCAGAACTGGGCACAGTACTCCAGGTGAGGCCTCACCAGGAATCTGTACAGTGGCAGAATCGCCTCACTTCTCCTGCTGTCAAACTACTGTACAGACAGAAGATTGTCACTTGGGGTAGAAGATTACCTAAGACACATGCAGTACACATGGAGGATTGAGGGGTAGAAGATTATTTGAGACATGTGCAGTACATACGGAGGATTGGCAGTTGGGGTAGAAGGTCGCCTGAGACACATGCTGTACACACAGAGGATTGGCATTTGGGGTAGAAGGTTACCTGAGATGCATGCTATACACACGGAGGATTGGTAGTTGGGGTAGAAGGTTACCTGAGATACGTGCTGCACACATGGCGGATTGGCACTTGGGGTAGAAAGCTACTGGAGACATGTTCTGTACACTTTGAAGATTGGCACTTTGGGTAGAAGGTTACCTGAGACACAGGCTATACACAGAGGGGATGAAACGTCTGTTCTAGGATCATGGATATGTTGTTCATCCATACTTACTGGCATGTCCCCTTTCCCTTTAAGGATCCACGGAAGTCTTCAAGCTGGCTCCTCCCACCCACCCCGGGGTGGTATATACCTCGGCTCCACCACATGACAGCAGATCTTCCTTTCCGCTGGAAGATTCAGATTGCCTCCCTCGTGCTCACACGTTTTGTAGGCCCTGGCTTTCAAAACTTCGGATTTACCGAAATTAAAACTCGTTCGAGTTAGCGATCGCAGTTTTGCATCTTCGACCATGGAAGGAAAACCTTTCCCCGGATTTCGCCGGTGTCCTTGCGGCCAAAAGATGTCGCACACCGATCCCCATCTCACGTGCGTCTACTGCCTAGCTGTCGGCCATGACACCTTGTCCATCAGCTTTTGATTGGCCTTCCATCCCAACGTTCAGGACGACCGCCTGGCACGCTTAAATTTGGGGAGACTGGAGAAAAGGAACCCTCCGGTGAAGTTCAAGGAGGCTAGGTGGGCAGTTTCCGCAGCCGCCGGCTCCGCCGAACAATTGGAACACATGACGACATTCAAGGAAGAAGTGGCTCGTGCCGCCGACACTCAGGGCTTCTGCGTTCCTCTTGAACTAGGCTCTACTTTTTCGGGCTCCTTTCGGGAGTTGAGCCAGTCTCTTCCCACCTGGGGAGAGGCGCCTGCGGGCTTGCACTCCTCCCGATCCCGTAAGCGGGAGAAGGAATGGAGTAAACCTTTGTCTCGGTGAAGGCGCTCTTAGGACCGAGAGAGGTCCCTGACCCAAGAGCATGCAGTCTCGTCTTCAGTCAAGATCGCTTCTTCGGCTGCTGGCTTTTTGGACCTTCCGTCGGGCCAGATGACCAAAGATGCAGTCGACGAGGTTGAGATCGTCATCGACCCCATTGACCCACTGTCGCCGGCTCCAGCCGACAACTCTTTGGAAAGGACTCCGGTCCTTGTTTTCCCTGATGAGGAGACCCAGCCCGCTGGTGTTCCCATCAAGGACCCAGTTCCGGACCTCCGGAAGTCACCAGTCCCGCCGAATCTCCAGAGCAACCGAGTTGGCCCACCTGTCTCGGTCGAGGTCTTGAACCTCCTCGACTGACAGGCCGAGGAAGAGCCATAAGCACTTTAAGAAGAGGTGACGCCATCGGTCGTCCTTCTCGGATAAGGAGAGGCTCCGATGGAACTCCAGCGCTACGAGGACCTCATGTGGCAGCAGCTGATCTTGTCCAGGCACAAGCTGACTCCGGCTCCTTCCCCAGCCATTACTTGACTTTTGCCTCCTAGGCTGAAGTCGACCCCTCTGGAGCAGAAATCTTTGGTTCCCCCGCCTGCAGTGCCGGCAAATCCACCTCTTCGGCCTAAATCGGCCTCTCCACCCATCGTGGTGGAACCACCGCCTAAACAGCCCATGGGAGGGGCTCCTTCGAAAGAAGACAGACTGGACACCAGGCTTCCCCGGCATGTATCAGTCACCCCTGACCGTCCTCTGCGTGTCGAGGGTGATTTGGGCAGCAGGCCACTGTATCCCGACTCCTCGGATTCGGATGTCACCGGGCTTCACTCTCATCCTGGAGATGATGAGTCGTCCATTGGCCTAGGGATGGAGGAAGGTCCTTCCTCCTTCCAAGGGATCCTTCGCCTCATTTCTGAGTCCACATGGATGCCCCTGGAACCCATCCAGAAAAAGGCAGCATACCCTCTTACGGACATCCTTAAAAGAGGGGATACCCCGACAGAGGCCTTTCCTGTGGCCGAGGTCATTGTTGGTCCGGCACTTGAACTCTGGCAGTGTCCTGCCTCTTGTCCAGCACCATCTGCCCTCATGGCCCGCAAGTACGTGGTTCCCATGGGGTCCCTTGCGGGGTTCACAGAGCACCCTTTGGCTGAGAGCCTGGTGACCTCCTCTGTGTTCAGGTGTACTGGCAGTTATGCCGACAGTGACCAACCTCCCGATAGAGAGTCCAAGCTCTTGGACCATTCGGCGAGGAAGGTCTATGCGGCTTCCTCCTTGAACCTTCGTAAGGCAAGTTCGGCCGTCATCATGGCACACTTCTCTCATGCCCTCCTCGAGTCATTAGATGAAGTCCTGCCACATCTCCCCTCTGACATGCAGACCATGGTCAAGCAGGTCCGAGACCATGGCTGAGCTGTTGCCAAACAGCAGCTCCAGACAGCCCTGGACACTGGGGACTCCTGTGCCCACTCGATGGCTGCCGCAGTCGCCTCTCGCCGCAGGGCTTAGCTGAGGCTCTCCTCCTTCCTGGCAGTTACTCAGCACAAATTAGCTGATGTGCCCTTCCTTGGGACCGACTTTTTCGGCTCAGGAGTGGCCGGTCACCTTCGGCGCATAAAGCAGTCCACTGCCACCTTGGACGTCACTTCTGCCAAGGGTTCTTCGGGCAAGAAACAGCAGAAGAAGAAGAAGCCCTTTCGGCACTCTTCCCCTGCGGCTCAGCAGTCCTCCTTCCAAGGGGGACAGCAGCATCAGTATCAGCAGAAGGCACAAGTTTAGTGCCCTCGGCCCAAGCCTGGACCCCAGCAGGCCCGTAAAGGAGGCTGAGGCTCAGGTCCTGGAGCCGCCTCCTCCTCCTCCAAGCCTACTCAGTGACGGGGTGGGGGCTGCCACCCCTTCTCCCGTCACGATAGCTCTGGGTTCTTCTGTGAGGGGCTGGCTCTGCCACTTCCTTTCTGCCTGGTCCGCTGTCACTTCGGACAGGTGGGTTCTCGAAGTGGTTGGTCAGGGACTGCCTCTAGAGTTCGAGCAGTACCCTCCCAGCCGAGCCCGCGCCCCTCGGGAGGAACAGATATCCGCACACACCCAGTCGGCTCTTCGAGATGACATTGCTCAGCTCCTCCTCAAGGAGGCAATAGCTCCCATGGCGGATCCTCCAGCCGACCCAGGCTTTGTCTTCAGGTACTTCCTGGTGCCCACGCGGGGGGGGGGGGAGCTGGTGCCCCATTCTAGATCTACACGACCTGAATCAATATCTCAGGTCTCGCATCTTTCAGATGGTCACTGTGTCCCAGATCATTCCATCCTTGGAGTGAAACATGTGGTTTTGTTCACTGGATCTGCAGGACGCGTTCTTTCAAGTCCCAATCCATCTGTCCTATCAGTGGTTCCTCCACGGCAGGGTTGAGGGGACCCTGTATGAGTACCGAGCCATGCTGTTCGGCCTGTCATCAGCCCCACGGGTCCTCACCAAATGCATTGCAGTGGTGGTGGCCCATCTACGGCATTGTTGGGGGGGGGTCAGAATTTACCCCTACCTCGACGACTGGCTTCTAGCAGGTCACTCCCTGCAGGAGGTGGAGAGATCCAGGGATCTTGCCCTCCAGACCTGCTCCCAGCTCGGCCTCCTAATCAACAAGGCCAAGTCGGAACTCGTGCCTTCTCAGGTGATGGGCTTCATCGGGGCAGAGCTCGGGTCCCGGCAGACAGGGCGAAGGTTCTTTCTTCCTTTGCCCAGTCATTTCTGGTTGGGCAGTTGTGCCCTGTCAGGGACTTTCTGCGCCTTCTGGGTTACATGGCGGCGTGCACCTCGGTGGTCCATTGGGCCTGGTGGCACATGCGCCCCCTTCAGTGGGAGCCGGCAGCCCAGTGGACTTAGCGCCATGGTCAATTCGACCAGCTGGTCACTGTAACCCAGAAGATGTGGCACACTCTCCAGTGGTGGACCGTCCCAGACCGGTTGCAGGAAGGAATCCTGTTTGCCCGTCCCGAGCTGACTGTCGTTCTCACGACCGATGCCTCGCTCATGGGCAGGGGAGCCCACATGGGGGACAAAAGGGCCCACGGGCTCTGGACCCCCGAGGAGTCCCAATGCCACATCAACCTGTTGGAGCTCAGCGTAGTCAGACTGGCACTGTCAGCTTTTGCTCCTCAGCTCCGGTGTCAAGTGGTTCAAGTCCAGACAGACAATACCATGACCATGTACTACCTCAACAAACAGGGCGGCACACCCTCCCGTCTGCTGTGCAAGGAGGCGCTCTGCATCTGGACCCTTCTGGGCCGATTGGTGGCAGCTCTCCTAACCATCCATGTGGCAGGAGCCTCAAACCATCTGGTGGATGCTCTCAGTCGTCTAGGCCAGACATCCCACGAGCGGTGTCTTCATCCAGAGGTAGCTTGCAGCCTGTTCTCCTGTTGGGGCAAACCGATGGTGGACCTGTTTGCCTCAAGGGAAAACACCAAGCTGAGGCTGTTTCATGCCCACCTCCCTCAGCAGGGTTCGCTGCAGGGGGATGCCTTCTTGAGGCCGTGGACCCCAGGCCTCCTCAATGCCTTCCCTCCATTTCCCTTGATCCACAAGGTGCTCCTCAAGGTGAGGAGGGACAAGGCAAAGGTGATCTTGGTAGCCCCAGACTGGCCGCATCAGTTCTGGTATCCAGATCTCCTCAACCTCAGCTGCAGGCCCCCGGAGCGGCTTTGTACACGCGCGGACCTGATATCACTCAATCAAGGGAAGGTATACAATCCGGAGCTTCAATCCCTGCACCTCACAGCCTGGTACCTGAGCGACTAGAGTTCCAGGCTTTGGGTCTTTCCAAAGATGTCTACACTGTGGTGGAGACATCTAGAAAGGAATCGACCAGGAAGTGTTATGCCTTCAAATGGAAGCAGTTTTCCATTTGGTGTCAGGACAAGGGCCTGTACCCTCTTTCCTGTCCCGTGGCTAACATTCTCGACTACCTTTGGTCTCTCTCCAAAAGGGGTCTCGATCCAACGACCATAGGGTGCACCTGGCATCCATCTCTGCTTACGGTAGCGGGCTGGTCAGCCAACATTGGCGCGAGACAGTGGTCGGGTGCTTTTTTCAAAGGCCTGGATTACATATCCCTCTGGTGCGTGAACCTCCACCTCCATGGAATTTACTGCTGGTACTGGCAAAGCTCATGAGCAAGCCATTCGAACCCGTGCACAAGTGTGAGTTGTCACACTTGTCGTAGAAGATGGCCTTCCTGGTGGCTATCACGTCAGCCAGAAGGACAGGGGAGCTCCAGGCACTTTCGGTGGACTCCCCTTATATGGTCTTCCACAGGGACAATGTTGTCCTGTGCCCCAACCCGAAATTCCTTCCGAAGGTGGTGTCAGAGTTTCACCTTAATCTGGTATTAACTCTGCTGGTATACTACCCTAATTACACCTCGGAGGTCGAATACAGGCTCCATACTTTGGACTTGAGACGTGCTTTCTCCTATTATAAGGAGAGGTTCGCCAGCTGTTTGTCACCTACGCTGAAGCCGCTTCTGGCAGACCTGCAGAGAAGCGGACTATTGCAAGATGGATCACGTCATGCATAGGTCTGTGCTATGAGCTGGCGGGCAAGGAGCCTCCCAGAGGGATAAGAACTCATTCTACCTGCCATACTGCTGCATCAGTGGCTGCTTCCAGGGACATCCCTATCCAGGAAATCTGTCGGGCTGCTACCTGGAAGTCAGCAAACACCTTCATCACCCACTACCACATTGACCTTGAGTCATGCCGGGATGCTGGTTTTGGGGCCTCAGTTCTCCAATCTCTGTTCCCTAAGTAGGGAGTGTGCACCTTGCCTCCCTCCTCCCAGAGAACTGCTAGGAGTCTGCCACTAAGTGTGGATGGACAACATATCCACGCTCCTAGAACAACAGGTTACTCACCTGTCCGTCTTTCGGATGAGACGTTAAACCGAGGTCCCATCTGCCTGGATTGGTGGTAGTTCAGGTGGATGTTAAAGATCCCATGGCACTTATCGAAAAGAGTAGGGGAATTTCCCCGGTGTCCTGGCCAAATTTCCCTCATTCACTAAAAATACCACCAACAGCTTAATCTGGTTCAAGGTCAGTTGGCATTCATCTGTATCCCCCTCCCCCGGGTCGTGCCTGAAAATAGGCAGGATTTGTCTAGTGTACTTACCCGGTCAACAAAAGCTAAATAAAAAAAAAAATAAACAGTAGTTCTAGGAGTGTTATATGTTGTTCATTCACACAGACCCACCCGACCTCCCCGGTTGCGGACACACAACACCTGGCTTCCAGCGGGCTAAGATCTGGCGTCATGGGGCGGAGCTGAGGTATATACCACCTTGGTGGGTGGGAGGAGCCAGCTTGAAGACTTCCGGTGGATCCTTAAAGGGAAAGGGAACATGCCAATAAGTGTGGATGAAGAACATATACCACTCCTAGAACTACTGTTACAGGTGAGTAACCGTTCTTTTTCTTTATCTTGAGTAGAGCTAATATATTTTACTTTCTTTGCAGTTCTGTTGTCTATCTGCTCTCTGCTATGTGACCCCAATCCAGATGATCCATTGGTACCAGAAATAGCACACACGTATAAAGCAGACAGGGAAAAGTAAGCCTTGTTTAACTCTTTGTGTTTGTTACAGTGTCTGGTGCAAATCCAAATGTTATTTCATGAGAGTTTTGTTCTCTGGATTCACAATGACTTTTGTGGTTCATGAACAGGCATTCACTTCAGTATGCATCTTCATAAACCTCATTCATTGGGTGATTGCAGTTAACTAAGACATACAGTTTTGTAACCATTTCTGTTGCCCCTTCCAGATTTTACAGTTCATATTTGCCACCTGGGCATGAGACTATATAAGGCTTAATCAGTGCTTCTGTGTTAGGGACCCAGGTTTGAGAGTGAACTCAAGATGCTAGCTTGGACAGCAGGAAGGCTAGAACAAGTGCTGCTGGGGAGGTTGGTGCAGCATTCTGTCACTGCAGAGGCATGCCCCCACAAATGGTGGGACAGGAAATGTCAGACATCAGATTGGACACATTTATTTTCTCTGGCATTAACACTTATTATTATTAGTTTACAGGAACAATCATGGGCTTCATCGCTCCCTAGCTCCTGAACAATCTTGGTATGAATCAGGAAGATGGCAATAGTAGACCCTTGTCCCACGCTTCAAGCCAACTCCGCATGCCAGATCCTTGACTGGTGGGGAGGGTGCATCTAGTGCCCTACCACAAGGGGCAAGTTGTGGGGGACGTAATCAGCAAGAAAGGAATTCTGGATTGGAAGGTTACAGGTTAAAGCCAGCTGGGGAGTTTGTCTGAAGAGCGAGTTAGAGCAATTATTTAATTAAAAAAAAAAGTTTTTATTAATAATTTATCACCCCATAGTGTACTTATTTATGACATCACAGTGTGTGGTGTTTTTTTTAATGTTTTTCCTTTTTTTTTTTCTGGTCTCCACTGTCTAGCCCTCACGTTGCCACTGGTGACTTTCCTCCCCCCATCCCAGCCAACCAACTTTGTTGTCCTTGTGTCTTGCCCCTGCTGCAGAGTCCTCAGGTTTTGGGGCATCTTCACCCCCCCACCTCCACTGGCTTTCCTCTTCTGATGCGGAGCTGACTGCTCGGGCCCAAGAGTGCCACTTACAGACCATCATCTTTTTTGTTTATATTCATCTTTATTGACAAAAAGTGGGTACACAGGACAAAAATTGGAGACTATCGTAGCTTATTCATTTCATTACCATGCGTGCCTTCATAAACAATATACAGGATAGAAACACAGTTTTGATTTCATTACAGTACTAATCCATAATTCAGCCCGTCTTCGGTTGGCTGTAAAACACCAGTACTTTAAATATAGGTTTGATCTCTGTGAAGGGGTCACTATAACATAAGAGGCCCTTACATGGGCCTGTCGATGAGGTCTCCCATTGGTGCTATAGAGGTGTCCAGATCTGGGTGTGTGTCCAGCCAAACCAGCCATCTTGTCCATCTACGAGTGTTGAGATGAGTATTTGGTTGATTCTGAATGTTAATTCTTGTAAATCAGAGATCTCCTGTACCACTTGGATCCAGAGTTCTATTGTAGGTGGTTCCGTTTTCAACCAGTTACGGGTTATAGTTTTATGTGTGGCTGTTAAGATGGCTCAAAGATATAGAGTGTCTACACTTCTCAGGCCATTGGGTGGTTGGCCCAGTAGTGTTTGGCCACACTAAAGGGGGCATCCAGGGAAAAAAGGTCCATTAAAATAGAGCCCATTCTAGACCAGAAGAGCTGAATCTGTGGGCACCCCCAGAATATATGCGTGTGGTGTGCTGTCTGGTCTCTGCATTGTCTCCAGCATGCCGAGGTGAGGGAGGGGTTTCTCTTGTTGAGGAGAATTGGAGTGAGAAAAAAGCGGACCTTCACCCTCCACTCAAATTCTTACCAATGAAGGGACAGGGTGGTTTTGGTGGTGACATAATAGACCTTCCCCCAATCGACCTCCAGTGGGGCCAATTCCCCTTCCCGTCCATCTGGACTTGGTGTTCTCAAGGGGGTCCTTTTTTAGCTCTGCAAGTGACTTATAAATCACAGAGATCAGACTCTTTTTCACTTGGCCATCCAGAATTCTCTAGGTTTTCAAGAAAAGAGATGGCCTTGAGGGGCCCTGATCCAGGTGTTGACATTTGGTGATGTGGGACCGAACCTGTAAGAATCTAAAGTGGTCAGTGGCACGGAGCCCTAAGAGGCCCTTAGGGTCCTGAAGTCCATCACAGAGCCCCTTGGATAAATTGTCTCAGATATGTTAAACCCTGCCTGCCCCAAGTTCTGTATGTATGGTCAAGCTGGGCTGGGAGAAATTGGGGATCCCAGGCCAAACTGCATAGTAGCCACAAAGAGGCCAAAAGTTTATGTTTTTGCCATGTTTTACGAGCTGCTGCAAGGGTGTCCCTCACTGTGGTTAGAAAGGGGGGTGGGGTGGTAAGACCATTGAGTGGACTCTTTACTCTGGTTCCTGGGAGGCCTGACTCCTCCTCCTCCCCTCGTTCCATTGCCTTCCAGTTAGCCACGTACGAGGGAACAGACCACTGTAAGGCTGCTTTCAGTTGTGCTACAAGATAGTAATCTTCGAGTTCTGGTAGAGATCTCCCACCTTTACTTCTATGAGCTTGTAGAATTTGTAGGTTTATCCTAGGTCTCTTATTATTCCAGATAAACCTGGAGATCAGCCTGTGCCAGGTCTGAAACTGAGTCCTATGGATAAAGGTGGGCAGGCACTGTAACAGATACAAGAATCTGGGTAATATATTCATGGTGATCAACTGGATTCTGGAATACATGGGTAGATTTATCAGGGACCATCTCTTGAACTCTTTCTTCATTTGATTTAGTAAGGGGTTATAGTTTCTCTTAAAAAGGTGGGAAATAGTTTTGGTGATGTAGGTGCCCAGATACTTAATCTTATTGGCTGTCCGATTCAGCGGGAGTAGGCCAGTGATAGCTGGGGAGGGTTTGTAATAAAAGCTTAGGACTTCAGTCTTAGTCCTGATTAAGAGATTAACCGGAATGTCTACTAAATTCATTGAGAACCGACCAAACCTTGGGGATGGATTGCTCTGGGTGGGACAGACAAAGGAGGACATCATCCGCATATAAGGAAATTTTATGGTGGAGTCCCCCAACCTCAATCCCCCTATATCCTCTGACCTGTGGATGACTTCAGCCAGTGGCTCAATATATAGAGCAAGTAGCAGAGGAGAGAGAGGGCACCCCTGGTGGGTGCCCCTACCCAGCCCGAATCTTTCTGATATGTTCCCATTCACCCTTACCTATGCCTGTGGAGCAGTGTATAATGTCTTTGTACTGTCTATAAAGGGACACCGGAAGGCCATAGTCTCCAGGACGAGGAATAAACATTTCCAGGAGACCTTGTCGAAGGCTTTCTCCGCGCCTAGGCTCATTAGGCATGTAGGGGTGCGGGAACGGTGGATGGCATTGATCACATTTATTGTGGAGCACACATTGTCCAGGGCTTGGCGTCCAGAAATAAATCCTGTCTGGTCCATTTTAATTATTTCTGGCAGTAGGGAGTTAAGTCTGGAGGCTATTATAGAAGTGAAGATTTTGTAATCTGAATTAAGAAGGGAGATGGGCCGATATGATTCGCAGTGTGTGGGATCCTTACCTTCTTTATGCAGGAGGGAAATTGTGGCATATTGCCAGGAGGGTGTCACCGGATTCCCATCCTTCCATATTCCAGTGAAAACATCTGCTAGAAGAGGGACAGTCTCTTTTATGAAGGTCTTATAAAATTCTGCACTAAATCCATCCAGCCCTGGACATTTACCAGTTTTCAAATGTTTAATTGTGGTGGAGATTTCGGCTTGTGTGATTGGCCTAATAAGGGATTGACCCTGTTCCTGTGAAATGGTTGGAAGGGCGAGGGATCTAAGGTACTACATCTTTTCCTCAGGCAGTGGGTCAGTTTGGGATGGTATTGGTTGGAATAGTAGGAAACAAAGGCTTTCATAATTTGGTCGGTTCTGGAGGAAGAGAGGCCAGAGGCTGGAGCTCTGATTTTTGTTATGGTGGCCCTTGCAGCTTGTTGCCTAAGGCGAAATGCAAGGATTTTTGTTCCCCTGGGCCCCCAAATAATATTTCTGTTTTAGGTAGGTAAAGGCCCATTCGATCTCATTTTTTTGTAGTTTTTGTAATTACTTCCGAAGCTCTTTTAGCTCGGAGTCTCTTTCCTTTCCTTTTCCCATCTGCCCTTCTGGGCATCTTCCAAAACCCTAACCTGAGACAACAGATCCACCTGCTTTTGTTTTGCTAACTTCTTTTTATATGACGCTATAGAGAGTAGTTTTCCCCTGATTAGGGCCTTTAGGGTATCCCAAAGAATTTGTGGGCTTATGCCTGGTACTGTGTTCTCCTCTAGCATTTTCCCCACATGTTGTTTAAGCTCTGCAACCACTGCTCCATCTCAAAGAAGAGAGGTATTGAGCCTCCAGTGGTTATTTTTCCAGGGTTACCTTAGGTCTACCTTGAGGAAAATGGGGTGATGGTCCGATAAGGTGGAGGTCGCTATCCACATGGAGGAAAAGCTGGGGAGATCCTTAGTAAATGTGACAAAGGTATCCAACCAGGAGAACATTTTAAATCTAGGAGAATAATATGTGTAATCTCTGGCTCTTGGGTATTTCTTCCTCCAGACATCCACCAGACCAAACTGCCCAAAAATGTTCTTAAGGGAATGACCTTTCCGGAACTCGGGGTTTGGGATTTGTGAAGTGGTGTCAAGGTTTCTGCCAAAGATTAAATTCCAGTTCTAGGGACATGGATATGTTGTTCATCCACACTGTCTGGCAGGTATCCTTGCCGCTTTAAATCTTGCCGGAAGGTCTTCAAGCTGGCTCCTCCCACCCACCCGGGTGGTAAAACTCTCGGCTCTGCCCCATGACGCCAGATCTTCCTTACCGCTTGGAAGCTCAGGTTCCCTCCTTAACGCTCTGCATATAAGACTGGTTCCTAATTCCTTGGTTTTCCGAATTAAAAGTTTTTTTGTAATAGACTTGGTCTTGTATCCCACCATGACTGCGATGGACCATCGACTCCTGGTGCGGAGTGCCTTGCGGCACAAGATGTCTCGGACGGATCCGCACTCCACGTGTGTGTACTGTTTAGGCCTTGAACACGACCCACGAGGCTTGCGACCTGTGCTCTTCCTTCTCAGCCTCGTCCTCGAGAGACGGTGCTTTCGTTTACAACTGGGGTGCCCTGAAGCGTTTTCCTCGGTAAAGTCTAAAAGGGCCGGTCGGGCGGGCTTGGCGGATCAGCTAGAGCAGATGATCGCCCTCGAGAAGAGGCGGCGCGGGCCGCATCTTCCTCGACCGCGGCATTTATCCCGCTCTCCCTGGGTTCCTCTTACACAGCTTCCTTTAAGGAGCTTTGTCTGTCCCTCTCCACTAGGGGAGAGGGACCAACATCTGCTGGACCTTCTCGGTCCAAGAAGAAAGACAAGCAAGTCTCTTCATCGACGCTCTTGGGAGCGGGAAAGGTCCCTCTCCCCGAGTTGTCGGCCATCGACTTCGGCCACTGGTCTCTCGGTGTCCCCGTCCAGGTCAGTTGATGAACTCCCGTCAGCATGATCGAGATCTTTCTCAACCCGTTGGGCCGGGTTGTCAGCCGGCGAAGCGAAAATCCCCTCTCCCGGTTCCCCGGTGGGGAGTTGGGGATCCGTGGGCTTGCCAGTGCCTCCGGTTCCAGAGCCTTGGGTGTTCCCTCGAGCCGAGGAGGAGTTCCACCCGTCCGTCCCTCCCGCACCGTCCTCGGAAAAGCCGAGTTTTCAGTCTCGGACTTCTTAGCGGTCCAGCCGATCCCGCCGCATCGCGCGTCGATGGGCACCGCGGTAGCGGTGCCGCTCGTCCTTGTCCTCCTCCTCGGATGAGGAGGTCGACGCAAGTTGCGTCCGACGATACGAGACCTCATGTGGCAACAGCTCCTTCTGACCGGGAACAAGCCGACGCCATCGCCTTCCCCGGCCATTAAGTGGCTGTCCCCGGAGCGGCTGAAACAATCCCCCGTTTTACCCGAGGAGCCTGTTATCAGGCCGGTTGTGCGGCCAAAACCAGCTGCCCCACTGATTCCAGTGGAACCTCCGCCTCCACAGCCGCGGTTTGGGGCTCCGACCAAGAACTCGCGGTCGGCTCAGGGTCTGCCCCATAGGCTGTCGGTCACCCTCACTCCCGATTGCCCTTGGCAGGTGGAGGGTGGCTCAGGCCCGAGGCAGCTCTTTGCGGACTCTTCTGAGTCCGACGACGATTCCTCCTTTTTCTCCAAGTGAGTGGACTTGGAGTCCTCTGGAGGTCAGTCGTTGGACGATAGCCCTTGGTCCTTCCTGGGTTTGCTCAGACTCATCTCGGAATCCACCGGGATGCAGCTCGAGCCCGTATCCAAGCGGGCCAAGTGTCCCCTCACGGAGATATTGGACCGAGATTCCCTCTGGAGGCCTTCCTGTGGCTGAGGCCATTGTGGGCCCGGCCTTGGAGCTCTGGCAGCCCTTGCTTCCTGCCCTCCGCCTTCGGCCAGGATGGCCAGGAAATATCACGGTCCCTACCGGTTCCTGTCGGTTTCTTGGAACATCCCTCAGCCGAGGGTTAGTTACCGACAGCGTTTTCCAGCGTGCTGGAAGCGCTAGGGGCGATGGACAAACCTCCGACAAGGAGTCCAAGAAATTGGACTATGCCGGGCGAAAAAGTCTACGCTCGTCCTCCTTGGCCTTCGTCAGGCCAGCTCGGCCGTACTGATGGCACATTTTCTCACGCCTTGTTGGGCTCCTGGATGAGGTGGTCCCTCATCTCCGCTGACGCAGACCACGGTTAAGCAGGTGCGGGACCAGGGCAGGGCAGTGGCAAGCAGCAACTTCAGACTGCTTTGGACATTGGTGATTCATCGCCAGGTCAGTAGTGGCCGCAGTGGCTATCGCCGTCCGGGCATGGCTGAGGATATCCACAACTCAAGCGGATACCCAGCACAAATTGGCGGATGTCCTTCCTGGGGACCGACCTCTTCGGCCCTGGAGTGGAAGGCCACCTCCAGAGGATCGAAAAGTCCAATGCCACCTTGGACTCGGTCTCATCCGCTCAGAGAGACAAGGGCCGCAGACCACAACCCAAGCCCTTTCATCCGTCTGCGCCCCCGGCACGTCCGGCCCAGCAACACCAGTGCCAGCAGGCTCGCGCTTGGCATCCCAAACCCAAGCCTGCGGCTTCCTCCTCCAGGAAGCAGGGAGGTAAAGGCCCAGGTGGTCCCTCGGCCGGTCCCTCCTCCAACCCTGCACAGTGACGGGTTGAGGGGTGTCACCCCCAACCTCGTCACCACCCCAGGTTCCCCGTGGGGGGACGGCTCCGGTACTTCCTTTCCGCCTGGTCTGCTATTACCACAGACAGGTGGGTGTTGGAGGTGGTAGGAAAGGGCCTGCCTCTGGAGTTCGAGCAGGCCCCACCCTTCAGAGCCGTCGCACCTCAGGGGGCCTCGGGGTCCGAAGCCTCGCTGTCAGCTCGCCGAGCCGACATCGCTCTCCTCCTCGAGAAGGAGGTGATAAGAGAGGTGGCGGACCCTCCCTCAAACCCAGGGTTCGTGTCCAGGTACTTCCTGGTTCCGAAACAGACGGGGGCTGGCGCTCCCATTCTCACCTACACGACCTGAACAAGTTCCTAAGGTCTCGAACCTTCAGGATGGTCACTCTGGCTCAGATAATCCCATCCTTGGAACACGGCATGTGGTTCTGCTCTCTGGACCTACAGGACGCGTTTTTTTTCACGTCCCTATCCGTCCGTCCCATCAAAGGTTCCTTCGCTTGACGGAGGGTTCCTTTCAAGTTCCAAGCCATGCCCTTGCTTATCTCCAGCTCCGGGTCTTCACCAAATGCATGGCAGTGGTGACAGCATTCCTGCGGCGCTTAGGGTTCCGGGTTTACCCTTACCTGGATGATTGGCTGATAGCAGCCCCCTCCAGACAGGAGGTGGAGCGGTCCAGAGATCTGGCCTTCCAGGTTTGCTCTCAGGTCGGCCTCCTCATCAACGAGGCCAAGTCGGAACTCGAGCCAAAGCAGGTGATTCTTTTCATCGGGCGACTCGCTCTCTTGAGCCAAACACGGCTCCCGCGGACAGGGCCGAGGTTCTTTCCTCCTTTGCCCAGTCATTTCTGGTTGGGCAATTGCGCCTGCCGGGACTTCCCTGCGCCTCCTGGGTCTCATGGCGGCCTGTACCAAGCGTGGTCCGTTGGGCCCGCTGGAACATCAGCCCTCTTCAGTGAGGGCTGGCCAGCCAGTGGTCCCAACGCTGCGATCCATTGGACCAGCTAGTGACGGTGACCCAGGGGATGTGGAACGCTCTCCAGTGGTGGACCGTTCCAGTTCATCTGCAGGAGGGCATCCCGTTTGTCCGCCCCGAGCCGACGGTCTCTCTATCGACCGATGCCTCTCTGATGGGTTGGGGTGCCCATCTGGGGGAACACCGAGCGCACGGCCTCTGGTCCCCGCGGGAGTCCCGGTGCCACATCAACCTGCTGGAGCTCGCGGACGCGCTCCGCCTTTGCTCCGTGTCTTGGGGTCAAGTGGTCCAGGTCCAGCGGACAATACCACGACCATGTACTATCTAAACCGCCAGGGCGGGACACGCTCCATGCTTCTATGCAAGGAGCTCTCGCATCTGGTCACCGTGCGCAGCCTGGAGGTGGATCTCCTGGCCATTCATGTGGCAGGAGCCTCCAGCGCCCTGGCCGATGCCCTAAGCCGGATAGGGGCTGCGTCCCACGAGTG